>VUYV01000118.1:2494638-2550045 GCA_008711295.1 Anarhynchus alexandrinus
GCCCCATCCCTGGAGGTGTTCAAGGCCAGGTTGGACAGGGCTTGGAGCAACCTGGGCTGGTGGGAGGTGTCCCTGCCCAGGGCAGGGGGTGGCACTGGGTGGTCTTCAAGGTCCCTTCCATTCTATGACTCTATGATGTCGGAACCAGGATCAATTCCTACTGGGTTCAGGCTGAAAATTATCATTATTAGCAGCATGTATGAATTTTGATTGCTTAGGGCTTTAAAGACATAGGTGCTGCTTTCTTTTGTTGTTTTGTTCCTTTGGTGTAAACAAAGAGATCTCGATTTTAATGTTTCCAGTCTCCCCTTCGCACAACCTGTCCACATTCCCAACTTTGCAGTCAGCACCTTTCTTTCCCAAAGCTGCCAACCTTCGCAAGACTCATTTACAAGAGGAAAAGAAAAACTGTTTTAGAACCTTTGAGGGGATGTAGCTCTGTATTATTTCCTTACAGAGGTGAGAGGGTACCTGCAAATCCACCGATATGCAGGGAAATTCCTACAGACGCCTGGAAGATTGAGCCCACATGTCCCAGCTTTCCCACTGCCTCACGCAGACGTGCCGCCCTCACCCTATAAGTAAACCCCCCCAAGACCTCACATATAGGGTGTATTATGCCACTGAAGTGAATGATCTGTCCTCTTTTTTGCCTAATTTTTTTTGGTCAGTGTGCAGAAGGTTTTGTCCCCTGGGTCCCCTTCTCCCTCTGCCCACCCCTCAAAGGGAATGAACTTATAAACAGAGGAAAGACATTGCACAAGAAGCCAAGAATCTCTTTTGCTGACCACAAGCTGGAAGGTTTTGTATCCCTTTTCCACTGCCCAGCACCTTTTGTTCCCAAGTCTGTTTATTTTAATGTTTCTGTATAAAATTAATGCTTGTGAAAAATAAGGGCTTACTAGAACCACCTGCTGGAGCCAGGACTGGTGGAGGTAGACTCTGTACAGGGTTCTTTCTGAAGTGGCTTTGCCTGCACGCCTACGTTTTCAGTTGCTGTGCTCTCTGTACTTGAATGTGGCAATCACCCCATTGCAAAAAAACACATTTAAAAATGCAATTTTCATTGCTGACCTGCAACAACCTTTGTTACTCCACATCCCTTCCTGAGCAAGGAAAGACTGTTACCCACATGTGGCCACCTCCAAATTCCATATAGATTTTTTGTGGCATTTAACTGGGATAAAGATGAGACCCTCTGAATTAATCTTCACTTAAACACCTAAACAACACCTAAAAAGATCTGTGAACCTTTGTCCTTAAGCATTGCTTGTAGCACCGGAGACCCCTCACCTTCAGGCTTGCTTATTATTTATGGCAAATGGAGATGTATTTTTAGTGCAAAATTAGGAACTTCCTTTTATTTATGTCCTTACCTATTAGCCATTCCCAAATTTATAAAAAGAAAGAAGATAATCCTTACATTCTGAGAAAATAAGTGTTCTGTTCTGCCACAGAATTCTTTTCTGAGCTTCGGTAAAATACTTTTAGCCTTATACGTTCTCGTATGAATCTGTAAGTCACGAAGTAAAGGAATGGTCCACTTTCCTGATGGGGTTGTGAGCTCCCTGCCCTGCAGCAGGGATCCCACAGCTGGATCTACAGACAAGCACGGGTAATAACCTAAAATGCAAACCCTCTTATACTTAGTAGGTACGGTAGGATACCATGGTTAAAAACCCTGCCGTGGGCCACGTTCTGGCCTGTGGACAAGACTTTTTAAAATCATGGTCTTGTATATTACAGGAAAAGACTGTGCATAAGCAATGCCATATAACTAGGAAGATTTTTAGGGATGCTTAGCGTGTGCCTCCCCCATAGATTAGTGTACTCTAAGGTCGCTCAGCGCTGTCAGCCGAGTTATTTGGAGACCACCTTACAGAGGTGCTTACCATTAGACATTCCAACCTGGAAACGCGGGCTGAGTCCTGCTGACACCTTCACTGTCACGGCTATCAAATGTGTTGGGTTTGCATTGCTAGGAACGGCGCAGCCCGCGCTTTCATCCTTGCAATGCTTTTTTGGCAGTTTCTGCAAAAGCTTTAAAATGGATTCAACAGAGATGAATTGTCCCTGGCTGCACAAGCCAACAGGTAGAAGGTGTTTGGTCTTCTTTCACTGTTACACTCGACTCGCAAAGACCCAATAGCTGTGTGGATCAATAACCCCTGTGTTTTCAGCCCATGCTTATTAAAGGTGGTGCATGGAAAAAAAATAAGAAACTTTCTCTATTTATATCTGGAACTTAATGAAGTGAAATTATCACAGCCGACAGGCGCTAGTGTTGTAATTCAGAGACATGGCTTGGCTTGGAGGGATCTGCAGGCTGTTTTTATTCCAAATAATAAAAAAAAAAGACTGAAACCTAATCCTCTAATCAGTTCCAATTTACATATTCGCGGGTCTTATTTCCAGCCTGCTGGAAGAAAAAAAGATAGTGTTGGAGTCACGAAGCGATTATTTGATTAAGTAATTATTAATCCCAGAGTGCTCTGATTAATTCCGAGCAAGTTAAACAAACGTATTGGAGCTGGGCTGGTCACCTTCACGCCATTGTAACATGTAGGGGCAAAACTCGTGTAGATATATTTTTACCTGCTCTACACTGAGGAGTTTTGTTCACTGAAGGTCTCCCATTCACTTCCCAAGGGGTTAATACTCTGCTAAATGAAGTGTTACAAATTTGAATTTTATCTGTGGCTAACTGCAATACCAAATGCTGATCTTTATTTTCAGACTGGAAACTCCATCCTGGATCTGTGCGCAATTCATTTTTTACATGTTTAAATAATTTTTTTTTAAAAAAAAAAGGAAGAAGAAAAACTCTGAATGTATTTTTTAACAACTTTTTACCAACTGCCCTGAATCTACCACGTAGGTTATGTTGTATCTGAGAGTGCCTCAAAGTACAGTATATCCACTGATTTCAAGAGAGTTGAGATACACACTTTGAAATATTGTTTTTCTTCTGAAAAAAAGAAGGGAACACTGAGAGGAAACAAGCCTGGAACTTATGTTTGCTAGTTGTATTGGAGTTTATGTATTTTATTCTAACATGCTAAAATCTCTTGCAGTTGGTTGCTGTATTTAATCAGACACACACACACACACAGAGACACAAAACCCCTCCTCAAATTCACTCTGCTGTTCACTTCAGCTTAAAAGCTGCCCTTCAAGCCAGGCCTTTTTCAGTCTCTCCATTTTCCTTCACTTATCCCTCATCCAGAAAAAAAGCTTAGGAAAATAGAAAGATGATGTATAATAAGCCCACGATAAATAAATCTGCAGGATACTGCATCGAAGGAAGAGGTGAGAAGCGCAGCAGGGCACACCTTACCAAAGACAGCTTGTGAACATCTTCTTGCTATGACTGAAGTCAATTTATGTCACGGGGTGATGTTGCACTAAAAAGCAGAGTTAGTCAAACGTCTCAGTTGTTCTAAAAATGCTGATAAAAGCACCGTTACTGACTAGGGACAGAAGAAAGCAATTAGACTTCAACATGGTGGGGTTGTGTCAGATCAATAGATTATGGAAGTGTATTTGTTATTCATTGTCCATTATTTTACTGCTTAACCGTATCTTCTCATCTGATCTTACGTCCAGATCCATCTGGTTAACCACATTACACAAGTGACGAATATTTGGAATCAAGAGTTTTCAAGCAATTTGGAGACTGAGACTGGCTTCAGCATGATTTGTTAATGAAACACAATATTCATAACAAACAATTCTTCCTGTAAGCATTCTTAACGACCCAAGTCTTTCCATCAGCATGGTCCAGCAATAACTCCAAGTAATAAATCTCAACTCTCCTGATTAAAATGAGTTTTTAAATTCCCTTTACAATTTTTAAATCAGAAAAATATAATTTATCTTCACGGAAGATGGTTTTGATTTTTTCGTTTTGGTTTGGTTTGTTTTATGTTATTGCTTGTGGATTAGAACAGAGAGCTCCCAACTCACTTTAGTTTGAATATTCATCATCCCTTTTGAAGAAATCACGCAGTCTGCACATTGCTGCAGCGTGAGTAAATGCCTGGTCCCAGGCAATCCTCATGGCTGAAACTTCCTCAGTGAGTTCAGAAATACCGATTTCCTTCAATACAGACTACTGTATTTCAGCTGAGCACATGGAGGGATGAAAAAATATCAGATGCCCAGTCTGCTGGGGAATTCAGCATGGATGAACCAGTAGAGGACGAGAGCAGTGACCCAAGGCTGCAATTGAAACGGCTCCTCATGAGCAATAACGAGCAGAGTAATTATGGTAAACGACACTATGCAATGAGTGAGTAATGGACACAGATCCAGCTCTTCCCTGTCTCTTATGGTGGGATGTGAGGTTGAAACAGCTCAGCTTTTGAGGGAAGAAAATATTCAGAGGTTTTGTTTGAGAAAGATGAAAGCTTCTGTTTTGAGTGAAATGGAAAGTTTTGCTTCTCCTCTGTTCTAGTGACGTCTTTGCCTCAGTCATCTGGGCAGTATTTTAGCATCTTATAGCACAGCATTAACTAAAGGCAATCAAAATCTGCCCAAACCATGACACGGAGCCAAAATAATTAATTCAGATTTATTAATCAAAAAATAGCCTGAAGTACCTTAGGAATGACAATAAACACACAAAATCAACCTTCTTCCTGGAAAATGTTGATTTTGATTTCTCTTCAGAAAATATTTCCTTCAAAATCTTTTTCGCAGCTCTCTGCGTGACTCCTGCCTCCCGCTTGAGACTTCAGGAGAACCCAGGGAACCACGCTCTGCCGAAGGAAATCCTTGGATTCAGGAAGGCTGCAGAGGATGTAATTTAGGGCAGACTGCAGCCATGACTGCAATGTGCTACAAAATCTGTCTGCAACACGGTGGAGAACGTATGAGGAAGGCTGTAAGAATGTAACCAACAACCTCACTCTCTTTCAAAACCTTCCAAGTTTGAAGGAAACTACTAGTCAATGCAGAGATCTCCAGAAAGAAAATAAGTGCTTAAAGTGTGGTTTTATATTTTTTTTTGTTCTGAGATCACGAAATCTTTCTGCTTCTTTGACTTGCTGTCACGCTTATGAGGCGCCGTCAAACCCAGTGAAGGAATCTCACTGGTCTCTGGGCTGAGATTTCAGCCTGAAAATGAAAGGGAAAAAGGTGGACAGTTCAAATGCTTCTGACAATAGATCTAGAATATCACCTGCCTGCTCCAAGCCGAGTCCGGCTCAGCTCCAGAGCCGAGGCATCACACATCTTTGGGGGATCCCTGGCACACACGTCCCACACTGGCTGGGACCACCCATCATTTTCTGTAGCTCTCCAAATGCAAAACTTCTTTTCTTTAGGGTTTGAAAGAATGTTTTTCAAGTTATGATCTGGCAATAGCTCGCTTGGCTTATTTAGCATGAACCTTTCTTTGTTTGATAAGCAAAGGTGGCCAAATAACACAGATACTGACTTGTAAATATCTTCCTGAAGAACAACATGGAGCACCGTGTATTTTGTTAACCACTGGGTCAGATAATTGACTGTTCAGAAATGTCTGAAAGCCCCTTGACTTCTTGTGAAAACTCTAGAGTTGAGATAAGCTTTGATAAAAGGCAGGCAGAACAGTCACTACCCACTTAAGTGAATATAAGAGTTGAAAACTTCCGTAAAACATGGGCATACACTACCCTGAAGTCTCATATAAGAACACTATGGCATCTGAAACACGTGTCAAGAAGGACTTGGAAGAGACAACACGAACCATATCAGCTTGACCACAGGTTCTCCACAGACAATTAGCAATGTACCACCTCAGCTGATGAGCTCGTGGCAGCTAGACACTCGGTGAAATCAGATGAGAAAAGATTTATATTTGTCTGGTGCTCCATAATGACCAGAGCTGGGAGGTTTCCTTCAGCCCAGTCCCAAAGTAATGTGTATGCTTCTTTAACCTTTTTAGTTTAAAATCACCTCATACCTAATGGACCAAAAAAGAACTACTAATAATCTGAGAGGGCGGAATAGAAAATCTGTCAGCCTGAGTCAGACTATTGGACCATCAAGCCCAGTATCCTGTCTCTGAAATGCTGTCAGTATCTGACACTTCAGGCTTAGTTGGGATAATAAAACATTTTCCTCAACCTTATGTAACATCTCGGCCTGGCAGAGAGCAGATTTAAACATTGATTGCTTTCCACTCCCCTCTGTCCCATGAATGTGAATCTGACTCTTTTCCAAAATGAACAACTCTGATGAGCTGGAATTGGTTTCTGGGCAGGATGGGAAAAGCTCCTCTCTCGTTACTCATTCCTGGATAGATCTGCTAAACCTTTGCCTCCTAAAAGGGGGACTTGAATTACAATACATAAAACTTCATCCGCAAAATTCTGGGTGCCCAAGGACACCTTTTCATGGAAGGTGGAAATGCATGTCGTAAGACTTCATGTCTAGTCACTTTATTTTTCCCCCATCATGTCTACTTCCTTTATTTTTTTATTTGTTTAAGCTCTCCATTAGTTTATTAGCTTGACAGCAGCCCAGTTAATTAGACCGTCTTCCCTCCCCCAGCATAAGTGGTGTATTAGGCTCCCCGAATGCACACAAAATTTAGTGCTGCTGCTGGGGCACTTCTCAAAACAAATAAAAGATTTGCAAACCAGCCACCAAGCATCCAACGTAATTAAACTGCATTTGTTACTTTTTCGGCACTCGCACACAATCGAGGCCTTGTACGAAGCAAGCACTCCCCAATCAGGCTGTTTTTCTTTTGGAGGGAAGAGTGCCAGGAGTCTTACCACCCCGGGTAACATAAGATCTCAACGAGCAGCAAATGGACAGTCGCAGCCGGAGTGAATGGACTGTGGGGAGATCTATATGAATGCGAATATCTAGAGAGAGAGCTATAGATATATGCAAACATGCACATACAGGGGAGTATAGTTCTTTAGGGGGCAGGGGGGAAAGCAGTGGAAAGCCTCCTAGAAATTACTGCTCCATGCACAGGTATGTAAATGACTCTGGAGTCTTGCTGTCCACCACCTCAATCAATTACAAGGTTATTCAAGATAAAACAAACACCATTTCAATTAACTGCATATACAGCAGTGGTTAGAGGCACAGGCAGGGAAGAGGAAGTGGGAGGAATTTTTGGAAAATGGAACTTTTTTCCTTCTTCTTCTGTAGATACGCACAAATAGAGGTTGCCTTGAGGTGCTGTGAGCACAGCCATGAATGGTCTTAAACTCCAACCTAAAGCAGTCATGCTCTAAACGAAAAAGAAAATGAGGAGTGGGGAAAAAAAAAAGAAAAAAGAAGAGTGAGTGAGCCTTGAAACATCTGATTAATTTGTACTGGCTCAAATCAGCTATTTGCAAGAGCCAGTGGGAGCAGAAATTGGGACAGATGCTCAAGTATCACCGATTCTGTTGGAGACAGGACCTGGCTAAGGTGTCCCTCAGCAATTCCACAGTGCAGTTCTGTGCGAGTAGAGCTTTCTTATCTGTATGCGTAGGAATCCTTGAAGCCTTGCAGTATTACGGCACAGCTGGATCACACAACCTGAATACAGCCTGCAAATTTAGTAGTGGTTTGAGATGACAGAGTAGTGATGAAGACATGGGGACTGGACACATAACATCAGGGGTCATTTCCCATTTTTGCCACATACTTCTTGCCTAGTGCTGATTTTACCTCTTTTCTTAACTTTTGACGTTTCTGTGCAACAGGCAACTCTTTCAACCTTTACCTGCCTGATGCATTTACAATATGATCTTTTCAGTCCACCAGCAGTGTTCCACTCAACAGAGGCCTCATTCTCACTTGGGTACATGTGTGCCACTGGACCATAAATCAGGTACTCTGATCATAATACATCATGTTCTACATGACCAGAGGCATCCGCTCTCCAAGGACATGGCTGTTTGAAAACAGGGCACATAACGTCTGGCACGTTATTGATCGAATGAAATTTCATTCTCTATCTTTCTGGGAATTGGCCATGACTATATTTTAATTGTTATTTGTCAATTGAAATGATGGACTAAAAATTTCTGGTCAAAAGGTCTGTCTCGCAGACTGTTCACCTGCAATCAATACAGTGTTCAACAGGAGATTTACATGATTTTTCTACTTCTTTGGCTGATGTAGTGAAACAGTTATGATCAACTGGCTTTTTGAAAAAAATCATTCATTATTAATCAAATATTGCTTTCTAGATGAAATACACCCAGGCCAGGAGATAGGAATAAAATTTATAGCTCCAACACCATAAATCACCTTCCAGTCTCTTGCAGCTATGCTCATGACCATGAGCAATAAATTTATTGCAGTTATTTCATCGATGACTTCAGACACAATAACTGACGGTGAGCCTGCTCCTAGCCCAGTGCAATAAGAAGGAAAAACAGGTGTATTTTGAAGACCTTCACATTAGTTTTGTTTTGGAGGGTATTAGAAGTTTGTTGCACTTCCATGCCTCCTTTCACATCACTTTAACTTATAGTTGTGACAGACCAGAAACATCTACTTTCTCACTTATTGTGGTCCCACCTAATGAGCAGTAACTTCTTGGGAGCAAACTCCACACTTAAGCCATGTCAACCTTCTCTTTGCTGACTACAAGAAGGGAATAAAATCTTGAATTTGGGGAGGAATGGAATCAAATCTAGAGCTGGTAACTAGCATTCCTTCTGCAAAGATTCAAACCTCAAACCCCTGAAATCTAAAGAGGTAGTTGCATGGTGGACATATTTAGGAAGACGAGGTCCCAATCCTGGCCTTGATTTCAATGCCTAATGGAACTCAGAAACACCGACTCTTCCCAATCCCTCTTCTCTTTGAAAAACGCTTTTTCCTCTTCTCCAGTAGACCCACTGCCAAGAGCCACCCTAAACATCAAGTCAGAGATCCCTGCTGGAGCACAGACACAGCTTTGGGTTTTTTGTGTATTTCCCAGGACTATTAACAGAGGAATATAATGAGAAATGAACTGAGGTTAAAGAATTCAGTACCTCGTGTATTTTCACTAAAAACACTGACTGCATCAGGGGACCTGCCAAGAGGAGAGTTTAATATCGTATGAAAAGGAAGAATTTTCATAATGGTACTTGGCAGCGCCTGCATCCCCCCACGAATGAAGCTGTTGGTGCTGTCTCTCCTCCTCTCTTCTATTCTCTCTCTCCCCTCAGCCCAATGGCAGGACAAGGTGTTTTCATTTTGAAGTAACTGGGAACTATAAGACCTAAGCTTGTTTCCAGCACTGGCCTGCTGGGCAGCGCTGGGCAACCCTTCAAGGGGGTGGGGGACTCATACCACCTACATTTAAGCGCCTCAGTGAGGAAGGTGCTTTGAGAAAGCAGCTTTTCAGGCTACGTAGTTTCTGTGTAGTTAAAAGGGAGAAAGTGGATCCAGAAGGCCCCTTGGAGTACCTAAAAATTTTAGCCTGTGTGAACCTCTTTCCTTGGTTTCCAGATCTAAACAGTGGACCAAAACAATTACTTTCTTTATAGATTTGAGATTTTTTGGTCAAAACTACAGATGCAGGAAGAATCACCTGAGCCATTAAGACCCCTGCAGCTCCAAACAAACCAGCTACTAATGCTCAGTCCAGAAGGATACAGCAAATAATACACATTTTGCCTTCTATTCTATCTCTCACATGCCATATATATCCCAATATCTGGCAACAAACATAAGACTTTCGGTATAAAAGATAATCATGTGTTGAATGAGAAGGTTCAGGAAAGATGAAAGCAATCACTAATGTTTTGAGCTTCTGCAAAAACAGGGAGTTTGTAATAGGAAAAGGTTTACATCATGTTCAGAAATGAATCACTTCCCACACTTCAGAGGAAGACAAAAAAAGCCCTCAGCAAAACAATATCCAGCCCTGAAGGCAGCTTCTCAAACTAACCTGGTGAAAAAAATTGATTCCTGGCCTCAAACCTGTCTGTTATTGAGCAAATAAGGAATATCTGTAATAAATAGAATGTCTGTAAGCTCTGGTGATCCCTTAGACTTCCCGTTCAGATCCTGCAGAGAAAGTCTGTTCTCTCAAGCAGACCTCTGCTAAAGGAAAATTGCTTCACATAACCACAGAGAGGACTGAGTGGGGAAGGTGCTCATGAGATTAGAAATCAGGAACATTGTGTTTGGCTACAGAATTTAAGGGATGTGCCCTGGACAAAGAGAACTGCCAAAATACTTCCTGTGAAGGAGAAACATGTTGATATGACTATTATGTTTCTGATATCTTGTGCTAAAGTAACCAATGGTCAAACTGGGTGAAATGCAGGCCAGGTTGGCTTCTTTTTGGTTTAGCCATTAATGCTTCAGAAGCAGCTATGCTTGGCTGGATCTAACTATCGATGGGTGATGCTGTACCCCACAGTGCTGGTAGAGACAGAAACATGGATGTTATTTTAATTATATTATACCCTATGCTACGTAGAAATGTCTGCAGTGCAGCCTCCTAACTTCCAGATTAGAAGATAAACCCACACAACAGAAGCTGTGACTGTAATGTGCTGTCCCACATATTCTCTTTCATCTTATTTTGTTGCAACAGAAAAAAAACAGAAAGTTTCAGCCATTCTGACTTAGGGCATCTCCACTTTTGCTGCTTGTTTAAGCCTCTCTGAATATCATTGGGTTAACTTAGGTCAAACCGCATGGCAAAATACTCCAAGCAAGTCAGAGGTCAAAGTCTTAATTCTTGATTTCTGTTGGATAGAAAATCTCTCAGGAATACTTTCTGGAAAAGTATTGAGAACTGATGAAAAATTTTTCTTTCTCCTTCTTTAATTACTATTTTCAACTTCCACTTCAGATTCTGATTAGGAATAACTGATTCTCTTATATCTGGTGACTCTTCCTGAATTGCCCAATTCTGATTATACTCAGACATGCACTCCAATAGTGGTCTGTGTTATGTATTCTCTTACAGAGCTGTTTGTTCCCCTGTTTCTCACTCCCATCTGTTCAGAAATTTCATGCTATGAAAAAAGAGCAAATAAAATAGAAATTGATACATTGGAAAGGGATAATAATATGTTTTCTAACAGAGCTCAAATGTTCTTGATCTATTATGCTTTACTATGCCGTCGGCACTAGTTCTCCGTGAACAAGTAGCCGCTGTAGCTGAAACTGGGCCCACTCCCTCACAATGGACGGATCTCAAACAGTTTTATCATTTTGATTCACTGTGGAGTTGAAGTTTTTTTCTGACTCAAAACAAGCTAAAAGCTGACAGGGTGCCCCAGCGTCGCTTATTAGGTAGAACAAATCATGAAACAAAATTCTTGTATGAAAAAGTTCCAACATGAATACAACAATTCCTTGTGGTGACAGGGAAGAGCAATAGTCAAAACCCACTCACTTCAGACGACATGTGCAAATTCAAACTATCCCGTCAAGATTTCTGGGGCTTAACAGCCCCCCTCAGGGAACCACTCAAATCCTGCGGCAATAAAACCCAGCACACTTACTTCATTTTCACTGAGAGTCCTACTATAAAGTAAGCAAGCAGAAAAGTACCCTGGAATAAGGATTACAGAATGTAACTCTTCCTTCAGGGATGATGGCAGGGCCCTCATTCACAAGTGATAAATGTCAGTGCTCTTCCATCTGCAACCTTTTTAAACCATTTTGAGGGACGATGCCAGCGCATGTCATGGCGCTACACAGCCCGCGATGACATGGGGGGCCGGGGCAGGAGATTGAGTGTGTCATGGGGGAGTTGTCCTATTTTTTTTTTTTATTTTTTATTTTTTTTTTTTAACAAAATGAGGTGCCCCAGGGGAAAGTCAGCAGTTAGAAGCGGCCCCACCTGAGTGTGTCTTGGGAGGAAGCCTACTGCCTCATATTTTTTAAAAGGAAAAAAAAAATTATAATAATAGAGCAGAGCCAAAAATATCAAGCTGTTCATAGCTGTTAAAAAGCCAGGGAAAGCTGAGTCGCACCCGTTCAGTGTTGTTCTTCCAAACAAGCTGACCACCCTCCCTTCATAATATTTTATTTATTAAAGCAAAAGTTGCCCCACTGGAATAAAATTATGTTATAGTCATATGCATATATATATATGTATGCATGCATATATATATATGTATGTATGCATACACACACACACATATACTTATTTATGACTGTGTTTCCATACAGCATTCAGCCAGAAGGTCCCCCTACATTTTTTGGTGTGTGAACTGCTGAATTTGTTAGAATGAGAGAAGTTTAAATGCTGTTGAAGGGAAGGAGGTACGGCTCAGGGAAGGCCCCAGGGCGCCACTCGCACCCCCAGGCCGCAGCAGGCCCCGCCGTTGCCGCAGCAACAGGGTGCCTCTCTCCCATTGGCCCGTGCTCCGGGGCGCGACGTAACGTAGCTCATCAGCCAATCAGCTTCCGGGGTTTCGCTTCCCCCAGGAGAGGCGCCGCGGTGATGGCGGCCCCTGGGGCTGGGCCGGGAGGGAGGAGGACGGGGAGGAAGGCTCTCCCGAGGGAGAAGCCGGCAGAGAGGCGGACCGCCGGGAGGCGAACCGGCGCTGTGGCTTTGTGTGGGTATTACAGCGGCTGCTGCCTCTGTGCAAAGCTGCGAGCTCCCCACCTTCGGGGCTGTTTTTATGGAGCTGTTTTAGTAACTTCGTCCTGAAGCAGTCCTTCAAAGCAACCTGCTCTTTCTCCCGGGGAACAAAACCATGTCATGTCTTGTCTTTAAATATCTGACCAAGTGCTTTAGAGGGCCACGTCCGCAGAAGCTATTCCTCTGGCTATTTTTTTTATTTATTTTCTCCTGTGTATTCATTTCTATTTTTAAGAACCCTGTATTTACCTGCAGGACAGTCTAGACAGCTAATGAAATAGTGGATTTTTACAACAATCTAAACAAAAAGAACATCAGAAACAGGTATAAATTTCAATAAGGATTGGAAGGTCAATGTCTGTGTTCTGAGCTTGCCATAGGCAAGGTATCCCTTGGTGCATTACTATCATTCCTAAAAATCCCCAAAGGAGTCACCTCATTGTTCTAAGAACTATACAGGAACAGCAGGTCAAATTTATAAAATGTGTTTAAAAGATGCAGATAAGATCCCAAAGGGATTTTTCCAGACAGTTCATAAAACCAGGTTGTGAGTCACCACTGGAAGCTAATGGGAGTAAGGCCTGGAACTTATCTAGGTGCTTTTAATAAATCCTACTCTTTCCGTATCGACATGATTAAATGCATAATACGCTTTTTTAAAATCTGGCCCAGTGTTTGTACAGTGCCAAGAGCAGCAATCTGAGCACTAAAATACTCCATACTTCTGGAGAATAGTGCCTACTCTGGAGAATCTAAAATGTTAATGAGCCAGGTAGTGTGCAGTCAGACTCGGAGACAGAAATGAAGCTTCTTCCTCAGTGTCTCACAGCAGGCTTTTAGTCTTTTATTTTATGTTGGTGCTTATGTTTAGACCCTAAATTTCAGAAGTTGCCTCTGAACTGCCAAGGACAGATTTGCATTCTTTGTGTTCCCTGAGGGAAATTTCTTGTCAAATGTCCTGTCAAAAAAGACGGGCATGACTTTCACCCTCGCCACCCAAGATATGAGAAAGTGACCGAGGGATCATCTGGAAACCTCAGTTCTTACATCTTCTCACAGAGAAGAGAGATACAGAGAATAAATTTCCCCACTGCCGTTACCTGTTTCTTTTCTTGCTCATTGCTGACGCTCATCAGTCACCTTGTTACCCATCACTTTTTCCAGACCCGCACAGGGTGTTGTCGTGTGGTCCTTCCTCCCGAGTTACTGCTGCATGTTGTTTCTGGAGAGCGCTGTACTACTGCTTGGCGTGGGTTCTGGCGAGTGACTCGGAGGTGGTGGCAGGCGAGAGTGAACCGTGCCCAGCACTTTCCCATGAAGGCCTGGCTTCCCCACAGAGGAAAATCGGGTAAGCCTAGTGAAGCATGTCTTCCAGTCTATCGGGAAGAAAATAAAAAGTGATTCAGCTTATTTTTGTTTCATCCAGCTGTCTTACAACTACCATTCCCAGTAAAGGGGAGCTGTTGTGTTTTCATTTGAAACATGTCCTTCGCTTATAGCAGTGATTTTCTTTGAATGTTAATTGTTTATTTACAATTCCCTTCTATGTATGTGGCTGAATAAAAAGCCCTTTTCTTTTGAGGCATCCTGTTAACTGCATGAGGAACAGGGGAAGCTCAGTAACTGCTAAAGTCTGAATAAAACACATTCAATGATAATAAAATCATAGAGTTTTGGAGCCAGAAGGAAACTAAATAGATCATGCAGTTGGACTTCCTGCACTGAGTCAGGATGAGCTACACCTGGACTTGGATGTTTGCCTGACCTGTTCCTAAATGTTTTTAACATCTCCAGGTAGCTTCCACAACCTTGTTAGATGGGCCCTTTTAATCTTTCACCTGTATGACAGCTAGAAGCTGTTGACTAACTTGGCAAAATTAAGCATGGAGGAAACTTAAATTGCTCTGAAATGCCTTCCTTAACTTAAATAGCTCAGAACTTGAAGGGCATTGTAAGAAATAGGAAGAAATTTGGGGTGTTGGTTCTTCTGAGATGTTTTCTGTTTTTATTTGGGAACTTTAAACTGAGAACTTTAATGGTGGAACATGAAAAAAAGAGAACTCCGTAAGCTAGTAGGTTTACCTAATTTTCCGTGTCTTATCTTGCTGTATTGGAAATGTACTAATTTATTCCTTGTGGCCTGCAAAAATACAGTTTTTAGTATACTGGCTCTTTTAAGAGCTTGGCTTTTGTGTCACTCCACCATATCAGATGAGGAACAGCCACAGCCCACCCCTTTTCATACTATGCCTCCAGGTGTTGGTACGAGGTGCAAAGAGCAACCCAACAAACTGATGGCTCTTTCAGATTAATGCAGGAGAAGTCGTCTTACACAAAACAGAAATATGGGGGACTTGGAAACAGAATGGGAAATTCTGAGAAAGCAAAGCAGGGAAATACACTAGACAGATTTTAGGGCTATTGCAGACATTAGCTCACTTTCCATATTTCAGAGAAGCCATTCAAGGTGGTTGAACGCATGGGAAGAAGATGTTGAGATCGGCTGTTCTACAGGAACTTGGTGAAACCCTTGTTGAAGTTGATTTAGAAACTTCTGTTATTCAACCTATTTCCCAAAAATCTGTCACGAGATTATGCCTGGTGGGCAGTTATGAAGTATTGACTTTATACCTACTCATTGAAACAGTCTATGCATATTTTTGCATGCATACGTGTACACAAATGCACTCAGAATACTTTTGTGCCAGGCAAAATAAGAATTGCATGTCAGTAATATTTTTAGAATGTTCTTCACATATCTTCACACCTGCCTGGGAAAATCTCTTATCTCTGCATGATAATAGTTGATGTATTGGAAGTCAAAGATAAACAGGTTTCTAACAAAAACTGCTAGATGTTACCATGAAGGAGATTAAACTGCTGTCTCATGCCAAATGTGTTACACATATTTGTTTCTAGAATGACTCTATATCTGTTATTACACCTGTTTTTATATTTGGTGGAGGTTTTTTAGCAACTATTGATACTGGCTTTACATTGAAACACTACAGTGATCTCAATGTTTAGTACAATTCCTAAAGAAATGCCACATTTTTCAGCATGGCTCTCCAAATAAGCCAACTTTTTGTAAGAAACAATTATTCAAATTTTCTGTTTCATCCAAATTGCTCAGGGTTTTGTGGCAAAATGATGTGAAAAACAGTAGTTTATGGTGATGAATTCCTATAAAACTTCCCTATCTTTTTTAAATTCCCTTATCAAACAGTCAGTGAAAAAATGTCAAGAAAAGGAAAAGTAGAGCTTTTTTGTCATATATTCTCGGGCGGGGGGGTGGGGTGGGAGGATGGTGTCAGGGGGGATGGAGAATAACAACCAGATTTAGTTGGGATGATTTTGAAGTGTCTTTTTTGGTATATTGAACAGTAACCAGTATGTTGGTTCTATACTACATTTCTGGACTACGCTTCTGGAGGATAACTGAGGATCAGGAAGGAAGTGGGGACATCACGAAAACACTTGAGCAATAGCATGTGATAAAATCCTGGATGACAAGATTTTTTCTTACAGATTTCAGAAGGTAGATACAGAGGAAGAAAAAAATCAAAAGGCCCATAATCAAGTCTTACCTGAGCTGAACATTTTTCACTATCAGATGAAAGTTATTGCATCAAATTTGATTGAAACTCAGTCGATATGCCATAAGTGGCTAGAAGAGGAAATCCCAGTTTATATGACTCAACATTTTTGTGCAAATATTAACTTTGGCTGATACACATTTCTCCTTGTATCTCTTTTCCAGATCTGAGCAGAATTATACCATGTCTCAGAGTTAGCTTGGCTATATTCAGCTGTAGCCTTTGGTTATTTGAATAGCTTCCATTTTTAACTGTTTCATCTATTTATTGTTTCTGAAAGATAAAGAAAATATAATTTTCCCCATGATTTTGCTTCCTGTGGTGCAGTATTAAATTCTGCACCATTGAAAAACTTAGATTTAATGTTGGCAGAAAGCACAATGCTGAGGGTTTACTTTGCTGTGCTAAAACCAGTGGAAAATCCTAGAAGCTGGCAATCACTGCTTCCCGGGATCTACTTGTGCTTTTAGCCCCCACATTGTCACTGGCTTATTTTGTCAATAGGGCTCCTTGGAACAAGAAACATTGGTGGGCACTGGAGTTAACCTTTCATTTTGAAAAATGTTCATATCCTCTGTCAAAACACTCTTCGAGGTTGCTACCACCAACCAGATTGTTGTTTCTGTTCAAAATGAATGACAGGTGATGAGGAGAGAGCAAATTAATGAACAGATGTCCGGTATATTGCGTGTGCTTGGATTCCTGGTCATACAAACCAGATGGTTAACACCTGCAATAGAGGAACAGAGGAATGCAGAGTTTGAATCTAGAACCCCAGGTCTCTATGGGCATATCTAACTATGAGCAGTCTGGGGGGAAAAAACAGTACTGAAGTTAGTGAGCCATGGCTGTTAAGCATGGTTAATGCATTTGGGCTTCCTGAAAACAGTCTGGAATTGAAATCAGTCACTTTTTAGTTTTTTTAAAGTATCTTTTTTGGTCTGTGGGTGTTAAAGTGCAGATGCAGGGTGATAAAGGAAACTATCTTCCCAGGACATACCAGCCGCGGGGACACCGTTCCACTGACATTCCACATGCCACTGTTGGACCTGCATCGTTGTGCAGTTCCAGACAGAAAAGCAAAATTAAGTTTTCCAGTTGAAACTCCAAGCGGTATTTTAGGGAGGCTGAATATAAATAGCCAAGATTGGACTTGGACAGTATACCAGGGCTAACACCCATACTCTTGCAAAATGTGCCCTGGGATCTTGAATGACCACAAGTGGTCAGAACCTTGGTTTTGGCATCCTATATTGACATATTTTCTTCACGACATCAACAGTCATCTCCCCTGTGGTCCCATCTTCCGCTCAGTGGCAATAGCAGCCCTGCAGACTGACAGCTGTGACTTGGGGAAGCTCTAAATAGCCAACATTTTTTTCACCTATTCTGTAATTCTTTTTACAAATGGATTAAATAAACTGCCAACCAGATAAGGAACAATTGCTCCAAGCCAGTATGGAAAGGAACTGGGAAAGGTTCCATGAGCAGAATTAACTGAGCAATGCAGAATTTCCAGGCCATCATCTGGTAGCTCTGTCTTGTTTTGCTAGTTTGCTTAACATTGTCAAGTTTTGTTTTGTTTAATTTTGGGTCCTTATATCGTCTTAATTTTTGACTTCTGGGCTGTTGCAGCCTTCCTAGTTACCAAGTCCCTTTGCGCTTGCCTTATCTAGGTTTCCTAATTTCCACTATTAGGTGATGTCTGACACCTTTTTTTGCTCAAATCTGGCAGTCTGGACACACAGTGAGTCACTTACTCTCCCCCACATCTTCCTACCTCCCCGCATCCCCATGCTGAGGATGTGACTGTTTGCATGCGAGATATGCAACAAGCCATGCAGAGAATTTCAGGAGATGGGTGACATTAGTTCTTCACTGTTATAGTACAAGCAGCAAACCCCTCTGAGAGGGTAGTCTAATAAAAATGCCCCTGGATTTTGAACTGAATTCTAAAATTCATTTCATAAGCACTCAGAGCCATAATGATGTACAAGAGGACAGCTTTCACTTGTAACTAAAATCTGCAGTATTCAATCCAACCAACAAAGGAAAAATGAAATTATAATGCATGTATGTTTTTTTTTCCCCAGATTCTTTATTGATATTTCTAACCAATCCCAGCAGTTAGATTCTGGCTTGAGATCAACTGGCACAGTGACAGTGAATTCATAAGGCTATTGAAAACTTTCATCAGTTTATATTAGTCCATTGAAATGAAGGGTACAGCTGCATATAGATGAGTGGTTAAGATAAAACTCTCATTGATAAAAGGTAATTCTTCAGGAGGGAGTGAAGTCTGATGATGTAGCTTTGGACATAGAAAATACGCAGGAGATATTTTCAAATTGGTGGAAGAGCGATTCTGTGTTGGAAGGGCGGGTTTGTAGCAAAAACATGCGGTCTAGAATGCATGTCACTGTCTCCGGAACAAGAGGATAACTCCAAATAATCAATAGGCAAAAAGCTAGGACAAGAGGGAGGACATAAATTCTGTGAATTCATCCTTATTTATCTGCTCAGATATGATTACCGATGATTGTTTTCTCAGCCCTGAGGCGCTGGACATGGTGCCATGCTCAACTTACTCTTCACTTTCTGGTCTCCAACATGACCAAAAAGCTCAGTGGTCTGCACTGAGCAACTGCTTGGTCCTAGGTGCCAGAGTAATGCCTTGTGTTGCTCAACAGTAGCTTTGATATACCACGAGCTGATCCCATCCCCAGCCTTGGTTTTGTAATTGCATTCCAATGGGTATCTCTAATTCCCCCGGAGTGGAGAGAACAATCCACTGAAGTCAGTTGCCGCTTCCTTTGCATTGTAACTACTGGCTAATGACCAGTGTTTACTGACTTCCAGTGAGTCATTTGCAAGTGTGATGCTTGGCTAAAAAAAAATGTTTCCAAGAACCCTATCATCATTAATCATTAATTCACGCATTGGTATTCTGCTGCTAGATATGATTACCCACGGTTCGAATTGAGATGGTAATAAGGCATGTACCTCAGGCTGGACTAGAATAGCATGTGGTAGATAGAAGATCTAGGTTGCCCCCATTCACATCCCTGCCAAGTGATCCAAGTTGTTCAACAATGGCAGAATTTGGCATGTTTCCCTGCCCCAAGGAGTTTGCAGTTTGAAGAAGTGCTTTTTTATTCATACTGCTTTTATAGCTGTTCCCATGTCAGTCAGTGGGATGAATTCCCATCTTACTTTTATTGAAATGTAAATGAAGTTTGTCAGGACTTTACCTAACCTGCGTGAGTAAAGTTTCATTTAATAGAACACGCCAGGTCACTGAGATGTGATCAAGGCTCTGTTCTTCCATCTTTCACCCTAGGAGAATGCTGAAATTATAGTTTGGGGGTTTGAGTGAGGAGGAAAAGAGGAGTATGAGGGAGGTTGGCAAATGCCAGCACTAAGATCATAAGGCACAATGCCAGAGTAGAGACCAGTGCTGGGCCACTGGGTGGAGGAAGGCAGTTTGAAGTGGCTGACAGGCAGTGTTGGTAGCACGGTTGGCGATAGGATAGGATTGAAACTATAGCTGCGCATATGACTGAGAAAAAATCTTCCTCGCACACCAGCTGCTGTGAGTACTTGCTGGTGGATTTATGTGGGATTTGAAGAAGCACTTAGTCTGTGAATAACAACTACCAGGTTCCTCAATGAAACTTGCAAAGTGGACAATTAAATTATGATCAGTTTATTGCGGGAAAGACAATTAGCAGGAATGACTTGATGGATGGCTTGCTGCTTTACTTGAGAGCCCCAGAGACTCTGCGTTCTGAAGTCCCTCTTAACACTTCCCACTTGGCTGTTAGACCAGAAGTAAAAATTGTTAATGCATTAAAATGCACTTGGCCTCCGTGTATTTTCCCATGCAATTTCCATTTTATTTATTAAGCAGAAAGAGTAATACTATCAATATTTATAATTTCAGCCTCTTAAAACATTTTCACTCCGATATCAAGGGCAATAAGCATCTTCCGGAGCAAGAGAAAGAGCAAGAGAGTGATGGGAGTCTTTAGTTCCCATAAATTTAGTTCTTATAAAGTCTGGACACCCTGGGCGGATGCCTTGGCTCAAAAATGACCTCCTGGCTCCTCCTTTACATCTTGGTTTTTAATTGGAGCCAGGAGAAGGATCCCAGCATTTGCCAGGTGAATGCGAGCTGTACCCTGGCAGGATGCCTGCAGACCCATTACTGTTTTGTAGATTAAAATAAGGACAGCAGAAGGGGTGGAGGGGAGCTAAAGGGAGGGAAGGAGAAGAGAGAAAGAGAATCGCAAAACACTGTGTTCTAATTCAGGTGAAAAAGTTGATCTCAATGTCTATACAGACAGTCTGCCACGTATAGGGTGGAGGGGGGAAAAAGTTATTTTTATATATGTGTTATATTCTCTAATTATCCCTGTGTGCCAGCCTCTGGGAACAATTGAAAATCGCTGCCAAAGTCTGTGCCTGCTCAGACATCATTCTCATGGGGAGGCTCTGGGAATGGCTTGGCTGCCGTGGGATCAGCCAACCCCTTCCAGCTCGGGCTCATTGGAGCAGCCGTTCGTAGCCGCGGAGTGTGGGCTCGTGGCTAGCGGGGAGGGCGGAGGGGCGGGCGGCAGGTTCTGTGTGTTCTGTTTGCGAGGTTGTGACTGAACCACTGCAGCTTTGGCCCCGACACTTGATCTCAGGCTCAGTTTCCTTGGCCTCAAACGGGGGAGGACGCTGATAAGAATATTTACTCAGTTACAAGGAGCTTGTGAATTGAGCGATTTCAGGTCCTGGGTTACCAAGCAGTAACAAACAGATGCTGTTACCCTATTTTTTACTGTGTGGTCCATCCTAGTTTTGAATGAACCACTGTTGGGGTTTTTTTTGAGGAGTTTTAAATGTAGTGGACTTCACAATGAGACCCAAATTTCCTCTTATATTAGGCAATGAATTTCTGTTACTAAGTCTCTTGATTCTCAGGTTTACTTGGGCATGATGGGGAAGACTGCTTGTTCACTCTAATGGCAAAAGCAGCCTTACAACAAGTCTACCTGAAAGACTCTAACTGCTTATTTAATGTTACCACACGCACTGAATAGGTCTGCTGGGCAATTTTCCATCAGAATAATTTTCTGATAGAAAATAGCTCTTTGCAAAATCAAAATTTCTTCTGGCGAATACTACAGTTTTGCCAAAAAAATTCAGTTCACCAGTGGGGAAATCAAAATGACAGCTTTCTGGCTGCCCACCTTGAAGACTCACAATATTTTTTTTGCTCTCTATTGAAGACAAAAACTGAAATCAAATAAATCTTTAAAATTTCAAACCAAAAAGATTTATTAGGGCTTGGAAATCTCTCCACACAAATAAATTTATATTAGGTTTTTTGTTGCCATTTAATTGTTCGGTTTTTGTCCCTGTCAGAATAATTTCCGTCATTATTTTATAATGGAGGTGGCTTTTTTCTGGGAAGGGAATTCCATTTTCAGCCAGCTTCTGTACTGAGGAATTGAAACTAACAGGGAAGACAAGATAAGAAACAGAGAGAGTGGGGTAGGAGTCAGAGGATATGCTCGGCCTGGAAAAAATTAGTTTACCTATATGACAAAAATGATCTTTTGGCTAAGACAGAACCATTTTCCCATGAAACTGAGTTGGTTTCTAATTGATTACATGCAAAGGCAACTCAAATGTCTGAAAATCAATGCTTGTACTTTTTTATACTTTCTATTATTGAAAAGATCCCAATTTCAAACTAAAAATTTTTAAGCTGCTATGTTTCCCATTGCCACGCTAATCAATTACCTTGAATTCTATCCTGGCATGAATATCTGCGTTCAGAACCTCAGAAGAATTTAGGTGCTTAATAACCATTAAGAAATACTAAACTAGAATGCCGTTACATGTCCTGAAGTGGCTTAAGCACTTAAAGCCCCCGGGAGGGGGACCGTGCTTATTATCCTTCTTTTGGTCCCATCATTATTTGAGTTATATGATCTCCTCCTAAAATACAGCAAATTTCACTTGGATGTCCAATATATTCTATGATTTTATGAAGGGCTATATCCAGTGTCTTATGAGAATTATGCGGTCATAAAATCCATCCAAAGTTACCGAACAGATTTATCTATATTCAGATATTTATGAAGCTTATTGGAGAAACACTAACTCTCTCAGGGCTGCCTTGAATTTATTTGACATTGTTTATGCTGGGTAAACTCCTTGGAGACAAGGAGCAAATTCCTCTGAGATCTTGTGGTCGGATCAATTTGTAGAGCTGTTTCCATGTTTTCTGATGCAATCGAGTGTAACAATGTTGTATCCCAGTAAACATGGAAATGGAGCAAGGAAAACATTTCTCAATCGACTTCCTAAAAATACTGCTCTGGGTGGGGAGGGGCTCAAGTTTTATTCCAGGAGCTCATTCAAGCCCTCATCAGTTTCCACAATGTCTCAGATTTTACTTAGTCTTACATTTCATGTACTTATAGATTGGGAAACAGAGTGCTACATGGGCCAAATGCCCACGAGCGTGACGTGCAATAACCATTATGCGTTCAAATGTACATATTCACGGGTGGAGAGTTGCCAAGCATGGCTGGAAGCAAATTCAATATTTGGCAAAGTGGGCAGATCATCAAGGGTGATCCTGGGAGGGGCTATCTTGAATTGCCTTTTCTGGCTTTGCATTTTAATATCCTAATGCTTCCTTCTGTAGGATGGGGGGAAAAAAAGTTTATGTGTATTGTGTTAATTTGGTATTCTGTGATTTGTTTTGTCTGGGTTTTTGCTTTGTTTTAATTATCTTCCTTCTCCTCCTTGCCTGGTGACTAGTGTTGAGCTTTCAGATGGAACCTGATGAAAATATAAGTTCTTATTGAGTTCCTGGAGATGAAGGAGAGAATAAGCCAGGGTACCAAATTGAGCAGTGTCCAGTCGAGGAGCAGCAGTTAGATGAGGGTTGTAAAACTCATTCATACTGCTCCTATGCCTGTGTCCGTCCTGTTGTAAGACACCGTATTTAAAGATTACCCTATTTAGGACCCTATTTTTCAAAAAGTTATTCATACAGTGACATTCAGAGAGGGAGACAGGCATGTATATTCCCTCATTACTTACACTGTTATCGCAAGAGCACAGTGCACTCGTGGGTTAGCTGTTTGCACAGGGCCTGGAGCCTTGCGGGAAAAAATACCTGCTCTCAGTGAGCATCTGTAAGAACTGCGTACGCACAGGAGGCAGACAGGGCCTGGAGCAGTTTGTATGCGAATGCATCCGTGCTTTTTACACCCACAACTTCCAGAATTCAAGTCCTAGATATTTGGCATGCCTTTATCTTTCCTCTCCACCATCCAAATATGAAAAAGGCACTATTAAAATGCTCTAAAATGACTGCTTATAATAATCAGTGCTGTGTGCCTTTTATATCTGTATTGAATTTTGTCTTTTGTGCATACACCCCATGTGGCTTCAGGGACTATTTTGTTCCAGAAATTGTTGCAGTGGGACATGGTGAAGAATTGTCCATGTTAGTGGAAACTGGATCAGTTCAATGTATAGCAGGAAGGGGCATAGCCACGTTAGGTGGAAGGTGTGTAACCATGTCTGCAGTGGAGTTGTGCCTCAGCTTGCCCTTCAGCAGACACCTCGCCATGTAAAAGCGGATCCAGGCACTACACAGGACCTCCCACCCTGTTCAGAGCTTAGTCCCGAGTCTCAGCCCACAGCGCCGTGCTCTTGGCCTCACCAGATTTCAATACAGCGGTTGCATCTGTTTTCTGATTCCAGTGCTTTTGTTCCTGTTTTCAGGACACTTGAAAGAGAGCGTCTCCCAATGGCGAAGATAAGAGCCCACGTCCCGCATCCTGTGGCTGTGCATTCTCAGCCACAAGAGTCACTGCAGCCCCTTTCCGGAGGGAAGCGATTCGGACAATGACATCTCAGACTGATGCAGCTAATCCAGCTTCACCCAGGGTAATTATGTGAAGTGACATTCAAATCTGAGTGGTTTTTCTAGACGCAGAGATTATTACATTATGAAGAAAGTACACTAGCTACTTTCCTCCCCACATGTCTCTAGTACGGTTTAAAAATAGCCCTAAGCAGTTGAAAATGTGCCTTAATCTTTTGACAGGGAAGCGGATGAGGTCACAAGACTGGGAAAGGACTTGTTTGCTGTCGGGAGGATGGTGAACTTGACACATCCAACAAAGCTGAGTGCTGCTGTGGGTGAAGAAAGGTAGGGAAATGGGGCCCAACATGCCCTTTTTTTCCGTGGTTTTTGTATACATCTTTGGTGCATGTGAAATGCTGTGGGTTAAAAACCCTTTTGATTTATAGAGGCAGGATGTGACAGGATCAGCTGTTCTATTTTCAGTATAGTAAACTGCGAATATCCTGTAAAGAAAAAGACAAACTAGTATATTCAAGCACAAAAGGCAATATAGACCCGTCCAGGGTACAGCTCTGCTCTATCCACTGTGACAGCTCACTGTCTGCATTAAGAAATTTGGGATTTCCCCTTCCATATGGTGAACCTGCTCCAGATCAAGTTCATTCTCTTTGGTTTTGGAAAATGCGTTTTCTTTGTTGGCATTTGACAGTATCTCAGATCTTGGCCCTCCCTTGTTGCTGGAGAAATGCTAAGGGTGTGTAGCCAGGATTGTAAGCTTGTAAGTGCAGGGAAGTTAAACGTGAAGAAGTCCGGCTTCATGAAACAGGCTCCATCTAGGCTGTTGGTTCTCGTAAGAGTTAATGAAAAAGTGTTCAGTATCCTTCTGCCACCCCAACAGAGATTGCGTGGGATAAGTATTCTCTGAATTCTCATTTCCTGCTCGTACAAAACGGACCCAGGCTATCGCAGTCATTCATGCGTGAAACACTTTTCTACAAATGTGTAGCCCAATAGGGGCAGTTCTACTAGAAGTCTGTTATTTGCATAATTGGGTGCTAACAAAAATAAAGCTAACAAATTGCTGATAATTGCAAAATGTCAACTATATTGGGATAGGTCAGAGGTGAAATATAAGGGTGAAGTCTCCAGGTGTGTTGAGGTCAAAAGCAACTTGTTATTGAGGGGAAACTTGTTAGGGGTAATAGCTATCAGAAGAAACTCAACTGAATAATGTTAAAGCCAACCAAATCTTAAGTAACATGTTGCTGCAATACTCCAGGGGCGAGGGACCATTGCCAACATGAGTAATTGGTTAGTTCGTCACATGTTACTTGGGAAGGGGGACTGGGAAGGGGAACCGAAAAGGGACACTAAAGAGAACTATGAACACTCTTGTTGGATAGCAAGTGGTACAAGACAACTGCACAGAAGGACTTTACCCCAAAAATGTTATAAAATAGAACGGAGGTCCCAAAATCATTTTAGTACCTGAAAAAATTGAAAGTTGTTTCCCAGAAAAATCCACGTGGCACTCCAGATGGTTGGGAAGAGAAATCTCCGTTAGCTGCAGTAAGACTTGAGAACCTGAGGGTCAAAAAGGGAGTGAACTTGCGCTGATGCTTTGGAGTGATCCAAGGTTCATTGCATTTATCTGACTTCTTCCTACCAAAGTTGCAAAGTTCCCTGGTATTTTTAGGAAAATGAAAAATTATGGACAGCCTGAGGAAATGCAGTTCTTTTTAAAATGGCCTTGGGTTTAACTACCGTACTGTATTGCTTCAAAATCCTCTCAAGAACTTCCTTATGTAAGTGAAAAACAGCCTCACAAATTGCCAGGGTGGTTTAAATCAACTTCAGTGCAATAAAAGGTATATGTGCTCCCTTAGTCAGGGGAGTTGGAAAAAGAGCTATCAATAACAGTATGTCAGATAAACACTGAGGGCAAAGAGAGGACTTTGCTGGGACATGACTTTTTTCATTCTCTCAGGGATTCTTTTTCTCTTCTGTCTTCAGTTGCTTTTATATCTTTAGCCATGCAGCAGCCAAGGCAGGAGAGGAACTGTCTGACAAAGGTTTCATTGACAAAAGTGTATGATTTTTGCTAGAAAGCACTTCCTTCTCTGCTGAAGGCTTTGAAGTGTCGTCTTTGTTCTTTCAGGCTTGTTATTTTTTTTCTCTTTAAAAATGATAGACAAAATACTTGAAAGTCATCTTTTAGTACAGGCAGAATAACAGGAGCAGCAACAGAAACCCTTCATTTAAAAAGGTATCATCATGCTAAAATGATGTATTTGAAATATCATTTCTAATCCTTGTTAAGAAAACAGTGCCTTAAATAATTTAAAACTGCTAGTTGAATTTTAAAAACATGTATAATTTACTCTTCAAATTGTCTTCTTCCTTCGTTGACTTTCTCAGCGTGCTGTGTCTCTGCCGACTCTGATCTTTGTAACGCTTTCATGTGGCTTGGTTTTACTATCTGCAAAAAGGATTAATGGAATGAACTCCTTTGTAAAGTACATTGAATTAGCATCAAAAAGTGCCATTGTAAGGCAAAGGATTATTAATGTAGTCTGCTTTTTAATATTTGAACAGTGTGGTAGATTTTGGTTTTCTAAAACCTGAAATCCTAAATTATTTCTTTTTTTGCTCATTAGCACCAGGCAAGCTCTTTCACATCCATACCAACCTACATCCTAGATCCTACATCCTCATACCTAAAACCGAGATCCTGTCACTGCAAGCATGCAGCACTCTCTCTGTAATTCAATAGGTAACTCCAATTAATCTGGTGCTGTTAATCCCCTTGTGTGAAGACCTGATTCTCTATTGCTGAGTAAATGGAAATTTCAATATTAACTGCATTGGTAGTAGGATCAGATCTGTTTCAGACACTGCAGGATCAGGTCCTGCGACTAGTCCTTAAGGTTGCAGGTGAGCAGAAAGACACGTGATAATACTGCCAGCTACGAAGTTACTGTTCCTAATAATTTCAGTTCAGTCAGACCACAGAGATCAGCAAACCACCAGAGACAACTTCCTGTGGTTTGACACTATAATCCTGTAGTGAAACATGACTGTGTTAACCTCTTTTTTTTCCTCTTGATTAACTCACTTTTCCTAACGAAAGTTTTAAAGTCCATGATCTCCAGGTTATTATTATCCACCAAAGAGGGCTTCCCTGGCATGGGTTGGGGAATGAAAGTTTCTTGGCACATAAGGGTGGATGATTACAGCAGTGCAATTCTTTTTGGTGCTTCCAGCCTTAGCGTCCAGATGAAAAGCTATTTGATACACTTAGCAGTGCCTGTGTCCAAAGCACAGCAAAGCTCCATGCTAGGTAAGATAATGGGGCTTTTTATTCTCCCACCCCACAAATCAGTAGCTCTTCTGCATGTATGTCTGCAGGAGTGCTTGTCTGTGTGTTTTTCTCTTTGCTCTAACTTGGTGGTTGAGGGAAAACTGGACAGAAGCTTAAAGCTAAGTAGAGTAGCAGCAAGATAGGCTGCTGTTACACACACTCAAACCCATGGGTTTAGAAAAAAAAAAGGCAAGAAAAACAAGAGCCAGGTAATGCCATGAGTGTATTAGTCCATCGATGGTGTTTTCTGTATCGCAGGTATTTCATATCATTGTCAAAACCCCACAGTTCGCAGGGCTCGTGCTACCCACAAGTCTGCTCATCCAGACTCTTCTCTTCTCATGAGTTCTGGGTGCTGCCCCCCCCTAGCTGTTTTTCCCAGGATCCATGCGGAATCACACACTGCACATCTGTATGACACTTGCACTCTCAGCAGCACATTAAACAGTTCAGTGCCAAACTCCTGCCAAGGGAAGAGCAGCCTCACTGTTGAAGCGACGAACTGCACTGGCCGTTCCCAGCAACCCCAGTCACCGTGTGGAGTGCCCTGAGGGTCCTTTCTCTGACCCTACAGAGATGGGTACGAGCTCATCCTGCTCTGCCTGTGCTCCACAGCAGCTCAATGAGAGCCACCATTGCTGCACAAGCACAGGACTGTTCCTGAGCTGATAAAGCCTTTAAAGCGATAAGGTAGTGTCGATAAGGTAGCGTAATTCAGAGAAATTGTCACAATAACACCGTAAACTGCCCTCGTGTAAATACCTTAAAATCCAGAGAGGCTAATTCTGCCTCTTCAGCCATCCATCTGCACAGACGTCTTACTGCTATCTCCCTGAGCTTAACAACTGAGCTGGGTGAAATTTTATAAACTGTGAGTTTTCAACACAACGCTTGCCCAGAATTTCCTAAATTTTTTAGAAAGGTAAAAAAAAAGGAGTATTTTTAGTGGTGGCTGTTACTGTTGGGAAGTCCATCTCATTTCTGCTGAGCTGAATTTTCCTTGGCTTTCATAATTGGGATAGTTTAGAGGTCAGTCTTTATGATCTGTAAGTAATCACAGTCACTGGGATTTACAGGAGAAAAAGATAATTCGTTGCCCCCTGTCCCTTCTGCTGCTCCTCCCACTCCTCCAGGATTGCGGTAGCAGCTTCTTAGAGAAAATAAACCCCAATAAACCAGCCTAAACACTGTTTTTTTTCAAATCCCCATTCTTAGCATAAGCAATGCTCAGCTGGAAGCCTAATAAAACCTTTGAACCGGTAATTTGCGCCCATTCTTTTAAAGCCTTTTCCCATTTTAAATATTAGTATAAAAAGGGGATTTGAGGAATCAGTATCGCCAAAGCAAACATTCGACACACTGTTATATTAGACTTATATAATATAAAGCTTAGGCACATGAACCCAAGCTGCTGCTGCTGTTCTGCAAACCAGTGCTTACGTCTGCCATAGGGACAAAAGTGCTGGAAAAAAATCCGTTTCTCTGTTTGTCTATGTGTGCACGCGCACGCTGGTTTTAAATAGTAGGAGGATTGCACCACATTGGTATGGCAACAAACTGTAAAAAGAAACTCCTCCTATTTAAGGCTCTGAAGGATATTGACTAATTTCTATCTTTCATCATGAAAACAGTACACTGACACACTTTTTCTTTGCTGTGCCACAGATATTTATGTTTGGATGTTGTCGTGGAAACTAACTGGGCTGAAATGTCACTTTGGGTTCTGTTTCTGAAAGGATGCAGCGTGATACCGGATTTCAGACCCAGATCTTCCAAGTGTGCGTTTAACTTTATGGACCAGAGCATATAACGCTAAATCCCCATGTGTTTCTAGGACTCAGCTACTGGATCTTGGAAGCAGAGAGAGGGATGTAAAAATTCTCGTAGTAATAAACAAGTAGTTTAGTGTGCAGAGGGTTTAATGAAAGCTACTTTTCAACATCTCTCCCTCTCTTTTCCTCCCTCTAATGTGTTTTCTGATGCTTTGGGGGCAGGGGAGGCTCCTCTAAGCATTTGGGAGCTGTCTCCCCTATCCAATTCCCTGTTTAATCATGAAATCTGTTAGAAACTTAACTTTAAGGTCTTTACTCCTTTGATAGGTTTGGTTGAAATTAGTCAATGATTAGAAATTTTGGGGATAGAAGGGAATGGAGAAGAAATCCATACAACGCTAGCACTTAAGCCTTGTTTCTTTAGGCGTCCAGCTAAAACATTTAACACGTTCAAGGTGAAAAGCAACGTGGTAGTCTGATGCTCTGTATTTGTCATCTATACTTGCAAATCCAACACTGAAGCATTAGGTTTCTGCTGGAAAGAGAAACAAACTGAAAACAATAGGAGAAACCACAGAGCCTTGCCTGGAGTTCAAAGATTTGTGCAGAGACAGGGCTGAGCCCACTGCGGGGAATTAAGTCATTTCCCATGCACCAGTTATAAAAGGGACAGCCCCAGTACTGGGACTGGGGTTATGGGTGAGCTGGGGGCAGTCTGCTTGCTTTGCTTGGGAGCAAAGGGGTGGACTTGGTTTAGTGTCTTCTCCCTGTCACTGCTGTCCTGTCTGCCGTGTGTTCATTCATGCTAGCAGAAAATATGTCTGACAGGAAAATATAGGTATTTAAACTCTTAACTGAGTTCTCTTAGTAGTTTCCAGGCTCCCTAGGCTCTGCTTGTACCTGAAGTAGTCCTCTTAATGCAATCCTAGCAGTGGAGAGTGAAGATGGGGGAAGTTCTAAATATGTTTGTTTCTGAAGACAGTATTTGGAAAAAAACCCACCCAGGTAGCCAAGAGTACCCAAGAGCAGAAAATACTGTTTTAAAGAGGAATATCTTTGTTTTTCTAACTCTTCAGAACAAGGGAGCAGTTTTAAAATAAAAACCTGAGTTTAATGAATGATACCAGAAAGTGCTGCTTGACTGCTGCCCCTGAATCACACTAGGTTCTCCTCAGCAGCGCATCAGCAGAGGCACAGATTTCCCTGGGAATTAAAAAGATTTCCCTGGGATGGAGTTGACTTTCTTACTAGCGGCTGGTATAGTGCTGTGCTTTGGATTTGGGATGAGAATGGTGTTGGCAGCACATTGGTGGCTTTGGTTGTTGTTGTTAAGCCGTCAAGGTCTTTTTTGCTCCTCACAGCACCCCGCCAGCGAGTAGGCTGGGGGTGCACAAAGAGTTAGGAGGAGACACAGCCGGCACAGCTGACCCCAACCGACCAAGGGGATATCCCATACCATATGGTGTCACACTCGGTAGATAAAGCTGGGGGGGGAAGAAGGAAGGGGGAGACGTTTGGAGTTATGGCGTTTTGTCTTCCCAAATAACCATCACGTGTGATGGAGCCCTGCTTTCCTGGAGGTGGCTGAACACCCGCCTGCCGATGGGAAGCAGGGAATTAATTCCATGTTTTGCTTTCCTTCCGTGCGCAGCTTTTGCTTTACTTATTCAACTGTCTTTATCTCAATCCTTGAATTTTCACACTTTTGCTCTTCTGATTCTCTCCCCCATCCCACCGTGGGGGGCAGTGAGCGAGCGGCTGCGTGGGGCGTAGTTGCGGGCTGGGGTTAAACCACGACACTGCCACACATGAAACATGCCAGGTTCTCCTCAGCAGCACATCCACAGAGGCACAGATTACCCTGGGAATTCATAGAATCGTAGAATGGTTTAGGTTGGAAGGGACCTTGAAGATCGTTGAGTTCCAAACCCCTGCCGTGGGCAATTAAAAAGGAAAAAAAAAATGGTCGTGCATGTGCATGTGAGATGCTCTCACTAAAAAAGAACCTCGGAGGTACCGTTCCTCTGCTTCCCCATCGTGCCTGTCCTAGACCCGTCTGCCCTGTGTTTCGCACCGTCCAGCTCCTTAGCAGGACACGGTGCTGCAAGTGTGGAGGGGCCAAATGAAACCTAGATGCACAAGTATGTCACTGTTTTTCCTTTGCTCGTGGCATAAATCAAAAAGAAAAAAAAATACCTGTTAGCGCAGAGCTCAGGTTTGTTTATTTTTTTGCCAGCTGCAACATGCTACCCTCTTAGGGGATCACGTAAAACCAGTCACGGTTTAGGCTGGAGTGACATGTCAAACCCAAACTGGAGGCCTGGCCCCTCTCAATGAATTACAACCTTGTCAGGAACCTATTATATATATACATATATACATATATACATACATAAAGAAGTTTTTTTTAAATTAAGGTAGGTTTTTTATCAAATCAAATACCTGCACACTAAATTATACTTCTGGTGCCAGCCTGACTCTCCCTCTCCCTTCCCTGCTCTCTTTCCCTCAGCGTTACGATACAGGGGGTTTTGTTCCGCGGAGGGGGTGGATGGCGAGGGGGTGCTGCTGAGGAAACACTGTTTGACCTTGCCACATGTTTTGTTTTTGGATATTTACCACAACATGTCCCAGCGCTGTTGCCTTAATGATAAAAATATTCAGAGTCAAAGAGAGGAGGCCCGGGGTGGCGGGTGAGAGGAAGGAAGGTGAATCAGTAATAGAGTGCAGCCATCAAAGATGTTTACTCATCTGTTTTCTGAAACAAGTTTGTTTTGTTTATTAATAGGGCTTGAAATGCCAAGGGGAGAGTTTAAGGTGAACTAAAAATGCCATATGTTCCTCTGGCATGGAGTCTCCTTTTGTACTTGCTAAAATTAGGTGCTGGCTTTTCCCTTTTTATCCACCTCCTCCCTCTGGGGAATAGATGCTATTGTTGTTTTAGAGGAGGCCAGAAAGCTCAGCAAATGAAGGAGTGAAAGTTCACTGGAGGACTGTTTAATCCCTGGCCCAGCAGCTTCTGTAGTCAGATACATAAGCTACTTCAAAATGGTAAACACAATAATTTTAAAAAAAAATAAAATGAAGAAGCTTTCAACTCATCATCTTTTCCATGGAGGAAAAGGGGAATAATTGTTATGAACAAACATCATCTTTCATGCACAACTCTGCATACAGCCAGGAGATGCTTCTGCTGTAATTATGGCCTTCCAGGGGAAGAAGTTACACACAGGACATTAGACAAATTAAACTGATATACAGCATCCCTGTGCCTAATAGTTTGATCATGTAGTGTATCCTCATGAGGGGAAAAGTCTGTACCTGGTTAACAATACATCCAGCTAAACATTGGCATAAAATCCTTCCTTTGTGTGCTTCCGAGGAGCATTATGGTTTGGTTTTTAGAGAACTGAATTCAGAGCACACTTGGGGGGTGTGGGGAGAAAAGTTTTCCTCAAGGGGACCTCCACAAACCGTGACCATTTCTGTTCAGAGAACATAATGAAAAACTCTTACTAATCCTATATCATGCATGTCTGGGCATTGAGCTCATGTGCAAGCTGAAAGAGGCTCGTGCTTGTAGGATCAATTGCAAATTTAATACAGGGTGATAGAATACGCTAGTGTCTGAGCATACCAGCACTGCATTCACTCCGGTCTGGGCTGAGGCTGCCCTACACTCAAGCAATTATTTGTTATGCAAGATGAGAGGGTGAAGGAATGCTTTGGAGGAAAGACCGCATTTCATAGACCGTTCGTGGAAGTGCCTGTGCTGATGGACACATGGAGGTAAAGAATGGAGAAGAACCTCAGAGCAGAGCTGAAAGAGACATCTGATGTTCTCTCCTTTGCTTCTGCCTCAGGAAGGGACATTTGGATTTTCGTTATTAAAAAGCTGTAAAGGAAATATGTGGCATTTCTTGATATTTGAGATTGACAATGATGAAATAAGCTGAAGTTAAGATAAAAGGAAAGTAGACCTATGAGGTGAAGAGAGGAGAGAGAACCTCACAGAAAAGACTGGATGTGTTAAGATACTCTGTACATAGCCGGAGGGGGGAATCGACTTCAAACAAGAAAAACTACACTGTGATGGAGGTGTTAGGGGTCTAGAGGTCCGTTTCTGATGGTTTGGACACTTTCACTCAGCACTGAACCTCAGTCTCTTGCCCCAGTTGTGTAGTATGACCAACATTGCCCTTCTGAGCATTGATCTCGGGACCCTAAAACCCAGAGTCACTCTGGTTCAGGCTTTTATCATCTGAACAGGAGCTGGTGAGGTCAGAGTCAAGCACCAATTCAGACTGAGATTTAATATGTTCGGGAATATTAAGGCAACTAAATCTAGCAGGATTATGATGTTTCTGTAGGTCTTGTCTGACTACTAGTTCATCAAATCCAAGAAGCAGAAATGAGTTCCTTGACATTCAAGGTCTTACACAGTCTCCCCAGTAAGCACATCTCCTTCAGGACAAGGTAACCTCGGAGCTGCGCTGCCTGCTGAGGTCCTGCCTATCTCCTCTGTTGCCTTATTGTACCCCCAGCTCTGAAGGGGGCAGAAATCAATCACTCCAGGCAATGGCTCAGAGAAAAAATGTTAAATGTATGTAGTCATTTAATTGCATTATAGCCCTTATTAAATAAAGGTACAGGAGAACATAAAGGTGGCCTGCTTCTATTTTTGATGCAGATATTATGTAAATTTATGTACCTGATTATGCCAATCTCGTGAACCCCCTCAGGTTTCTGAACAATTTCCAAGCTGTTCCCCTTACTCAGTGTGGAAAACTTTGTCGTTTTGTTCTGGTCTTGAAGTGGGGCCTGCTAAACCTCCGTCGACCATCAATGTGTGTCTGTGTGTGCAAATGTGTGTGTGCTCCCTTGCTTTCCTGCAAGCCACGGGCTGAATCTGGCACCGGTTTTTCTGGCTGGTTGAAGAAAAGTGTGTTTCTGAGGTGAAAAATTTGCCTTTTAAATTTCTATATAGCTTATACCAAGATTATAATTCATATCCAGGGCTGAATACCAAATGACCCTGTTACTCATTTCCACAAATATTCTGAAAGGCGAAGAGTGAGGCAAGGGAAAATACTGGCCTGAATCCAATGCTGTTAGAACCCAAAATCAATGGCATTTATATGAAGGTTGGATTTGGCCTCCTCCATCTTTCATTTAAAGCTATAAGATTAACAGAATATAAATATTGCATGATGCCTCAGAGCTGCACCAGCAAATCTGCTCAAAGACGCATCTTTCCATATTGAACAAGGCAAATATTGTAAAGTGAAGTCTCCATAACAAAGACCTCGTCTCCTGGAAAAACTGTTAGTAACTGTTCTGGATATTGTATGTTACGAGGTACTTGTGAAGACTAAAACTTGGAGGATGAGCCCTCCAAACATGAAAAAGAAGCTCCTCTTTGGCAATAACAGAACAATCCACAGTGGCTGTTTACATGATACATCATTAGTAAAAGTTTTCGTCAAACTTAGTCCTTCTGGTTCCATGCTGACAGACCCATGTATTATCCCAAGAATTTTCCAGAAGTAAGAAAGAGAAGGAAATATGAACCTTATTATAAGGAAGATAAACTCACTGGAAAATGTACTGAAGTTTTTTCAAGGATCTTGCAGTCGAACGGGATTTACTTTGACATCTACTGTGAATTATGGTTTATTTCCACTCTGTTCAGTGTGGTGGACAGTACTGTGGAAACAGCTCAGAGTTTTTAATCGTGAAATAATCATCTTTATATCTGACACCAAGAATGCTACATCTCTGTGCCAGGTCGGATGCTACTGGTGATTCTTGTTGAAATGCTAAGGAATGTGGTATGTCCTTGCAAAACCCCATCCCGCCATCAGTGCTCTTCCATGCCTGGAGCATTGACTAATGACATTCTAAATCTTTGCATATCTGATGCCAATTGTTCACTCGCCCATGAAGCCCAAGGAGGTGATACAGCAAAATAGTGACCAAGCACATGTTTAACTTCCATTTTGGAATCATTGCTCTCCGGGATTGAAATATTGAGATAAAACATATGGGTTTCAGCTGTGTCTCTAGGGATGCAAAGTTATAGTCCTGTAGAATACATATTGTGTATAATGCATGGTTGTTATTTCTACATTAGCACTGCCAGTGCTGGAGTTGGCTGTTAGCGTGTCATTCTCCTGACACATCATTAATAAACAGGTAATTTCATACCTGATTTCCATAGAGTGTCATGCTGAAAACCACCTGGGTTTCAGTTTTCATCGACATTTAAAATAATAAAAAAAAAAAGAAGATGCAGACTGAAAAGTGGTGGTTATATTTGAACTAGGACTGGTCTAAGTGACTAATGGATCAATGAGGTTTGAACAAGCATACATGCTGGAAGGAGAAAAAGTGTGAGTGGAACCTATGAGGCTCCACATGCCCAGTTGTTCTGAAGGAGATTTCCCAGCATTAGCTTCACAGTTAGGAACCTTTTACTCAACAGGGATCTTACTCAAATCTTCGTTGCTACAATAGTATATGCATCAATCCTTCATTATGTCTTATCCCGTGGATATGGAGAGCGATTTATTCCCTTTCATTTCAGCATTTCATGTATTTGAAGACCTGATGTATGTTCCTTCTGTCTTTTCTTACTTTGGCTGAATAACTTCAGTTCTTTCCACTTTCCTGTGTATCATTTCACAAAAAAAAACCCAAACCCTGTCCTGTACTCACTAATCCCAATTAATTTTGCAATTGATCCTTTTCCAGAAGTTGTTACAGGAGTCTGCGTTTGCCAGCAGGTGTCACCATAAGAGAACAATCATATCAAGCTCTGGAACGCAACAGTGTCTTGCAGGAAATGCAATTTCTGTCTCGGCGGTTATCTCTGTTTTGCATACCGTTGCAGCTCATTTATTCCATAGTGACCTGTCACTTTTTTAGAAAATAAATATGTCCTGAAAGCAAGAGACCCCCTACCAAAGGAAAACGCACCAAGTCTGGAAAAGGAGCTTGGCAAAGTTATGAGGGGTTTACGAAGTGGTTGCTGGCTGGTGGCAGCAGAGAACTGGGTTGGGATTCGGCGTGGCATAGGCCCCTGGGTGTAGGTGTCCCATAAATGTGGACTCCTTGAGGGTCCCGCACACTGAGAGCACAGGCAGCTTCCCTCCACAGACTGCCTCCTGCGCTTCAGCATTGTTTAGCAGTACCTTCATCTGTGTTTAGCGGTCAGTAACCTCTTCAGATACGAGCATTTGCACAAGAGCTAAGGGAAAGGTTCAGATTTGTGTTGCAAACTCCAACTGTAATTTATTGCAAGGGTATCCGTGAGATAAGTGAGTATCTCATTGTTTTCTTTCTCTGCCTCTCTTTTTCGGCCTTAGCTTGCTGAGGGATTTCTGAGTCAAACCTCTCCCTGCCCCACCAGTTTGCACAAACCAGTGTGAACAAGTGGCCATTCAAGTGCCATATTCTGATTGTGCAGACAAGAGGCTTCAACACAAACTGGGTTTCCCCCCGAGGTTCATCATGATTTTCTGTTGTGGGGACAGGGATGTAATACACATCTGTAACTCTGCAGGGGTTTTTAAGGGTGGTTCTGGCTGAGTTGGTCATTTTTGTGCAAGCGTGGGGAACTGCAGTACGACCTGCATCGTAGGAATTGGAACGTGCTATTGAAAGGGTTTGAGAAAATGTATCTTGATTTTTCCTTTCTTGATTAAACCAGCAACTGCTGCGTAAATATTGGAAATAAAACCTGCTGCAAACTGAAGGATTAGTATTTAGCTCTTTATCTAAATACGCTCCATTCCCCTCATGTCCCCTCCCCAAAATAAAATAGTGGTGTTTGAAATTTCCAGGGAAGCTTAAGGCCTAAAGCATTGGGTGAGATGTAAATTTCTTAAAATATTTATCCATCCATAAGTGGCTACATATTTGACATTATTATAGGGTTTCTCAGTGTTCCATTTTATTAAAAAATATTTATTTGGTTTCTAAGATTACTGCTTCTCTGACCACAGAAAATTCAATTACCGAAAACTGCAGCTATCAAATTGGTTGAAAATAAATAGCCTTTTATCCAAACCTGGCATGGGCTGGTTTACTTTTAATACGTAGCCATAAAAAAAAGAAGCTCTTTCCACAGAGAGCCGGTTGGTTACAGAGCAAGAAGCCAAGGAATACTTTGCATCATCAGGTTTTATTTAAAATAAGGTAGGGAGGGGGTAGAAAATAAGTCGTTATGAGACTAATTAGCTGTTCATTTTTCTCTTTTGTTTCAACAAGTAACAGAAGATTTCTCAAGGCGTTTCTTATGTAATGTTAAATAAGTCTTGTTTTCTCGTTCAAGTGGGTGAATAGATATGCAGGTAACAAACCCAAATGCTTTCTTAAAGTACCAGATTCCTCCTACCTGTAAGGTTTTAAAGCAGGCATTGTGTTTGCAAATGGCAAATAATAGAAAATAGTGCTGCAAGAACCCTTAGCTGTCACCCAGTCAACAGGTTTATGAGTTGGTTTTCATCTTTAATGACATCTATTGCATCACTTCTCAAGACAATGTGTTGCAGAGGTTTATTAATGAAGTAGGTACTCGAATGTAGATAAAGGCTTTAACATCCATTGTGATGCACAGCAAACGTAGTACACCTGCCTGTTTGGGGAACTGGCTAATAGCTTCAACCACAATCATCTCTTTTCTAATAATGCTTTTGCAAAGGGGAAACAAAACAGAAGGGAACAAGTTTAAAAAGAATGACTGTCATTTCCAGCTCTTTCCAAATGGTCTGGGATAAGACTTCCCCTCCTTTAATTTGTTAAACAACCACGTTGCTTTTCCAGCCTATTCCCTTGCCTCTAAAGTCCCTTCTACACCAGGTCTGAAGACACCATGTCTTTCAGCTGAGGTCCGAAAGGCATCAAAGGCTGGAATGTGAAACATCTCTGTCCTGTCGCATGCCAGGAGTTCGTCGTTAACAGGTTCTGTTAGCAGAGTGGCTGCCGGAGAGCCCCTGCCTTGGCCGCATCAAGGATGCTTGCTGAGAGATGGCCCTGCGGTGGCGGGATGGGGAGCAACGTGCGCCAGGCAGACCCCGTTCTCAGGATGCTCCCGAGAGCTGTCTTTCCCAGCAGCAGGATGAAAAGCTGTGAGATCAAAGCTCAGACACGAGCAAAGGGAGATAACGCAATGGGCACATGGTCTCTCCAAAAAATGCTGCTTTTAAAGGGAGACTGCCTTTTTGCCTGTAGAAGGAATGTCTGTTGCTCAAAGGTAACCTTCAAGGGGAGTTAAAGGGCTGAGGAGATTTTTCTAAGAGAAACAGAAACATGTCAGTATTAAAAATCTCAGGTTTTATTGCTTTGGAAAGACATCTAAATTCCCTAGAAGATCCGTGGGAAAATTCGTCAGCTGCTGAGATGGGTAAAAATACTTCTGTATCTCCCACTGGGCGCACAGAGAGAATCACAGTTACAACCATTTCCTCGAAAACTGGAAGCACTTTGTAGTTCCTCTTTACTGAGTTTTCATCCTTTGAAAATGCACGGGAGGAGGATTACCTGCCGATCTGAGCTAGAGCGTGTGGGTCAAGACGGCAGCCCAGACCTCTTGCGTACTTACCCCTTTTAGGTGGCACATTTCATTTCCCCATCCCTCAGTCTTTCCAGCTGCTAAATAGAGATGTTGCAAAGGGTTATGTTGCAAAGGTTAGTAAAATTAAATAACGCTTGGAAAGGAGTTTTAAGAAGATTTTGTGAGGAAAGGACTCACTTAGGTTTGAAGAATAGCTGGCTGGTTTTCCGCCTATGTGGTTTTGCAGGTCTGTACACACACGTCCCATTGTACACAAAAGCTGCTTATTTTTTTAAGCCAGTTGGTGAGTGTATTATATGACATCAAGTCATCCAAAGAGATTGCTTCAGCCAAAATGGCAGGAGGGAAAAGAGGCTGAGAACCTGCACTTTAATCTCTTTTCTGATGTGATTTCCCAATTGCATCGGGAGGCAAAGTCTCCCTGAGCTTAAAGCCTGATAACGCCGGAAGATAATATACCCCAGTGGTTATGCCACAGTCGGCTTTTCCAGGAGACCTCTCCCCAACTTCCCTGGAGGTGAACCAACTCCATTGTCTCCTGCAGAGTCTGCTAGCTACAATGCTGTTGAAATGTAGTTTATGGATAAAATGTAGTTTAGGTATCTGTATCGGATCCTGCACTCAAAGCCAATAGAGCAGTAGCTTCGCCATCAGTTGTCAGCCCATAAAATCTGTGATTACCCTTCTTTTCCTTTTTTTTCTTCCCCTTTTTCCTTTTTTCATCCTTCTTAAAGTGGTGGCGCGAGGGAAACTAATGGATTTGAAATTACAGGAGCAGCTCCACAGACTTCTTTAGTAAGTTAAAATAAAAGTGTGTTACAATTTTATGTTGAACTGCAAATAGTGGTGTCCCCGGTGCCTTTCTCTTGGGGCTGCCTCCGAGCCTAAATTGCTTCACTCTCACTCTTGACTTGTGTCTCCTGAAAAGCAATAAAATAGAGCAGACAATGCTGAGTGGGGTAACTTATCACTTGCAGCAAAAAACTCCCTGGAAGTGTGTTTATCTAAAAGGCTTGTATATTTATATATATTTTGAATGTCTGCTGCTAGATAACATTGCTTTGCTCATTTGAATAACTCTGCCTTGAATAAAGAGCTTCTTTGGAAGCTGTTTAAATGTGTTAGTACTTAATGTTGCCTTGGTAGCAGATATCCTTCAGGTTACAGTATTCATTGCGATGCATACAAACAACACATTGACTATGGCCCCACTTTATATTCTCACTAAATCAAGGTAAAGTTTTTTAAAGCCCAATTCATATTAAAAAATTTTCTTGCGGGTGCGAAGTGATTTTGACATAGGCACAGCTCACACTGAGAACCCTCCAGACTTGTGGCTTCGGAGCAAAGGAGGGAAAAATGTAGCTTGAGGTGGGGACAGGAGTTAGAAATAGTTTAGAGGATCCTTTGATAATGGATGCTGGGCTTTAATTCATGTCAGAAGAGACCTGGCTATCACACACCACTTGTCACAGATTTATGGATCATCTGTTTTGTTAATGCTTATGGATCTCTTGCTGAACATAACCCTTCTTGATTTTTTTTCCTGATCAAAGACTGCTAAAGTTATAAATGTCCCTGTGATATCTTGAGGTTTTCCTAAGAAGAAGGCGCATTGATGGAACAGTTGTTAGGGTACTCATGAAGTAATATATATTCCGTGTATGTGTTTCTGAGGTGTACTTTCATTTTATATATATATTAAACAATCTGTGCTTGAAAATAACCAGCTGATGAATTTCTATGCTGAATATGGCCACATAACTGAGGCTGTTTGTTTGTCATCAGTACTACCTGAAATGCAGAGAACAGTCACTTTAAAAATATTTACATATTTTCTTGAATTTACTCACAAGTAAAGTTTTATAGAGTTATACCTGTATGCCTGCAGGTGTAGAAGATTTAGGCTTATCCATAAATAAATTATGGCAAGTTTTTAATCTCATGTGTGTCACGATGTGACAACCGGCTCTTCACTATTCCTTCCTGGTTTGGTTTTTTTTTTTCCAGTCTGCAGTTATTACCTTAATGGCAGTAAAGGATGCAAATGTTCATGGCTCAGCGGCTGCCAGGCACTCGCACGTCCTCTGCCACCCATCTCACCTCTGCCCTTACTGAAATTGCCTTGGCAGGTTCAGATGAGTTTCCCTCCGCGCACCATTCAGGCAGCAGCTTCGTGCCTGGGTCTAACGTGGCGGTGATTTGTGTCCTGGAGAAAAGAGCTAATTTCCGAGTGCTGTGGTTAACTCTACTCTCTTTTGTAAATATGGCTTGCAAAATGAAGGAGGTTCATAATTCCCACAAAACTCCAGTATTGTATTTCTGCATTCTTAGGCTGGACGAAGCCCTGAGGTGTCTGGAGGTGAGGGTGTGCCAAAAGCATCTGAATTACAAATTCAGTGTCTCATTTTTGCCTGAGCCGTTGAAGCGTCCCCCACTGAAGGCAATGCCCGTAGATAGATTTTCATTTTAGGACACATCTGAATTGTTTCAACTTTTAACTTACCCACGGCCGGTAGAGACATCTGAAAGTCTGGCTGGTTCTTTCAGCTTTTGGATATGAACTTTGCCAAGGGTGGAGCGAGGCGGGAAGCTCTGTGTCTTTTCGGTGATTAATTAGGCACCTTCCCATAAGGAGCATCCCTCCTCCTGTAGCCCAGGGAGGTTTGCTACAAGATTCAGAGTTTCTTGTTGGAATAGCTGTAGGGCAAGATAAAACAGACCGAAAAGCTGGAATTTTGAAGAGCTTTCAGAATGGTCATCACATGGAGTGGGGCAGCAGCACCACAGGTGGGTGTCCCCGCGGTGTTCCCTGGGAGTACGCACAACATACAAAGCCACGAGCATTTAAAAACAAGTGCATCCACAGAGAAGAGAGATGTGCAGGGAATAGAGATGGTGCCCAAACCACAAAGTGTACGACTTGATCAGGCTCCAGACCTCAAACATCCCTAATTTAAGGGTTATCCAGATACAGGTTTTTAGGTTTGCTCATTATAGAAATTAGAGACTAACTACGGCATTCAGATACTGGTTTGAGTACTAGTAAAGACCACAGCATTCAGCGCTGTTTGGACCGAAGGTGTTAATTTTAATCCATTTTTAGAAAGGGATGATTATTGCTGGCGTAACTATTTTATTTTAAATGTTTTAATTACTTGAGAACAAACTGTTTTATACAATTCCCATAGCAGCTGAACTACATGTTGAAGCCAAGTATTCTGGCAAGAGACAAGATTACTTTTTTGTGTGAAAGCAGGAAAAGGTGTACATGCAGAGCACTTCATGAAATGCTAAAATTATGGTCCAGTGTCCATTCTGTCAGTGAGTAGGAATTCTTGTAGAATTTCATTTCAAGGTCTATATTTTAGGTACAAATTAGGAGGTTTTATTGCTGCTTTAAAGTGCATGCGGATTATTTTACTTTAATTCTAAGTCACATTATACCCAGTCAAGTCTAGTGTCATTTTACAGACATGAAAACATAGAAACTCTTTTCTCTACTTCCTTCTTATAGGACTGAGTCTGTTGTTTATTGATGATGATTTTCCTTTATTTCACTGAAAGCAGCAATGTGGATGCGTGCATCGCATGAGCTATTTTTACATTTATGTTACTCCTTCAGTGTTTGTCTATTAGTGAGAAGGTAGATAAAGAACTCTGCACCATATGATTCAAGTGAGTGGATAGATGAGAAAAGAGAAAATAGCTGTAGCATCTCAGCTAATAATTCATAATTAATAGGCTTTTCATATTTCTGAGTTTCACAATATTCTCAGGACAGTTGAAAGTTTCATCCTCATTTTCTTTGTTCAAAACAATAGGATTTTTTTCAATTTTGTATCAAATTTGGTTAGACCTTCATAAAATTTCACTGATTTATGTTAAGATGAGCCTACAATTTTAATGTTGTCAGAATGACAAGATGAATCAATTAAAGTATGTATAAGGATGAATGATATTTGGATTACATTTTATCTTCTGCATTTTTCATAATGCTATCTGTAAAGCTTGGAGCACAGCGTTTTAATCTTTTGTGGTAAATCAAGCAGCAGAGGGAACACGGCTTGGTCAGAGCACAGATGGGGTTTCCAACCAACAGCAGGAAAGTTTTGAGTGCTAAATGATAGGATACTGTATACAGAAATCCACAATTGTAAAAATGCTCAGTCCAATGATATTGTTGGAGATATCCAACATTTCCCATATTTATCTGAACATACAGCAGTTGTGGAGATGGGGGGAGGAGCTTTCATTGCCATTTCAGCTTAACAGGATTTTCGTCACATCTTTGTTGTATTTCTGAAAGGTTTGAATGGGCACCAGCTGCTATCTCAAAGCCACAAACAGTCTAGATAGCCAGGCCCAGCCAATTCCCGTTTAAAAAAGGTGAAGCAAAAAAAAAAATAGATTTGTATATTAAATCCTGGTATTAATGGAACTGTTTCTCCGGGAATCTTACTGGAATTACTTTAAAAGAATGAACCCCAAGGTGTGAATTCAAGGTGGGCTATTGCTTTCCTTTTCAAATGGAAACATGAAGAAAAGGGAAACTAAAGAAATGTATGAATTTAAAAATAAATATCAGAAATAGAGATAGCAAACTCCTCAGTTTGTTTCTCTTAAAGTGAAAACCAGTATGCTTTTATGTCTGTTGCCAGGGTACCTCACAATCAAATTTTCAGGATTTTTCATGGAGATTTTTTAGCCTGGAAGTACAGAGGGAGTATGTACATAAAGAAAAGGATGGAAAAGGAGTGATAAACTCCCTAATAAATCTGTCAGTAGGAAAGAGTCTTGAAAATAACATGGTTCTTAGCTTTCTCCAACTACCACATCTCATCTTTTAACAGTATAAATAGTGGGTTTTAAAACTAGCTTTCTCAACTGAAAATGTTAAATTTGCTGGCATAAGATGCCAGCTTTTGACATTAGAATATAGGACCATTCCATTAGATTTACAGTCCTGAAGACCATATTCCCTTGAAGATTAAACCTTCATTAAGTTTCCCCCCCTTTCTTCCCTTTATTTCCTGCCTTTTGCTCACATCATACTATAACTTTCATAAGCACTCTTGGTTTTAGTGCTTTAATAAAAACAGCTTTGGTGGAGGTTTAAAGGCACTTCAGATTCTCTAAAAACCTTTTGGAAATTCACCCCTAAATCGGTAATTCAACCTTCCTTCCCTATCCCCTTGTCTCCCACCATACATCTTCATTAAGATGCATCTAAAAGAAGGTAGTCTGTAATTTAAACAATTACATCAAGGGTTTGATTTTCTTTTTCTCCCTCTTTTTTTTTTTTTTTCCCCCATTTTTATGACTAGACAGAGGATCATACTGAGTACATTAGCCAGGCAGTGACTCAGGACACCTACTGCTTGGAATGCCATTGCACTCTGAAAGGAAGGGGATAAAACCGTCTATCCTCCAGCCCTGAACCCCACTACATAGTAATATTTCTGCCACAAAAATACTTTGCTGTCAGCTCCAGCAAGGCAACGTTGGATAGCTGCGGTAGTTTGTTGTCAAAATGAAAAATGGTTCAGTGCAAAAGGTCTCATTGCTGGGATGCTAACAATCAAGGAACACTAAGTCAAGCATTTGACAAGGAACTTTGGTCTTGCTGTTAAATACCACTTAATATTGTCCTGCCCGATAATCCCTGCTGTTTAACAACTGTGCAATCATGGCTCAGTGATGGCATTATGCCTTTTCTGAAGTGAAAAACTAGGCCATATGTCATGCATTTGCCTGCAAAAGAAAATACATGTCTTTTAATATCCAAGGACAATATAAATGTTTCAAAATAAGACAATTGCAAACACATTATACTCTTGATTCTTCTTTGGAGTTTGTGTCCAGGATCGAGAGGAGCGTTGCAGTTCCAGCTGAGGTTAGTTGTAGGTGAAAAGCTGAGTAACTTCCAGTCCTGTCCTGTTGGAAGCTTGTGTGTTCTGATGCAACCTAGGAGCAAATAACTGCGTCCCGGCCTTTATTCAACAAAGCGGAACTGGAGAGTTTTGCTGTTAGCGCCTTGGTCTCTACAGCTTCTGCCTTAAAAAGGGCTCCCTCAGGGTATGAGTTTTCCCGTTAAGATTTGTTGCCTCCAGGCCATGACCTCTCATGGATCCGTTCTTTAACTGGTCCTCCTCAGATAAACCTCTGGGTTTTTGTGTCATTTTTCTCATTGCCTTTCAATGCCTGATCTCTTGAGTCATCCAGCCACACAAGAGTCCTTTCTCTATCTTGATGTGCCTTTTTGATGGTTGAGTTCTTTGTGCAAATAATAGCCTTTGCTTTTTTGGTTTGTGTCCTGTTTAATTCTGAACATATACTTCTGCATTATGAATTGGGGAATGTATGATAGGAAGAGATTCCTCAGACAGGTGATAGGAAGCGTTGCAGCAGAAGATGAATAGACTACTGGCCTGAAAGTCAACAGGACATTTCTTCATTTCAGTTTGGCTACAAATCCAAGCTGGAGCCAGGAGTAATCATATTCACACTGGGGGAAAAAAGGTGCCAGACCATAGAAGCATTAAATGGGCAAAACTAAGTGTTGTTATTGGTCCCTTGTTTCCAGCAAGGAATTGCATAGGCTAACAAAGTAAACAATTTGCAATAACAACATGGAAAATAGTGATGATGATTTTCGGGGAGTGAATTACTGGAAGTGCAAGAAGCCCAAGCAGTTAAGGAAGAGCGTGAAGGCAGCCGTTGGGGAAAGGAGCAGAGACCTGAAACAACTCAACCTCTCCTTAGTGATGCTCCTGGGAGGGAGTTTCCTCTTGCTGAAGGGAGAGAACCGAAAGCTGAGCCTGGCAGTTTTTCTAATTGCTTGCTGTTTCTCCATCAGTGTGCTGTCAGGGTAGGCCTATATTGTGTAGCATTTTGTTTACATATAGACCCAAATGAACTAAATAACCCTGTAAAAAGGCAAAGAAATTCTGGAAGAGATGGCTGATGGCAAATATTTTTCTATGCTTGATGTGTCAGCAGGGTTCTGGCAGGTGCCCTTAGAAAAATACAGCGCACATTTTTGTGCATTCAACACCCCCTTTGGGAGACAGTGTTTCCTCAGGCTGCCCTTTGGGTTATGTTCAACACCTGAGGTGTTCAAAGGAAAATACAACAACTGTTTGATGGTAGAGAAGGTACAAAGGTTTGTGTAGATGACATTTTGATCTGGGAAAACCAGTAGAGGAACTAGTCACTGGTTCCTAACAGCCTTGGAAAAACCAGGAGTTAGGCTAAAAGCTAAACCAACAGTAAAAGTAAATTCTGTGAAATGGAAATATCATACCTGGGAGAGAAAAGTGCATAGCAAGGGGGAGTGTAGGTCGCAACAAGCGTGAGGCTGTGTTGGCCCCAGTAGGTGAAGAAGGAGTCAAAGTTTTCTGAAGTGCAGAGAAACCTGTGGAATGGGAGAGTTTTGCCTGACCCTCCATCGCGGTGTGAAAACTGGCCGCCATCCCAGGGTGAGCAGCAGTGCACAGGCAGAGACTCGGACTTGTTATCACCAGATCGATATTTCAGAGTGCCGCCGATTGATAAATATTTTAAAAGAGGCGGAGGGAAATACACTTACTGCACAGAACACCACATTTATATGTGCAGTTCCTGCATTAGGAATTAGTAAATGCCTTGACCAGATTGACCAAGTGTATATACATCAATATTTGACTGCTGTGACCTGTTGCGGAAAATACTTGCTTTGAATCTAGAAACTGATCCAGAGATGACAGGAGAGATTGTTCGGTTTTGTTTGTTTCTTAGCATTTATCTAGTTTTGGAAGGCTTTATTGGGGGAGAAAAAAACTCAGAGAACTCTTTAGATCTTTAAGTCTCAGTCTGGAAAAGCATCTATTTTTAAAATTACTAAAATACTGGGCAAGATTAAGGTGTCATATAATCCCCTCTGGCTTTGTGAGGTCACTCCCATGTTAAAAAAAAATGGGGAGACCTCTGTCATTATTATTATTATTATTATTTGAAATGATTGCTTGTCTCCTTTTAAAGACATTGCCTGTTGTCATGATTTCAGATTCATACCCCAAACCTGTGTTAAAGAAAAGCATGTGGAAAATCCTATAAATGGAAAACTAGGCTTATTGGACCCAGTTCTGCCGCAGTAAATCTCTGTTTGTTATTTTAATCTAAACTTTTACCAAAGCAGTCCTTATGCTTGCAATAGATGAGAACAGGACTTATATAAAAAGAAATCAAGTTAAAATAGTTTTCTCTTTGGAATTTGTCATGCTAGAGCATTAGATATCACTGTTCTGGGAACAAAGTAGGCAGTGAATCACTGATGATTTTGCCATAAAAATAAGTAGATCATTGAATGAATTAAAATACTGAAGGAACTGACAAAATTTGTGGCTTCACTGTAATCTCTTTTGAAAATTGTTTTTTTCTCTTTTAGTTCTCTAAGTAGGTGAACGAGTATCATATTTAGAGTAAAGAAAAGGCTAATCTTTATCGAACAGCTATTCCTATGCAATGTATACATAATTTTCTGTAGAGCGAGGGATTTTGTTTGTTTGTTTTTGTCTTTACAGTGATGCAATTCAGATCCATCTGCTCCGCAGGAGCTCAGTTCTGTTTCAAGTATCTTTAACTTTATGAGTACGGCACCGCTTTCCTGGTTCAATAGCCCCTGAGGGATAGCTTTAAACGGGCATGTAAATTTATTACTGAAACTCTGCAAGGAAATGATAGTCTGCCAGACTGAACAAAACAGCAGATACTGTGTCAGATATGTCATATCTTGTCAAATGGCAAGTACGTGGCTACTGGGATTGTGTTTCTATTTGCTGTGGATATAAGCTGGTCTCAATTGTTAGGAAGGATTACTCAGCCTCTTTACATTCAAGAGATGAAATGGAAAAGAAAATTGTTTCAAGATTTCCAGTGCTAGCAGCTGGCTCTGTGTGTTGGAAGCATCTAGGTCAAGTGACAGCAATGGAGGAATTGCCCCAAAGGTTTTAACCTGAAAAAGGCGTTTGCCCAGTTTTGGTATTTTGTCATATATGTATGTGGGAAGAAGACAATGAGAAAAGATGGAAACAGTCTTTCACTTGAAACTGGAGGTAGAGCTGGAAATACTCTGTATCAGCTGAATTTGGAACTGGGCAGTACTTGACGCATGACTAGAAGGGTTTCTCACACAGCCTCACTCTTCAGGTGGAACTCCTTCGTGCCTGGGAACCGAGTGAGTGATGGTTTGGATGGGAAGAGGTGTCACAGCTTTAGCCGCTACAAGTATTTCTGGTAGATCAGACAGGGCTGCCTGTCCTTTGTAGATCTGGATTCACCAGCTTTCCAATTACAGAGGAGCTGAAAGGCAGCAGGACAAGCAATACCAGTGGCATTTCTAGTACTTTTTAGCTAATAATTCCCTAAATAGTCACTTTCAAAAGACAGGGAAGCCTAAAAAGCTCCATAAACTGCAAAAGTTAAAGCTCCGAAATTACCTGTGTGCCTACAGCTTACCTCAAAATGCTAATGGCTGAAGAGCCCTACATTTAGAAGTAAGGCTGTTATTAAAAAGGCACAGTGATGTTCTAGGAAAGCATAAATAACCATTACCATTTTTACCATTTCTCTAGAATGGATGTTATATTAGCAGGTCTGGGTTTATTAATGGAGCATAGTTACAAGCCAGTTGAAATGTCTCACTCTGGATTAAAAAATGAGGTTTCCAGGATCGCTCTGGACTTAAGCCAAAAGCTTTGCGTTTTGGGCTGTCGAGTCAAAGCCACTTAGAAGCTGTTCTAGTTGTTTCCCTCCCGTTTGTGTCATTAGCTATGGAAACTGATGTTACTTAAGGATGTCGGACCGGTGGCCAGCNTGAGTTCTTTGTGCAAATAATAGCCTTTGCTTTTTTGGTTTGTGTCCTGTTTAATTCTGAACATATACTTCTGCATTATGAATTGGGGAATGTATGATAGGAAGAGATTCCTCAGACAGGTGATAGGAAGCGTTGCAGCAGAAGATGAATAGACTACTGGCCTGAAAGTCAACAGGACATTTCTTCATTTCAGTTTGGCTACAAATCCAAGCTGGAGCCAGGAGTAATCATATTCACACTGGGGGAAAAAAGGTGCCAGACCATAGAAGCGTTAAATGGGCAAAACTAAGTGCTGTTATTGGTCCCTTGTTTCCAGCAAGGAATTGCATAGGCTAACAAAGTAAACAATTTGCAATAACAACATGGAAAATAGTGATGATGATTTTCGGGGAGTGAATTACTGGAAGTGCAAGAAGCCCAAGCAGTTAAGGAAGAGCGTGAAGGCAGCCGTTGGGGAAAGGAGCAGAGACCTGAAACAACTCAACCTCTCCTTAGTGATGCTCCTGGGAGGGAGTTTCCTCTTGCTGAAGGGAGAGAACCGAAAGCTGAGCCTGGCAGTTTTTCTAATTGCTTGCTGTTTCTCCATCAGTGTGCTGTCAGGGTAGGCCTATATTGTGTAGCATTTTGTTTACATATAGACCCAAATGAACTAAATAACCCTGTAAAAAGGCAAAGAAATTCTGGAAGAGATGGCTGATGGCAAATATTTTTCTATGCTTGATGTGTCAGCAGGGTTCTGGCAGGTGCCCTTAGAAAAATACAGCGCACATTTTTGTGCATTCAACACCCCCTTTGGGAGACAGTGTTTCCTCAGGCTGCCCTTTGGGTTATGTTCAACACCTGAGGTGTTCAAAGGAAAATACAACAACTGTTTGATGGTAGAGAAGGTACAAAGGTTTGTGTAGATGACATTTTGATCTGGGAAAACCAGTAGAGGAACTAGTCACTGGTTCCTAACAGCCTTGGAAAAACCAGGAGTTAGGCTAAAAGCTAAACCAACAGTAAAAGTAAATTCTGTGAAATGGAAATATCATACCTGGGAGAGAAAAGTGCATAGCAAGGGGGAGTGTAGGTCGCAACAAGCATGAGGCTGTGTTGGCCCCAGTAGGTGAAGAAGGAGTCAAAGTTTTCTGAAGTGCAGAGAAACCTGTGGAATGGGAGAGTTTTGCCTGACCCTCCATCGCGGTGTGAAAACTGGCCGCCATCCCAGGGTGAGCAGCAGTGCACAGGCAGAGACTCGGACTTGTTATCACCAGATCGATATTTCAGAGTGCCGCCGATTGATAAATATTTTAAAAGAGGCGGAGGGAAATACACTTACAGCACAGAACACCACATTTATATGTGCAGTTCCTGCATTAGGAATTAGTAAATGCCTTGACCAGATTGACCAAGTGTATATACATCAATATTTGACTGCTGTGACCTGTTGCGGAAAATACTTGCTTTGAATCTAGAAACTGATCCAGAGATGACAGGAGAGATTGTTCGGTTTTGTTTGTTTCTTAGCATTTATCTAGTTTTGGAAGGCTTTATTGGGGGAGAAAAAAACTCAGAGAACTCTTTAGATCTTTAAGTCTCAGTCTGGAAAAGCATCTATTTTTAAAATTACTAAAATACTGGGCAAGATTAAGGTGTCATATAATCCCCTCTGGCTTTGTGAGGTCACTCCCATGTTAAAAAAAAATGGGGAGACCTCTGTCATTATTATTATTATTATTATTTGAAATGATTGCTTGTCTCCTTTTAAAGACATTGCCTGTTGTCATGATTTCAGATTCATACCCCAAACCTGTGTTAAAGAAAAGCATGTGGAAAATCCTATAAATGGAAAACTAGGCTTATTGGACCCAGTTCTGCCGCAGTAAATCTCTGTTTGTTATTTTAATCTAAACTTTTACCAAAGCAGTCCTTATGCTTGCAATAGATGAGAACAGGACTTATATAAAAAGAAATCAAGTTAAAATAGTTTTCTCTTTGGAATTTGTCATGCTAGAGCATTAGATATCACTGTTCTGGGAACAAAGTAGGCAGTGAATCACTGATGATTTTGCCATAAAAATAAGTAGATCATTGAATGAATTAAAATACTGAAGGAACTGACAAAATTTGTGGCTTCACTGTAATCTCTTTTGAAAATTGTTTTTTTCTCTTTTAGTTCTCTAAGTAGGTGAACGAGTATCATATTTAGAGTAAAGAAAAGACTAATCTTTATCGAACAGCTATTCCTATGCAATGTATACATAATTTTCTGTAGAGCGAGGGATTTTGTTTGTTTGTTTTTGTCTTTACAGTGATGCAATTCAGATCCATCTGCTCCGCAGGAGCTCAGTTCTGTTTCAAGTATCTTTAACTTTATGAGTACGGCACCGCTTTCCTGGTTCAATAGCCCCTGAGGGATAGCTTTAAACGGGCATGTAAATTTATTACTGAAACTCTGCAAGGAAATGATAGTCTGCCAGACTGAACAAAACAGCAGATACTGTGTCAGATATGTCATATCTTGTCAAATGGCAAGTACGTGGCTACTGGGATTGTGTTTCTATTTGCTGTGGATATAAGCTGGTCTCAATTGTTAGGAAGGATTACTCAGCCTCTTTACATTCAAGAGATGAAATGGAAAAGAAAATTGTTTCAAGATTTCCAGTGCTAGCAGCTGGCTCTGTGTGTTGGAAGCATCTAGGTCAAGTGACAGCAATGGAGGAATTGCCCCAAAGGTTTTAACCTGAAAAAGGCGTTTGTCCAGTTTTGGTATTTTGTCATATATGGATGTGGGAAGAAGACAATGAGAAAAGATGGAAACAGTCTTTCACTTGAAACTGGAGGTAGAGCTGGAAATACTCTGTATCAGCTGAATTTGGAACTGGGCAGTACTTGACGCATGACTAGAAGGGTTTCTCACACAGCCTCACTCTTCAGGTGGAACTCCTTCGTGCCTGGGAACCGAGTGAGTGATGGTTTGGATGGGAAGAGGTGTCACAGCTTTAGCCGCTACAAGTATTTCTGGTAGATCAGACAGGGCTGCCTGTCCTTTGTAGATCTGGATTCACCAGCTTTCCAATTACAGAGGAGCTGAAAGGCAGCAGGACAAGCAATACCAGTGGCATTTCTAGTACTTTTTAGCTAATAATTCCCTAAATAGTCACTTTCAAAAGACAGGGAAGCCTAAAAAGCTCCATAAACTGCAAAAGTTAAAGCTCCGAAATTACCTGTGTGCCTACAGCTTACCTCAAAATGCTAATGGCTGAAGAGCCCTACATTTAGAAGTAAGGCTGTTATTAAAAAGGCACAGTGATGTTCTAGGAAAGCATAAATAACCATTACCATTTTTACCATTTCTCTAGAATGGATGTTATATTAGCAGGTCTGGGTTTATTAATGGAGCATAGTTACAAGCCAGTTGAAATGTCTCACTCTGGATTAAAAAATGAGGTTTCCAGGATCGCTCTGGACTTAAGCCAAAAGCTTTGCGTTTTGGGCTGTCGAGTCAAAGCCACTTAGAAGCTGTTCTAGTTGTTTCCCTCCCGTTTGTGTCATTAGCTATGGAAACTGATGTTACTTAAGGATGTCGGACCGGTGGCCAGCCAGGATGCAGTGGAACTTTGTCCTCAATTCTTCTTCATCAACGTCTAATCTAATATAGCTTGCTCTTGAGGAATGCTTTGCAAAATTCTTGTGGTATAAGAATAAGACTACAAAATAGTTAGTAAATCAGAGATCTGGGCTCCTACACTTAATTATTTTGTTTCCAACTATTCTATCTTCTATTTTTTCTCCAAAGAAACAGAGAAAAATACTTTATCGTATACCCCCTCAATAAAAAAAAAAAATCAAAACTGATTTCTAGACCATTCCAAATTCTTCTTCTTTGTCCAGGAGGTTCACTGTACTTCTTTACCATCTGGCCAACTGACTTAAGAAAAAGCATTCAGCTCATTTTTAGTAGTCAGTTTTTCAACTGAAAGTAATGTGATTGGATCTTTCTCAAAAATGATAGGAAACCCCCAAAGTCAGCTGGAATCAAATTCACAGCAATGTGGTTGGAAAGGAACAACTTTCTCCCATTTTCTTTTTAAAGTTATGGCACTGTAACGGTTGCTTTAAATTCTATACCCGGAATATCTAAGTTTTAGACCAGACATTTGGGACTAGATATGAATTGAAAGACAATGCCTTGCACCTATTGCAGTTATGGGAGACTGTAAGTAGGTTGAGTCACCCAAATCACTCTGCACCTTGGGGTTTTCCTTTACTTCACCAACAAATACAAACCTTATTATCCTGACCTGCTTCCTGAACTGGCTCCTTTCCAGGGTTTTTCCTTGCCAAAATATTTGGCTGACTGTGGAGATGTTCTCCATATTTTAACTTCCTGAATTGAAGTTAATGGGACCCACCTGGTCTGGTTTGGAGATGAGTCAGCAGAAGAGTCCAGCATATTTAGAAAGAGTCCTTGAAAGTCATATCTAATAGACACTCAAACCCAACGAGGCCAGGAAGCCGGGATTTACGTCACTGAGGCTTAAAATTGCATTTGCTGCAGTGCTGTGGTAGTAACTGCATTAGAGTATTTTTTCCTGGGTTTTTATTAGAGTATTTGTCCAGAAATATGATATTTCAAATGTCAATTGCATTTGTGGTTGCAACAATTTGAGTGGGCAGTTTTGTGTTATCTTTCATGCTTCACCTCCCAAGCAAAACGTACCTCTCTGAGTAAAGACCCTGAGATGGAGGCATGTCTTTGCTGATCGTATCTCATGATGGTATGAGCTGCAACGGAAATACAGGTTATAATTTCTTTCTGTTCTCATCGTGCCAAATGAAATTGCTGCTGCTGGCAGCAGTTCTTCAAGACTAGTTTTAACACCTCTTTGGTGGGTTTCAGAGCCTGTTCTAGGCTGAGAATAAGCCAAGCCAGTATTACCTAAACCTTGCAGATGCTTCTTTCTGCAGTCAGGGCATTCGTCCCTCTCCACCTTCCTGTTCCACTGATACCAAGGTTATTCCCTTGCAGAGCTGTAGCAAAGGCACGTAGGCAACATTATTTTTTTTTCTTGAGCAGGCTGGCTTCACATACAGAGGCAAATTTCTGATGGGGAGTCCAAATATATTTCTAAGTGTACCTTATTTGTAGACTGCCCCACCATGTCAACCGCCCCACTCAGCTTGGTGTTGTCCGCAAACTTGCTGAGGGTGCACTCGATCCCGCTGTCGATGTCATTGATGATGATATTGAACAATACTGGTCCCAGTACAGACCCCTGATGGACACCACTTGTCACTGATCTCCATCTGGGAACTGAGCCGTTGACCACTACTCCCTGGATGTGGCCATCCAACCAATTCCTTGTCCACCAACCAGTCCACAATAGCACATCACAGAAGTCAAAAAGAATCCAGGCAATGTCTTCTCAGAAATCTCCCCGTGGATATCACAATCATGTTTCAAGAGAAGGAGTTTTAGGTACAGAACTGACTGCAAACAGAGCTCGAAGTGGCAAGCAAGCTTGTTGGTCTTAGAATAACTCCTGCCTTGGAAAATTGCCTCTGCTGCAACCTTCAGCTGAATTCAAAACTCTCAGCATCGCACTCTGTCCCAGGCAGAACACTCCATCACACCTGAAAAGAAGAGGGAGAGACAGGGTCTGATAATTTACAATACATGTAGTTTATTGTGCTTGTGGATTTTACAGGATAAATGCAAAACTAAACCAACTCGCCTTTCTTAGCTGATGTTATGGCTAGTAATTACAACGTCTTTGTCTCTTCCCAGAGAAACTGATCTCGCCCTTTTCAGTACAGATCAGTCATTCTACTAAGTAGCAAGCTCCTAAGTGGCAATCTTTCATTCGTGCTCCCTCCTTTCTTCTCTCTGGTAATTGAAATGCTAAGGCTGAGCCAAGACTAGATGACACTCTTCAAATGTATATTTGTGGTTTTCAGAGAATTCTCTACATCAACGTTCAATGTTTTTACGGGAGAAAAAAAAGAAGTTAGTAGTAAGATGTTCCCTTGGAGGTAGTGATAGTTTCACCCCCAAATGAACTTCCCTAAGAGGATGAATTAAAAACTGTATAAAGTGATTGATAACCGGTATGAAGAAATTGTCTATTCTACTCTAAAGCCAGTTCCCAAATCTAGACAGCTCATCAGGCAAACGCAACCATCTAGCAAGGGCCAGTATGGTACAGGGCATCCCAGTCTGACGAGCAGGTTAATCACCGAGTCTCCTTCCTAGGGGCTGCCCTTACCGTGAAGCTTACGTCCTGAATTCTGCGTGTCTGTCTCAAACATTTTAACAGCTCCAAAGCTGTGCCTTTAGAATTGGTCCTTCTGGGATGTGTGCACCTCTCTTGTGCCCGACAAGTGGGGAAGGAAATTCTGAAGTGTGAAGGAGAGAAGCCGCGTGTAAGAAGCAGCACACCGAACCCAGGCATGGAGGGAAGAGGGGCGCTGCTGCAGATTCCCCAAGGCTTTAGAGTAACTAAGTAACCTGCCTAATTATAGAATAATGATGGTAAATAAGACCAGAGAGTAGCAATAGCTTTTGTCTCATGGCTTGTAATGTATTTAGCAAGATCCTAAACATCAGAAGCACAAGCATGTGCAAACGCTTGACCATAAAGTCAGGGTAGAGTACTACCTTCATTATTTTTTTCCCCACTATATCTATCAAATTAGCAAAGAAATGATTGTGCACTTGTGTCCTGGAAGTAACTAGCCATGAATGAATTTGAGTTAATAAATGTATATGTAACGAGGCTGATCTTCAGTTTTGTCTTAACTGGAGATTTTCTGGTTTGTTTTTTTTTTTTTTTTAAG
>VUYV01000118.1:2550573-2717640 GCA_008711295.1 Anarhynchus alexandrinus
TTTTTTTTTTTTTAAGGCTTGTGCTGAAATGAAAGATACTTTTGTGACCTTAATTTCAAGCTAGCAACATTTTCATTTTCACCTGGGAATATTACAAAAGCTCAGCCGCAGCATGGTTATCGAAGCTAGTGTTGCGTACATATTTCCAGACAGATCCTTGTTTCTAATTAAAATAAACAATGGATTCCTCAGAGCGATGAGATCTTCAATAAACCAAAGTTTAAAAAAAAAAAAAAAAAGAGTGAGGGAAGATAATAGTTTAATTAATAGAATCTGGCGCCCTTCCAAAGTACACTGTGTCAGTTGAAGTATGCGAGGTGGGGAAACTCGGGGTGGCTGGCATGTGAAAAACATCGCTCATGATGAGTCTTGCAAGAAAATGCCAGTCACGCTTCAGCGAACAACGTCAGGAGTCGGCTGTGCCGCCGCGCTGGCCTTGCCTTCTCTTGGCGTGCAACGGACGGTGTGTCGTTCTCTTCCCAAGGCAGCGGCGTTCCAAACGGAATTCCACTAGATGCTAAGTCGAAGAGTCAAATTAATCTCTTCGTGCTGCCTGGCTGAAAGGGAAGGGGACAAAACTGCCGAGCGCGGGTCAGGGGAGCTGCAGGGGTTGCGGTGAACCATCAGCGCCGTCACTGGTTGGGGCACGTTGGGCTGAGCACAAACACAGGAAGGAGATGCAGTTGCCAAGAGGCTCAAAGCAAAAGGTGTCAGATCTACTTCCACCTTGCTTAGGTATCAACTGATGACTTCCAATGAAAATATTTTCCCTTTAGACCACTTTCCAGATTTCCAGAGGCAAGAGAGATGTGTGTTGTGCCAACAGCACCGGTATGACAGGTAGCCAAGGTTTTTCCTTGGGAGAAGCAGACGTGGGTCAAGTGTCAAAATATCCAAAATGCTCAGCTCCCCTCTCCCTGCTCCCCCCTCCTTCCTTTGCTCCGTATAAATCTAATTCTGTCTGGTTTTTCTCATAGAAGCAACTGTCGTTGCTTCAACAGCATTATGGTCTGCAGATCTTGTTTGCTGGAAACCCCTTCTTACTCCTTTCCCCACTGCCCACGTCAGGAAGTCAAGTCGGTCCAGTTTTGTTTCAGCCCAAGTCATGGCTCAGCTGGGAGCTGTAATTGCATTGGTCTGGTTTTCATTTTTGGCCAATAATAGCCAGGTAACGCATTCACATTACAGAACCCTAAATTGAAACGGGGAAGGATCGCAATGCAAAATTTCAGCCAGGGAGAGGCTGTCACTCCCATCTCCTGCTTCAGGGCAACACTCGTATTTCCAGCACAGGTTGCAAACCGTCGATGTCTGACATACTGGTGGGTCCACCCAAGGTGGTGGAAGTTTGAATCATATTGGGAACCAGAAGAGCTGTGTCTGCTTCTTATTAGGCCAAGCTCTGGTTTAAATAAGCTGTTTGTGAAGAGGTATTTTGCTGGTCAAGCAGACGTAAACGAGCTTGTGACTTCCAATGCAACTGCCCAAATACAGGTTTTTGTGGATGACTGTCACTGGTGCAGCGAAGGGCAGTAGGACAGGCAACCAGAAGACAGCGGTTCGTTCTGCACTGGGGGCCGGGGGTGGAAGGGGTGTGTGGCTTCTGGAGTTAATCATCCTTCAAGGGCACAACAAGGCACAGCAGAGCCAGGTGCGTCTGATTTCCCCAGGGCCTGATTATCTCATGATAACCACATCCTCTGAAGTTGATTTTCTGCTATGTTTTCCCAGGTTTTTGTACAAAGGAATGATTTAGGTAAACTGAATTGACCATAAAATTTACCAAGTGAATTCCCACCCCCTCACCTCCCCCCTTTTTTAAGAACATCAGGTAGCCAGTCTGGTCAGGGAGAGAGGTCTGCAGAATGAAATAACCCCATTTATATTTTTAATTTGAATCATGGGTGTCATCTCCACTGAAGCTTTATGAACATGCAACTCGGGAGATCAGCCCTGGGCTTGTTGACAGCAAGCAGGGGTTAAGGAATCGGGGAGGGCCATAAAGCAAATGTCAAAATAAACAAAAAATACAGTTTGTACATACCTTGAGCTGCTGACACCTGCTCCACTGATGTGGTTTAAGGTGGCTCGGCATTCCCATCCCCAGCGCGCTGCCCTGCTCTGTGAGCATCGGTATCCCTGCTCTTCTTGTGTAGAGAGCACGCCGGTGCGGTCTGCCCAGTCGCGCCGGGTGGAAGTACCCACCTGCGCCTTATCCAGGCGGCCATGCCGCGTGTGCCCAGAGTTACCTGGCAGCTGTCCCTTCTTATGGAATTTTTTTCACGGAATCACGGAATTTTCAGAGTTGGAAGGGACCTCTAGAGATCACCCAGCCCCACTCCCCTGCCAAAGCAGGACTGCCCAGAGCACATTACTCAGGACTGCATCCAGGCGGGTCTTGAAAATCTCCAGAGAAGGGGACTCCACAACCTCCCTGGGCAGCCTACACAAGGGACATGCCCAACAGATACATAAGATTTGACTTTTCTCACTTTAAAGGTTAAAAATATGTCAAGTTGAAGGAAGTGGTAGTGGAAACCAACTATCAGAGTAGGAAGAAAATTGAATCAGACGCATCATGGGGCTCCGTTGTTTATATGCCACCTGCATCCCAAACTGGCATCCTAAAAAGCAGCGCTTCCCTGCCCATGAATGCTCAGGGTGCATGAACACAGCCACTAGGGCTCCCCAGGCACCGAGATTTTTCTGCTGCCCAGACACTGTCCTGCCTGCGCTCGGCAGCTTGGCGCTGCCTTCGTACGCGTGCCGTGTTGCCGTTCGGGATGCAAGCATTCCCCTGTCCCTGCTGGCTTGTTGCGGGAGGGTGCCCAGGGCACAGGGTAGCAATGCTCCCTGTCGAATGCTGCAAGAGCCACAGCTTTCCTTCAGGACCCAACAACTGCCTGGTTGGGTTGGATCCTGTCCTAAAGGGCTTCTCTGCCCTCAGACATTATTTAAGGAGTGTAATGCAAGCTGGTAGATCCCATGCCAGCAGCCAGACATTGGAGAGTGAGTTAAGCATCACAGCCTTCGGCGTTGTAGCACGGGAAGTCCTGCTGAATCTAGGCTCAAAACGCCCACGTCGCATTTCCAGCTCTGCTGCTAGCTCGTGCGGTGAGGCTGGACAAAGCACTTAACTTCTTTGTGTGTTGTTTTTCAACAACAAGAAGAGAGATGACTTAATCTCTAATGGATATGAGAAGAATTCGGTCTTCTTTAGATCGCTGATTTAATTCCAAAAAAAATCTCTCTAGACAATTTAGATACACTATTATTAGTAGTAACACAGTGACACAGTAGTAGCACACTAATAGTCCAGATATGGATTCCTCAGCTTATGTAGCCAGACCTCCTTCTTAATTATTAGTTTTACTTCAAAGCAAGTAGAAAAGGGAAAAAAAAAAACCACCAACCTGTTGACAGTCTCAATACTAACAGGAGAGCCCAGACTCCTGTGTCTTGTAGTAAATGTGACATTTCACCTAATGGGTCTAAAAATAAAAGGGAAGCGGTGGAGAAAGTGCCTGTTACCTGCAAGTTCAGCCGCACCCTGGTGCATTCTTTGCCTGATGAGATCTTTTTGTGACAGAGCCAAACTCCAGATTTCCAAAAGCCAAAGTGTCAGTCAAAAATGGTAATTTCACCTCCAATTCTTGCTCCCCGCCATTAATGTTTCAGCTGCTGACAATGGAGCAGTGATAGGAGTTGGATCGTTTCCCTTGGAAGAAGTTTGACTCAAAGCAGCATACTAAACTTTTGACGTTCTAATTCTACCTGTAGAGATGAGTTTAGGGACAGGTTATGGCTTCTGTTACCTTGAACCACTTTGGCCACCCTGAGTGCCCGGTGGCAGGATCTGCCCCTAGCTGAAACATTGAGAAGAACCTGTCTTTAAGTGAGCTCTCAACTCCTATAAAGCGGTACCAGTTCCTGCCTACATCAGCCATCCCACCTGCTAAGACCTTTGCTGGGAGACAACGTATTCTCTGAACTGGAATACACCCCAAGAGAAGACTGCAGTTAGCTGGTGCTGTCTCTGCCAGGGCTACAAAACCTTCACAAATGGACCAGAGCTCTTAACATCCCACTCTGTAAATCTCTGTCGGTGGTAGACAACAAAGATCCTGATCGTTTGAGATGGCACAGTCATACTGGCAGCTCATGGTCCTTCTAATAGGTGAGGCTTTTTAGTCAAAGTAGCTAGTTCTACAGTGAGTTGAGAATTTCTGGAGGAAACTTTTTCATCATGATTCATCAAACCACAACTTTTCACAAGAATGTATCCATTTTGACCAAAGCTTCCCAGATCCAGGATAGCTCCTGGCTTCTGAGAGTGAAAGACATCTCGAACAGACAGGGCGAATATTTGAATTGGAATACCCGAGGTCCCAAGTGAGAACTTTCACTGCTGGGCTATTATATGTTCTTGGGTGGGTCTTTTCTCTTTCTCTAAAAAATTTATTCCTAATGCAGAGCAAAGATGGTTTTTTTGAAATCTCAAGTTTTTGTGGGATGGGAAAACTGTCAGGCATCTTTGGATTTTATCCAGAACTCTTTTTTTTTTTCCTTTTTTTTTTTCAGGAATATTTTTCTGAAGCATCACTCTTCTTGTTCTAGTCATATTTTTAGCTAAAACGAAAAACAGATGGAGGAGATTAGGTTTTCTGTTTTTCTGAGGGAAATAAGTGAAATCATGAAATTTTGCTTAGAATGAAATTTATGAAAATGGCTGCAAGAATTGATAAGAATAAACATTTTTTTTACAAAACTGAAAAAGGATAACTTTGCATGTTTTCAGTTTCCTAGAATAAAATCAAGGTCTGCACCATCAATATTTTGTTTAAAATTTTACTCAGACACTGCAACCTTTTCTTGAATAAAACTTTTTTTTCACTGAAAAATTATTGCAAAACATTTTTCTTTTACTACTCTCAGTGCAAAAACCTGATTATCTGAAGCAGATTATCTAACTCAAAGTATTTGAAAAAAATAGAAGAAAAAATATTCAGTTACGATTTTGGAATACTTATTTCAAAATCTTACATGTTTTCCAAAAAAAATCATATGAATCTTAGATATTTTCACCATTCTCATTAGTTATCTTTTTTGCCTTCCCATTATTTTCATAGCCTCCAACTGGAACAAGACGCCATCAACCTCTTCTGTGACTTTGCTCAAACTAAGGTGTCTGTTCCTAATAGTGCCAGATTCTGAGGTTGAAAAATTTGGCTTTCTTTCTGATTAAAAGATAATTTCACTTCATCTAGCCAGGAAGATAATGGTATTTTCCTTGCCCACCCTGTATCTTTTGTGTTCAAACAAGAACCTTTTAGTTGAAAGTTGATTTTCTCTTGCAAGGTGATGCTGTAAAAGTCAGGCAGACAGTGTTTATGCTGATACCGGAGAAGTGAATGCAAGTGATGGTTCACAACATTTTGGATCGCTTAGCTAAAGGTGTGAAATGGAGGAGGCTGAGGGCAGACGTGTGGTTGGGGTAAACATAGAAGCCGGCTTCGGAACCAAAGGCACCCATTCAGCTCAAGGTTTCTGTGACAGCACAAAGGCACATGGTATTTTGCAGCTTGGTTCTCCCATCTTTAACTTTCAAGCTGCGTATCTTCAAGAGTAGGTTCAGTATTTTAACAGAATAAAGAGCCGTAGGAGTTGGTAACCAAGCGCTGATGTTTGTGGATCTGATACAGGGCTTGTGCTGTTGATATTTTGAGAAGTATAACGTGGGTGTCAAGGCCTTAGGATACCATGTGGCTCACGGTATCCCTCTGCAAGCTCCGGCAAGGGGCCCCTTAGCAACACTGGAAATCCCCACGGTCGCATGAAATGCGCTTTCCTGGCACGCCAGGCACTGAGGTCATGTGGAATGTCTGACTAAAAGGGTTTTCTCTATCTCAAACTGGAAGAAACAGCAGGCAGTTTTATTGTTTTTCCTGAAACCTCCCTCACTACATGGGTGAGTGCGCTGATGCTCCAAATCTCCCCCCTTTCAATAAAACCGATTACCTTCTGCTCTGCCTTCAAGGGCCCTATACAACAGCAGGAGGAGGAGGTCCTTTGTGCTGTCTTCCATTTCACTTGAGGTGATAATATTCTACCTTCCCAAATCTCCCCTCAGTGTTTCAGCTCGTTACAGCAATCTGATTTTGTCTTTAATAATAATATTAAAGTTCTTCTCTCTGAGAGGCTGTTTTCTGGATAGACAACTTCCCAAGTGTAGACCCTGAACCCTGGAAATCCAGACTCTGGACTTGGCCAGACCTGTGAGGCTACATACCACGGTCGGGAAGGAGTGGAGGGAGATGAAAACTGAATACCCAAAGCAAAAAAAAAAAAAAGAAAGTTGCAAAAAAAGAGAGATGTCTTTTGAAATTACTCTTTTTTTTTGGCATTCTGGTGTACCATCTCTCCTCTCGCTGTACACGAGGAAAGTAAACATGGGGTGTATATGGATCTCCTTGCACAGGATGCCAACAGATGGCAATATTTTATCATTGTTACACAATTCTTTACTCCTGCGCATTGTGGAACGTTTGCATTTACTTCTTTATTGTGACAGAAGGAATTGATGGAACTTGTGCTTGTCTAGTCCTAGAAATACCTCTCTACTGTGGTATTTTTATTTTTAATGGATATCGCAGCTCTGTGTTCTAGTATGTGTCACATCTGAGAATTTTATGGAAGTCTCTTACAAAAGCACTTGCATGTGAGTGGTTGTGATGACGATATCTAAATAACACCAATTCCTCACCTTAGTAGCGTACAGGCTCTCTGCCGAATGCAGATGTGCTCCCGGGCAGCTCTGGGCGTTCCATCCTTGGCATTACCTGTTCACAGTTACCCCTCTCCTCTTAGATTAGACGTGTACCCACATGCAACATTTACTGTTGCTCCCCCGAGTGCCAGACGACGTACCACGCAGCACTGCAGCACTGCAGACCGCAGGAATTGTGCAAATTAAACCACCATTCTTTTCTGTTTAGCAAAGATTTTCTTTCTCCTTTTCAGCCCTCCTTTTCTGGGCTTCATAAGTTTTACAGTTGGGGTACTGCTGATGGGACAGTTTCCTGACTGAGCTGTCTCTAAAGGTTCCCTGGGTTTGGGAAGGCTGTTTTCACCTCTGTAGCCTCTGTTAGAGTTTTTTTGATGAAAACGTACCTTTTTGTGGCACACTGGGGTGATCTTTAAATTTGATTGGTAAGGAAGAAAAAGGGTTGTGTCCTGTTTCCGCACCTTCCTGACTCGTGTCAGACAAACTGTGGAGGGAGGTGTTGGCAGTGAATGAAGAAACAGAGTTTGCCGAGTCCCTGTGCTCAGGATTTCCCGACCTGTTGGGACATTAGTGTGCAGTGAGTGCTTCATACAGTAACGAAGTGGCCAGAAAACCCGCTCAAGGAATCACAAGAAAACTTTTGTAATAAAACAGTTGTCCAGCTCAGGTGGATCATAACGTGTTTGGCTTTATTCTTGACAGCCTTTCTCCATTAAAAAAGATGAGCTGTGTCCAGCTCTGGAGCCCCCAACATAGGAAGGACATGGACATGTTGGAGTGGGGCCAGAGGAGGCCCCGGAGATGCTGCGAGGGCTGGAGCCCCTCTGCTGGGAGGACAGGCTGGGAGAGCTGGGGGGGTTCAGCCTGGAGAAGAGAAGGCTCCGGGGAGACCTCAGAGCCCCTTCCAGTGCCTAAAGGGGCTCCAGGAGAGCTGGGGAGGGCCTTTTTACTGGGGCATGGAGTGATAGGACGAGGGGGAATGGCTTCAAACTGGAAGAGGGGAGATTTAGATGAGATATTAGGAAGAAATTCTCTCCTGTGAGGGCGGTGAGCCCCTGGCGCAGGTTGCCCCGAGAAGCTGTGGCTGCCCCATCCCTGGAGGTGTTCAAGGCCAGGTTGGACGGGGCTTGGAGCAACCTGGGCTGGTGGGAGGTGTCTCTGCCCAGGGCAGGGGGGGTGGAACTGGATGGTCTTCAAGGTCCCTTCCAACCCAAACCATTGTATGATTCTATGATTCTGATGGACATAGTGATATCATTTCTGCACCCTCTTCCATCTGTGTTTGTGTATTTTAAGAGCCAGCTCTTTTGATGCCATCTTTTATAATATTTCAGCCAGTTTTCTTTTTAAAATTTCAGGTTTATTTTTTTTCTTTTCCTGTCACATTATCGAGGAAGTATGAAGCAAAATGTCTTTGTGCAATATCAAGTAGTGTAGAACACACCAGTGCCCCTTCGGCCCCCATGGCTCAGAAATGTGTTAGTGACAGCAAACAGTCCCAGGAGACACAGGACAGGAGGGCTGCTATTTCAGAGAGGTTTTCAGTTGAACATGCCAGTTTTGTCTGAAATGAACCTCCTCAGTCCCCGTTGGTCACTTTTTCCTAGTTGTTGTGAGCAAACATTTGGCAGGGAAAGGAAAACAGATGGTCCGTAGCATATTGTCCTGTTTACTTTTTCTCAGTTCACTTTCTGAAGTAAATTGGTCTTTTCTTCTTTCTTTTTGGGCCAGGAATCCACATGTCTTTACAAAACTGTAAAAATCTTTTAATGAATATGCCTTTCACCCTCCGATTATTGTGACGATAATTGAAGGAGGTATAAGCTGTGTCTTGCGTCCTATGACAATACACATCAGCTTTGACCTCTACAAGGAAGGCGGATCTCCAGCAGCAAATCCGCAGGCAATAAAAATAAGACCACCAGAAAACCAACTATCATTTATTTCTTTTTAAAAGTGTTTCTTTCTTTCTTTCCCTCAGCAGACTTTCCCTGTGTTGAAAGGGATCCCCTGGTCACAAGTCAGCAGGCGAGGTTGTCGAAAGCTTTGACAGTCAGTGAAGTGGAACATTACAACACATGGTAGCAGCACGCACCAGTGGAGAGTCCCTTCACTACATGGACCTCCCTCCAAGACCAACCTCAGGTCGTTCTTCATCCAGGCCCCCCTCTAGTCATTCAGATCCCCTACTTCCACTAGTCCCGACGTTGCCTGGGTCCCCAGGTTGCCCTTTTCCACAGGTATTGCTAAAGCAAATAGCACACAGTATTTACTAGGTGCAACACTTTAAATCATATTAATCTAGCCAATAAAGTATTTATGGCCAATAAAAATTCCACAGTGGCGTAGCTGATTCGTAAGGAGGATGAATGACGGACTCAGGCCCTGCCCCAGCCAGGCTGTCAGAAGTCCTGGGAGGGACAGGGGAGCAGCCAGAGGAGATGGCACCGCAAAGCTCCAGCGACCCAAGTGATGGGGGTGGCAGGAGAAGGGGGCACGGTAGAGTTCTCTGACATTTCTGTTTGCAACTTTTGGCTTGTGAGCAACAAACAAAAACACATAAATCATTATGTGTATGGTTTGGCTACAGTGGCATAAAAAGTGGTGTCAAACAAACAAAACCATAGGCCTATGAGTACTGTTAGCTAGACGCTTACTTACCTTGATTTAGGGAATGTAGATATCCCTAAACGGACTGGATAGTTCTACAGAAAACATCCTATAAATTTCGTTGGAAAGGAAATGAAGCTTCTGGCCTTAAAAGAATCACAACAATTTAGAGATCAGTATGAAACCTAATAGCAGATCAGAATATGTCTGTGCTGATGGTGGGGAAAAGTGTGTGGCAGGTTTTTGCAGCTTTCTTTTGAAGCATCTCGTTCTTGCCATCGTTGGAGAGCTTGTACCGAGCAAGCCTTGGGAGCTCTGCTTTACCTCTAAAGTCTCTGTTACCACTAAACCACAGTCTCAGTTGCTGCCAAAATCATTAAAAATTTTTATCACTTTATATGGCTGATCTCAGGAATGAAAACTATTGACCATAGTAACAAGGGACTTTTTTTCAAATATCAGGTGAGCTTCCAGGTTCTTACTTGAGCAGTGAGAAAGCCAAGTACTGCTCTGGTCTGAGGGAACTTAGTTCTGAAGCACAGCTGTATTAGTCGTGCATTATATAATTCTTAGTCAAAACTCATTCACCTATAAATCTCATAAACATTATTAAGATCTGTAGAAACTGCTAAATCCTCAGAGTCTTCTTGCCAAGAGTCTACTGGATGGAACATACACTGGCTGTGTTTCTGTGCTGGGGCCTGTTCTCACTGTATTTTTTGGAGAATGCCTCAGCTGCCCAATGATCACTCCTTCTGGTTGCAGAAGGCAGATGAGTCGTAAATAACTTTACTCTTATGAGGAAAGGAGATGACTAAGATGACCTTGTAAAACTATAACCCATCAAAATGCATCACATAAGCTTCTCAAACTATGACCTTGGCCGCATGGCTGACCAAATCTCAACATCTCCCCTCCAAACTTCTTTTTCACAGCCATTCTCCTTGGATCAGATTGGTGACTCCAGGAAGGATTTATCTCTTTTCATTGATACTACTGACCTCATATGGCATCTTCATCTATTTATCTGCTAGTGAATGTATCAGACTGGGTGCCACAGCTCAGTCTTGGAGAATAATGGAAAGCCAGGTCAAAGACTAATTTGGGTGAGATTCTTACCTTCTCAGGCCTAGCGTGTTTATGCTTTTGATTTTTTTATTAGATGTCACTATTGAAGTTCTTGTGGCTTTTATATATAAGTGATTGACTTAAGCCCAAAGGGCATCTGAGGAGCTTGTGGGTTTGGGGATCTCACAGACTTTTCAGCAAATTATGAATGGGTCTGATCTTCCTTTTTTGTTGGAGTCAAAGATAAAGAATGAGTCAGTTCCAATGGAAATCGCCTCCCTTTAATACATTAGCTCATTAGAGTAGATACGGTGAAAATTAGGATGCTTAATAGCCTCGGTTGGTTGGGAGCCCTGTGAGTCAATGGGTGTTTCTTAGACTTTTTGGAGACGGCTTCTGGTATTACTGACAGGTATCTGTGCTGCCACTTCCCAGGGATGTGGATAGGCACTTGCTATTTTTAGATGGAACATAGAGGAAGAGGAGAAGGTAAGAGACATGAACTCATGGAACAGTTTATGAATTGTCTCTGACATTATGTTGCCTAGTCAAATCTATTTCTTAACCCGTACTAGTTTTGCCAGCATCTTTCCATGTTGCCACCCAAATTAACATTCTCCCTCTTTAGAGGTTAATGAGTTAGTGTGGTTGAATGCCATTCTACAACAATAACAGCAGAAATGCGAGGAGAGAGGCACTCTCACTGCAAATACAAATATATGAGGTTTTTTGTTTGCTTACATCTGTTTTTTTCCATGCTAATTCTGAGGTGACTTTCCATTTGACATCTTGTGCGGCTCTGACAGGAGGCTGCTCCAGCAGAACTTGTGCCTGTAACACCACCACCCTTTAGAACAACAAACCCATCAGTACGTGTAATTCTAAAAACCCTGACATGGCATGACATAAAGATGAACAAGGGCAACACCCAGCGTTACCACAGGCAGGCTGTGACACCGGGGTTCCTGATGATCCATAGGTCCGGTCTCTTAGCCGGGTAAGCTGCATCACCTTATACCAGCAGATAGATTTGGCCCTTGGGAAGCCTCAAATTCTTACACTCTTCTGCCATACAGACCATTTCAAACTGCAGAAAAACCAGCTAGATCGACTGGGCAGATTTCCCTTGAAGTGAAATTGTTCCAGCGCGTACTGAGAACACCCCCCCAGCCCTCAAGTGGAGGAGTGTGTCTAGCTTTTGTTCCCATGCTCTTTGGAAGAAAGGAAGCCTGTGGCAAAAAGATGCTTTTTCCATTCCTTTCTGAAAGAATTAGGATTTGTTGTGGTCATTCTTAATTACCTTGAGGATTTGTGGTTATCTGACACCTCATTGGACCGGGTCTACAATAAGATAGAGACCTCTTTTCTGTCAGCTTGTGCAACTGGCTTTCGGCCTGATGGTTCTGCAGTTCTGGTTTTTGTCTCTCCTGTACTCCCGTGTAGAAGCGCTAGCAGGCTGTGGCTGAAGGCGAGGAAACAAAACTTTCCATGAACACGAAATATTGCATAAGTTGGTGTATGTATAGGGAAGCACGTACATGCATTTATCAACATCTGCATATATACTTGCTTTTTTTTAATCATTTCACATGCAGGCAAAGGATCCTGTGCTTCAAGTCATATGTTCTTGCATTGTATGATGTGATGGAAATTAACACCTTAATATATATATGAAAAACAGCTCCAATTAGATTTTTTTTCTTTTACTGTGTTTCCTGCTCCTTATGACTAAGTGTGGGTAATTATCTTGGCTCACTTTTTCCACTCCACCCATGCTTAGAGAAAACCTGTTGCAAGTTTTCTTGATATTTTGCTTTTTTTCTCCCTCACTGTTTTTTTGGTAGTTTTGTTAATTAAAAGGTTTGCAAATTGTTTTATGTGATAATTATTTTTATGCTGGTTTAGCAACATAAAAGTAGAGATTTAAAATGCTTTAAAGGAGAAATCTAGGTGTACAACATGATTTGTTTTCTTTTGCTTTATAAATTACAAAAAAATTACTTTTCCACAAACTTGTAAAGAGCATCCTCATATAAAAAGGATCAGACCAAATAATAACAGAAAACTCTGTTGTTCACTTCTGAAAGAGCTCCTTTCTTGCCACTTACTTTCTTTCAGTTTGGTCCGAATTCTGTAGCATTCTGGACCCTGTAAGGTTTGTTATGATTGAAACATAAGGCCTCATCTACAAATCTACATCATTTTCCCAGAACAGCTCTGCTAGAGGGAAAAAAATCTCTCACCAGAGATTTTCCATGTCCCCATGGTATAATGCACCTTAACTACCGTCCCTGCGACTCCTTCGTGCTTGGGCAGAACTGTCCGCAGAAGAAAACTGGCACGGTATACAAAGAAAATTAATAGTTTTCTTTCTGTTCCATCAGGTCAGTGTTTTCCTACATCTCCCTCCACCTCCCCCCCCTCTCCTTGAGGATATGTGAGGGGCAGAAAACATGTTCTTAAGTACTTCAGAGAGACATCGTTTCCTTGGGCACTCTATGGCACAGAAGGCCACATCCCAAGGGGGGACTTCCCAAAGCACCTGGTCTTGGTCCTCCCATCCAGCCAAGATGATTAAACTGTAGTTGAAAGCTGACAAAGTTAGTGTAGAAGAGTGGTCGTTGACTGGCATTTGGAGACAGGGCGCTACTTTTTTAAGGTTATTTTACCTTGTTCTGAAATGAACATTAATACAGAGGGGGGTTTGCCTTTTTAAAAAATAAAACCCAAGCTTTATTTCTATTTAACTTCTTCTGCTGTTCTTCCTTCCACGAATGTCATGATCTTTCAAAGCATTGTTGGGATCTTTGCCATTCCTGCTTCCCAAACATCCTGTTCACGAGGGTAGACAAAGAGGGCGGTTAATAAATTACAGTTTATTAAAACACATTAAAATACATCACTTGGTCCAACTAGTGGCAAGGCTTGGTCATCACAGAAGGTGTTCTCAAACATGGGAAGCATCATCCCCGGATACCTCCTCAGTCATAAAAACATGTCTCTGCCGTGCTTCCTCTCTCGCTGGCTCACTTCTTTTTTTCCTTTGTTTTCACCCATGAAAACAATCAGCAGCTCCCAGGAGGAAGCCTGGTCACAAAGCAAAAGCACTTTCAATTGATTGCAGTGCCATTTTCTTGACTGTAGACCCAGACCTTTGGAATATACATTTTCCCACCTTTTAGAGAAAATCAGGCAAAATGCAGCAGTAAATTATCGGATAATACCCTTCATTCATATAACATTTCACACATAAATAGCAAAAAATATAAACATTGACCTCCATGGATCAAATCAAATGGGTCTCTCAGGCATTTTCGCCTGACCTCTGAAACATCCATAACTTTTTTTTTTCTCTAATAAATGTATTCTAACTTCTTAAAGGATTTACTGTTTTTCTCTGAAGAGAGGCTTATTCTCTTCTGCTCAATGGCTAAACAGCTCTAATTTTGGCTTCCAGAAGATTTAGAGATTTTAAATATTTTTCAAAGGGTGACAGTGGTGTGAAATGGCAATCGATTGTTCCGTGAATGCCATGTACAGCCGATAGGAGACCCTTAATATTTCTATTTTATGATATAATGGATTATGTGTGGCACAGCTCCAGCCAAACACAAATTATTTTAGTTATTCCTTTTTTTCTTAATGAAAAGATGATTTCAAGAAGCACCATGAGGGTAGGGGTGGGGGGGGAGGACTGAGAAGCCTCTTGAAATGCTGCAGAGGGGTCTGTAGTGAGGAGTGGAGAGAGAGTGGCTGGAGGAGATGATGCACCGTCTTTTCTGGGGAACCCGAGAACAACGAGGGTGGGAGTAGCAGGGATACCCCTGTAATGCTGCAAATTTGGGTAAGTTGGAAAGGGAAAGCAAGGATAAGGTGAGCTAAGAGGTGCCTGATGCCTAAGAAAGGTTCTGAATGGAGAAGGAATCCTAATGCAAACCTGGGGCTTGGGAAGTCAGATGTGGTGTTCCCCAGACAGGATAACTGCGGGAGCTCTCTGTCCCCATGGCAGACAGGAGTGCACAGGAACTCTCGCAGTGTGCATGTATGCACATCTACACTCACTAAGCACATAAAGGATTCAAAATGTATAAACTGAATGATCAGTCTCCCAGTAAGAACCACGCAGAGCCGGCAAGAGAGCTGTCTCCTACCTGTAAGAGAGAAGTGGGCGAGCAGAAATACTGGGCTCGAAATGAAATGAACTGATGAGGAATGACAGACTATTCAACAAGGTTTTCTTTCATGATTCGTTTTGGTTCTGGACACCATGAGTGAAGAAGCATATTTATACAATGATTTCTCACTTTCGCTGTTTCCAAATGTTTCTTTGAGTTTTCTGTCGCGGGCATCGCTACTGTGTGCATATGTGCGCCTTCCTCTCCCTGTGCACTTGCCTGTGACCCTGGGGCGCCAGTAGGCAACTTATCCAAGGCCAGAAGGAAACACAGCATCAAAGCAAAATTATGCAGATCCTCACCACGAGTAATTAACAGATGACATTCCTGACAAGTGTAAATGCATCGTTTCCAGGAGGAATAGTCTTATGGTTTTCTGCAATTAATTATCAAGCACAAGTTATAACAAAACAAAGAGGAAAAATGCCATGTCCCATCCATAACTTGGACCTTCATAGAAGGATTTTAGAATTTTTAATATGCAAATCAAGAATGACTGAAGAGGAAATCTGGCGTTTACCTTCCTTCTTGTTATAACTGTGCGTGCTCCTCTCAATATCTTTCTTGTGCGACCTTGAAATGCTGAGACCTTTCTTAATTAAAAATTAGAACATGCAAATCTGTTACAGGATTAGCCAGAGAGAAGGAGGCAGTCAGTAGAGTGTTGAGCTGGGATGTAGGGGGGGTTCTGTTCTCCTCCACAGCTTTGCTACCTGGGTGGAGAGAACCAGTAGGAAGTCCTCAGCACTTCACAGGATCCGACCCCAATATCCGCAGGCTACGGTGCCTGAGTAAGCTTGTAGGTTTTCCTGAATTACGTTTGGCTGTCAGCTTTTCTGCTGCAGTCAGCAGGGACTTGTTTTGTCTTGCCTTCCGCCAAAATAATTCCCACAGACTGAGCAACCAGAAAGGTTCAGGTACAGGTTACAGACTTCCAGTCATCCAGAAAATTGACAATCGCAACAGGAGATGGATTTGAGTGTGTCTCTTGTAGAATATTTTTCCTCATGCATGAGACGTTAGGCAGACATCTTTGAGAAGAATATCAGATCCTTTTGTTCTGCCACTTCCCTTGCTTTGTCAGAGGAATCTAAGAGATCCAAGGGAGATTGCAGCGCCGGTGCGCTTGGGGCTGCACGTGCCACAGACACACCGAGTGTCGGCTCTGCGGCAAGTGGGCTTCATGAATCGTGTGAGAAGCAAGAAGAAATTGGTAGGAAAAACAGAGGAAAGTGAAAAAAGGACAGATGCTAGTTCTGGTGATCACAGACAAAAACCCTGATATTTTGATCCCCTGATTTCCTGTTAATACTTGCTACCATTTCCTAACAACAAAAGGTTCCTAGTGGCCATTCGTTGGGGGGAAAAAAAAAGAAAAAGTGGGGAAACCCCGACCTTAGGCTGGAATTTGATTCCACAAAAAACAGTGGTGGCATTTGTTACGCAAAATTGAAGTGCTGTTCTGTTTTAGGTTCTTCTTCATCCAAAGCCTAAAGGAAGAAATCGCCATCATCATTCATTGTCGTTCATGTCAACGAAAAGTAGTTCTTCTGAAATAGAAATGTCACCTTTGGAGTCCAACCCTCGCTGCTGCTGCCTGCTGTGTGCGCTGCCCCAGTCCCGTAAAAAATGTGTAACATATTCCAGGCTCTGCCACTCTATGGCTTGGCATGGCTTGTGTGTTTTCCTTCCCTTTTGTCTGCCCCACATTTCTCTGCAATGCAAGGAAAAATACTGATTGTCATGAGAGACAAAAGTGAATCCCAACCTTGTATGGCATTTGACCACGTTAACGAGAATTTTCCTGGTGCCATAAGGCTACATCTTTCCCTGCATAAATTCTGGGAACAAGGTTCAGCAAAGAACAGCTTAAAGCACGAGTTACGCCATAAATAATTGTTCAAGCTTTAGTGCTTTGTTGAATCAGGATGTGAAAAGTCATCTGACAGAGAATAAAAACCGGCTTTGAAACAAAGGTTTGTTGATTGAGGTTCATTCATGAAGAGCAAACACAATTCTTCTCAAGAATGGACTACGGTTGTTCTAATTCTGATTTTTTTTTTCAAAATGTCAAAATTATGAGCAACAATATATCAAACAATGCCTAATCCATGATGGTGGGTTTTTCTAGGCTTCAGATATGGAACTGACGTTCCAGATTCCAGTTTATTGAGCATCTTATTTATATGTTAACATGTGTCATGTGCCAACTGAAAAATATCTCCTCTTTTGAACAGCTGTGTTTCCTGAAGAATCTTCACATTTGCCCTTCAGCAGCAAGGTCAAACAAGCCAAGAAAACTGTATAAACACAACCTGTGATTCACATACATAGTATGGGAGTACAGTCAAAAAATAGTCATGAGGGAAAATAATTCAGTTCAGAGCCTGTTGTGGTTCCATCACGTTATCGTCACCTGATGGGAACAGACTCCGTGAGGGAAATATTGTAGCAGCCAGTTCTTGTTCTTCACCTGCTCTCGGTAATATTTCAAATCAAATATGGAACAGATAATATTTTAGTTTCTTAAATGCTTACTAATTTTCTAGCACTGTACATCTGATAAAAATTAAACCACTCAGTCATCCTCTTCTGGCAGGAATGTCACTGTCGCAGCTGAGCTGCCCCGTGCTCACAGCCCTTACACTCGTTATCAGAGCTTTTTTCCTAACACTTTCTTATCTAATTTATTCTAAAGTGTCTCAGTCCTAGAACATATACTTGTCATTTCTGAGACCTTACTGATACTCATCTCTCACTCCCTGTAAAAAAATTTTTAATTTGAGTTATGGTACATTTTATAACTGGATATTGTTTGCTGTATTTCCACTTTGGCTAGAGGCTGTCTGGGGTAGCCTTGAGCAAAATGCTTCTCTTCCCCTGCTTCAGAGGAAGCCTTTATCTCCAAAGCGTGAATATCTGTACTGATCACCTCAGTAAAGTGCTTTGAAAGCTGCCGGTGACGCCATATCTGCAAAGTAATGACTGCTAGTTGGATTGCCATGTAAGGAGATTTAAAAATAACAAGCTTTAAATCAATAGTGCAGCAGTATAATCTGGTGCCATTGCCCAAAATTTCCAGTACAACTTCTACTATGATGCGGGAAAGCCTTCGTCTCAATGCAATGCTGAGGTGAATGGGAGTTTTAACCCTTTTCCTCCTACTTGGGAAGAGAAAGCTGTTCCTGCCTCTATTCTCAGCCAATTACCAGCAGCTAAAGTCCAAGATGAAAAATATCCCCCTGCTCTTTCGCTTAGGAGCCAAAGAACGTTCTTGCTGAGGGCAGAAAATGCCAATTAGCACTTTTTATAACCTAAGCGTTTTATAAGCACAAGGCCTCACCACACCACTGTCAAGTCCTGATCTGCACTTAAAAATATCACTGGTGTGGGTCACAATTTTCCCCTCCCTCCCACAGCCGACCAGGATTCCTGTACGAGTGACGCTGCAGCTGCGTCAGTGCAGTTTAGTAAAACATCTTCTGGCCGGGACAGCTTCTTGTACACAGGGAGTTGGTAATGTTACACGAGACCAACACTCCAGTGCTTACAAGTGAATTTTGGGGTGGGGAGGGAGCTGGCTGGGCTCTGCACTGGGGGGTATTCATTCCCCAGGCCAATGAGAGGGGCTTAGACCAAGAAATCAGCTTGGGAAGTAGAGAAAGGGAGCAGAGTGTGCCGACGGCACTGGGTGGTTGGTGTACGCCTACGGCCTCGGTCCCAGGGCTTTCTCCCATCTTTCCAGCATCTTACATGGGTCTAATAAAACGTGCCGGCTCTCGCTCAGCATCCGATGCCCTTTGGCCCAAGGCTGTCAGGAGAAACCTGTGTCACAACTGCAACAAGGCTGCAGAATTTTCAGACCCTAATTTCAACCAATTAACCACTCTGCTATAAAATGGCTATTATAATTTTCGGGTTTTTTCCTATGTCTTTCCTTTTCAGAATTTGCATGTGACTGTGAGCACACTTCTAGGCAGCAGCACTTACTGTGCCAATGTTTGGAGATTTTTTTTTACTGTTCTTCTCAATTCAGGACATACTCTTTTCTCACCACCTCCTACTCCATTTGTTTCTATTTATTCTGTATTTACACTCCAGCTAAAAAGAGGAAAAATGAGCATCTCTAGTGATAAGTCATCCCCAAAGCGAAACACTGAACATGTGGTCTTCACTTCCACTTCCAATCTGATTGTATAACTTGGAGGAGAGGCCTTATCTACCTGTCTGATCAGTATATAATGCCGCAAGGTAGCAAATGGGGCTCCTTTTCACTCCCCCTCCTGTTCAGACCTGCTGCTTTTTGCTCTGTGACATATAATGAATGTCAAGAGAAAATATTTTTCAGGGAAGAGAGTACTTAACCCCAACAATTGATGTTGATGCTGCGAACGGCTCAGGACGGGATTCACCTTCAAACATGTTGCCGCTCAGTAGGTGGCCAAGTAGAAGTGGAGTTTGCTGTCAGGCAGAGGACCAAAGCCGAGCTCTCGATAAGAAGGAGAGCCAAATGCTGTTCCTTCTTTGGGAGCCCTGACGTGTCATTTTTCCGTGATGCACATGGCATAATAAAGACAACTCATGCAAGGACTAGAGGACTTGTTCTAAGAGGTCGGTACACTGCCAGATGGCACGCACCAAAGCCAGTGTCACCCCAGGGGGCCTTCCTGTAGCATATAATGTTTTCACCTTTAAATGCAACCCCAGATGAGGGCCAGTCTCCAGAAGAGTCCCTGTGCTTTCCCTGTAGCAATTTCAAGTGGCTGGAGCATTTGGCGGTTGCCCGGGTGCCTTTTGAGTGACTGGGATCACATCAGACAGAATACGTTGGAGTTACAGTGCCAGGTGACAGGGTGAAAAAACAGAATTGTTATTAGGACAAATCACTAAAAATCAGGTTTGCCTCAAGCTGACCGAGATGCCTGGCAGTTCGAAGGACAGGGTGGAAATGTCATCCCCGAGCCAACAAAAGTACTAAAATTAGCCTGGGAGGAATCTCGTAACGCATGACAGTGTGATATGTAAAGTCAATCACGATTAAGAAGTCCTCTTTCTCTGGCAATGGTCATACTCCTTCCCAAGGACTGCATGAGATGCTGTCCTCTGGCCTGTGAACCCTCAAGTTAGTCAACAGGAGAGTTATCCAATTTTGCAAGGGCACCAGAAGCAAGTAAACAATAAGGGATAAATAAATAATGCTTCCCTAGCCCTCTACCTAGTCTGGACCCAGAACTGACAGCACAGTCTATTTTTAATATGGAAATCCCGGAGCAGCTGGGTTTGTTTATCCTTGAAAGGATTCAGCAACATTGCTTTCATTTTGCAGACTTCCATTTTTCTGTACTATGTATTCTTTGCGGTCAAAATTCAAAGGAGCAGCAAGGGAAAATCCACTATCCAAATAAAGCCAAAGAGGAGCAAAAAGAAATCAGTGCAAAGTCTGTTGCTGGTTTATTTGTTTAGAATCCTCACTTTGGGTTTTGCTTCTGCTGAAAAAGCAGAGGGAAAAAGGAAAACGATGACAGTCATGTTGGAAACCTCGGGAATTATTTTAAATGCATCGCAATAGTTACAACGTTGGGTCAATTTTTGATTTGTGGGATGGCAGTACGAGGTATCACAAATCTGTGGAACAAATCCAGGTGCTAGCATGCAAACATGGTGGCTGTCTCAAAGACTGGCTTGTTGTGACATGCTGCCGTTATTGCAGCAAATCCTTCATACCTATTTGCAGTCGTTAAGCTAATCTGTGGCAGGAGAGAGAAGGGAATCGAGAGAGAATGCAACTGCAGAGAGCCGAGGAAATTACGCAGACACTGTCCACCCCCAGATCTAACTTTTCCCTTCCATGTGGTTTCGGGATACATGTGGGATTTGAGTTGTACTTGGAAAGCATAATGCATGTACCGACATCTGGAAGTATCATAATGGTTGCTGTAAGAATTATTACAGTAGTTGTGGATGAAATTTAGCACTTTGCAGCACATGCAGCCTAACAGCAGCTTGCTTTAGTTATTGAAAATATTTTAATGTCCTGAACCATATTTAAACAAAAAGGAAAAAGAAAGAAAATATAATCAAGAGAATAGACAAGCAGGATGGACACTGAGCTCTTCTGTGCGGGCAGCAAGGGTTTTGAGGGCTGGAGCTAGGGCGTGAAAAAAAACGAGCGCCAGAAATTTTAGCTCATGAATCAGTTTTATAATTGGGTTCTCTCTTAAGGTTGGGTCAAGCCACAGAGGTTAAGCTTTTCAGCTCTTTCCACTGATTGGGAATGCTTTATATTTTGGGGTGCCACTACTGGAACCCACTGGTTCTCATATTCCAATGGAAATTGGGAGGAAAAAATAGGAAAACTTCAGCACTTAAAACTGATGGGTGCTGTGAAATACTTCTCTTTGCCATTTTTGTGTTTTAATTGGCTCATCTGTGAAACAGATACATGACAGCACAGCCCTTGCAGGGATGTCAGGCTTGTTTGCTGTTTGTACATTGATTTTAAAGGCTTGGAAAGGAACTACCGAAGTTGTGACGTGAAGCCATTACTTATTACTTGGTCTATTTCTTGAATTCAGGGAGGGCTGAAGAGTTTCTGGTTGACTATATCCTCCCCTGTGTGTTCTCTGAGTGGCCCCGCCACTCATCGTGGCTATTTTTGCTACAGGGTAGAGCTGAATTGCTCATGCATTGAGCTTGATGGAGCGCTCAGCATGGCTGTTGAACTGGTCCTTGGATCAAAGACGCACCTTGATGACATCCATTAACGCTTTTTCACATGAAGAGCGAGGAAGTGTTGTGTATTTGGCAGGGATTGCTTGATCTCCCCTGAAAGCACCAACATCTGGACTTAAGCTTTCAGAGGATGGATAGGTTTTGTAAAGATGTGATTTGTAAATAAGGCATAACAACATACTTTGATGTGACATTTAAGGATCCAGTTGGATGTCAGCCCAGCTTTGGTTTTCTCTTCAGATCCACACACTGTCCTGTGGTGCTCTGAACCTTATGGGCATCTTATCTGCACTGAAAAATTGAGAAAGTCTGTTGGATTCTGAGTGGGGGAACTGCAGCCTGCCTCTGAAGCAAACCAAGCCCTGAATTAAAAGAACCCAAATTAAACCTGTTGACAAAGCTCATTTCTGGCCACTTGCCACTTCAAACAGGCTGCAGGCTGGGGAAGGTGGGTGTTGTTTATCAGAGACACATCTCTCTAAGTTTCATAATAACTGCCTTTCAGGAAGAGGTCTAGTTAAAATAATTCCTTGGTGTATCCCATAGTGCCTTCTTGCACCCTGGGCTCTTAAAACCTGATTCTGGGAATCAAAAAATAACAAAAAAAACCCCAAAACTATTCACTTAGGTCAGACTGAGCCAAGAATGGAAAATTGTCCTAGAGGTGCTTTTGGTTCCAGCAATAATAAGACCTGTCATTTGTTACATGTTAATTGCACGTTATTATCTTTTGTAGGTTAAGTCAACCAAAGGTTTCTTGTATAGTTGGAAACAAAATTCTAATCTTTAATATGGTTTGCAATGTCAGGTTAGTTTGTTTTTTTTTTTCTGGTTGTCTTTTGGAATCTTGCGCTTAGACTGATTCTTTGCAAATATATTAGATACCTGTTTCCCCATGGAAATGTACTGCCATTTAAGCTATCTTCCATACGATAATCTCCAAGCACAGCTTTGCAAACTTGGAGTAAGTGAGCCTTACAGTTTCCCATGGGAAAGGTATATCATAATCCTCATTTTTGAAAGACTACCAGAATAAGCCTGTGATGAATCTAGGAAAGGAAACAAGATTTCCAAGTATTGAAGTTGTTCTACCACCGCAGATAAAACCATATGCTCTTACCGAGTACTCTGTAATAGAATTATGATAGTTTTATAAAACTTTGCTTTAGTAGAGAAACATTAGCTTTCCTGTTCTCTCCCCCCACCTCTGTCTCGCTGGCATTTTGTTCCTTACATGTCTCAGGCAATTCTCTTCCCCCGGTCTGAGGACGGTCTGTAACTGTCGCTGCCCGCGCGCAGTGATTTATCGAGACTGGGAATCCCCAGTGCTGATTGACTGTTCCCTGACACTGTTGATCAATCAGATTCTGAGACAGGCAAAGGCAGATACACAGAGACGGAGGGTTTGGCTGGACCGTAACCTAATTCATTCTTGATGGGCTTCTAAATGTTTATGCCTGAATATTATTTGGCTAAGGGTCGGTGTTGATAGATGGAAGAGGATACCCAGGATTTCTTGCATTCAAAGCTCAGGAAAATTGAGCCCAGGGAAATACGTAAAACACATTGTCCATTTTTTCTTCCACTTAGGAAGATCCTGGCAAGCTACATTAGACTGTCTAAATGCACCAGCGTTTCTGCAGGTTACTATATCATGTTATACAAAAGCAACACCACAGCAATCATCTTCCAGCCACTGCATTCTCATCCCATATTTTGTCTGTTTCCATCTTTTACTGACTTTTACTGCACAAATAATGGAGAGTCTGAGATTGCTGGCTGCAGACGGAGAGGACAGTTTTAAAAGCTGAGCAGTATTTTTTCCCCATTGCCCCATGAATGTAATATAAACCTGGAATTGCAGGATTTACCTTGTTATCACCATATTTTTTTCTCTACAGACCAGTCTGGATATGCTTTTCCAGTCAGAGCTTCCACATTCATCTGTTGATTTACTTTCTCCCAGGAAAAAAAAAAAAAAAAAAAGAAATCCCAATCCTCTTAAAGTCTTGCCCAAACAGTATCCTGCTACCAACCAGAAAAACAAGATACTGAATTTGAGTGTTCCAGAGAGAGATTTTCTCTAAGGAAGGGAAATGCGTAAAGAGAGTGACTGAAGTCATGTTCAGAATTGTTTCTGATTTATTTGCATTTTTTCTAGAGGAGTGAAGGACAGGACGTGCTGCTGACTTTAACCACGGAGGTGTCTGACCTGAGCTCCTCTCCTGAGCTCCTCCTGCAGCCACAGGACGAGAGGCAGACGGCTGCCGGAGGGGCTGATTCCTCTCAGCTTCCCCAGTTATCGGTTTTAGGCAAACTCTTTGCAAATGCTTCTTTCTCCACATTGACTTGAGAGAGAGTTGGATGCAAAATTCAAATTGGTTGATGACATTTCAGAGCACTAATACTCGGAGAAATGAATTCTGCCTCTGGTTTCTGGTCTGCACAGGTCAGTTCGGGTACTCTCTGTCCTTCTCTTTGAGCATCTTCTTGTCAAAGGTCATACGACTGACAGTGATAGTGTGCGTGGTGTTTTGGGATCATGTGGAGTTAAAATAAAAACCAGTCACTGTGTTACCATTCCTTCTTACCTCACACAAATCTTCAGTATTTTTAAAAGCAATTTAATTAACCCACCTGTCCCCTTATCGCCGGTCCTGTTTGTACTCACCTGTTTCCCTATCTGTAGTCAATCTGTTTTCATGTGTGTCTACTTATATAATCATTAATCCAATTCCTTTAATTTCAGCTCAAAAAGGAACACAGTTTAACATGTTTCTCATCATGTGTTATGTTCTGCACCTGGAGCGGTTTGGGGGTATTTTGGGGTTTAGGTTGGGGGGGGGGTTTGCTTTGTCTGCATTGCAGTTTGCCTCCAGGCATTTACAGTGTCTGATTAAAGCCTTCCCCCTCCTGAAGGACAGCAAAAAGTTTTGCAAGAAGGAACAAGTGAGGTGCTTTTTCTGGTCGTGGCAGGCTGAGAACAGACCACCGCACTAGAACAAAAGAAAGCAAACCAGAACCAGCAGCTATAATTACACAGTACACAGCTGGGGGTAGGACGCGGCACATCCATGTTTGCACAGTATGTGTACCGTTTTTAACTCTTCCAGACTCTTGTGAAAAACAAAGCAATGGGTTAAATTGAGCACAGTCATTGGGAATCCCAGAATCCCAGGATGGTGGGGGTGGGAAAGGCCCTCTGGAGCTCCCCCAGTGCCACCCCCTGCCAGAGCAGGGGCACCTCCAGCAGTGGCACAGGACGGCGTCCAGGCGGGTTTGGAATGGCTCCAGAGGGGGAGACTCCCCCACCTCTCTGGGCAGCCTGTGCCAGTGCTCTGCCACCCGCACAGGAGAGAAGGCCCTCCTCAGGTTGAGATGGACCTTCCTATGGTCACGTTTGTGCCCGTTCCCTCTTGTCCTGTCACTGGGCACCACTGGAAACAGACTGTTCCCATCCCCCTGGCACCCTCCCTTGAAGGATTGATAAGCATTGATAAGATCCTCCCTTAGTCTTCTCTTCTCCAGACTAAAAAGCCCCAAGTCCCTCAGCCTTTCCTCATCAGAGAGATGCTCCAGTGCCCTCATCATCTCCGCAGCCCTATGGTGGACCCTTGGAGGTTAGGCTCACTTCACCTCCTCCAAACTGTGTACAGAACCCCACCACCAGCACTGATGTGCAGCTACAGCAGCCTGGGCTCTCTCCTCCAAGAGCAGCCAGTCTCAGCAGGTGAAATTCACGCTCCCTGTCATTTGGACACTGTCCAAATGTGCAGGAGGTAATCAGAGGGCTGTAATTCAGGAGACGATTCAGGATGGTGACTATGTCAGAACCCTCCTTGTTTAGACAATGAGCAGTAGTGGATAGTAATAACACAATTCTATGTCTCTCTTATTTTCCTCTTGACATAAAAGCAAAATCCTTCCCCAGGATCATTTTCAACCCTATCATTATGTTTCTTGTGCTTCTCAGCTGGAAGAACCAGCCAGTCCTAACGTGAGCTGCTGTTGCTCCTGCTGAAATGGTCCATTATAGTAGCATTTTCCATAAAAGGATGAGCTATAATATATCGTGATAAATACTTGCAGTTATCTCGTTGTTTTTTTGTTTTGTTGATCAATAGGAAATATACACAGCATCCTCACACTGCCTGTACTTCTATAATGGTGCATCTTATGTGTTTTTTATAAACTAGGTCTATTCCCGTTCTGTTTTTCGAAGCCTGTGGCTTAAAAAAACACTACCACCAAGAGTTCAATCTGGATGAGCCCATAAAGGTGGCCAAAGAGAACACACCTGGAATCATCATAGAATCACAGAATGGTTTGGGTTGGAAGGGACCTGGAAGATCATCTCTTTCCAACCCCCCTGCCCTGGGCAGGGACACCTCCCACCAGCCCAGGTTGCTCCAAGCCCCGTCCAACCTGGCCTTGAACACCTCCAGGGATGGGGCAGCCACAGCTTCTCGGGGCAACCTGCGCCAGGGGCTCACCACCCGCACAGGGAAACATTTCTTCCCGATATCTAATCTAAATCTCCCCTCTTCCAGTTTGAAGCCATTCCCCCTCGTCCTATCACTCCATGCCCTTGGAAAAAGTCCCTCCCCAGCTCTCCTTATGTTGTGTTGTGGTACGTGTGAAATCAGACCTGCTTCAGCTGAACGGTGCCTGGGGAACTTCTTTAGTCTCAGAAGACCTTCGTGTTTCTGTCTTTTTTGCTCCGTGCTTAGTGACAAATAAGGGACAGTTGCACAGCTGCGTTTTTATTTCCCTCCCAGGAGGGAAGGGCTGTGGAAACGCACGGTACGCTGCCCACCGTTTCCAAGCTGGCTGTGTGCTATATGCTTTGTCTCTTTAGCATGTTGGTGGACCACAGTGCCTTTGGAGAACCTGAAAGAGCTGCTTGAACAAAAGCTGGCCGGTCTGGCCGCTGCCTGGTCGGGGAGGGCAGCGAGGCAGCGGGGAGCCACTGGCTTCTCGGTGGGGTACTGGAAGCAAGCCGGGCATTGGTGGTGTCACACAACGTTATCTTATCCACAGCGTTCTTCTGATCAGGGGGAAAAAACTGCATTCCAGGGAGGTCCTTCAACCCTAATCAATGTAAATAATATTTTACTTGGGGACATCTAGTGGGAGAATGATATACTGCATCCCCTGCATAGCCCTTATCTGCGCTGGGGCCGGCTGGGAGACTGGAACTTCTCCTGCAAGTAAGTACAGTTTGTAATGGAAAAATCCCCACTTTCAAAATACTCCCATGAGGAGAATAGAAAGAAGTGCAGTCTAAATTGCCTTAATTTAATTTTAAACGTAATTCTCCAAAATATCTTTTTTTTTTCCTGCTTTTAAACTGGTAAAGACTGAAGAAACAAAGTAAAAGTTTTGAGAAACCCGTCATTTGGGGGAAAATAATTCCTTTTACAAAATTGGAAGAAACTAATTTAAAAATATAAGGTGGAAAAATTTTATTTTTCCAGCCTCCATTTCAGTGAGACCTCATTTGCAGATTGAAGTGATAATAAAGTAAATAAGGGCAATGATGAAATTGTTTTGGAAACAAGAGCCTACTTTTTGGCTCACATTTGTGCAGTATTACTAATAGGGGATGCCTGGCATGACTAGGTCTCCTTGGAATCACCAATAACGATGGGAAAGTATAATTTTTTAAGTTGTGTCTTGTGTTGCTGTGCCCAAGTGCTCACAGTGGCCGCAAGTCCCAGAGAAACCTGAGGAACCTGAAGTTCATGCTGTTCTTTAGCAGCAAATTTGTTCCATTTCCAAATGAGCAAATACATTTCTCGCTGTTTGCCATAAAAGCAGAGTAAGGAGGACTGTATCTGTTAAAAGGCAAGAGAACTGGTGGTGGAAGGCAAAGGAGTGGTAGCAGCAGGGGGTCTGTCCCACGCTGCCCGACCTTGCTTCTCCAGCCCACTCAGCCCTGAACCAAACAAGGGCATATTGCAAAATTTTTTGCTTGTTTTTAAAAAAAAAAAAAAAATCTGCAAACTTCAAATAATCCATTTTACTGTGACCATCTCTGGGATGGTCATTCTTGGATAACTCTCTTGGGCAGCTCTGTTAAGGGTAGAGGAGTCTTCAAAGAAAAGAAATACAATAAGAGCTGAGAAGCTTTTGTTCTTTTTGTGCTCGGCTGCTTTGATGTAAGCGTTTGCTGGCGTGTGCCAGGTTATCTACCACCTCCTCAGGCGGTGGGGTTGTGTCTGGGGTTATCTGAAGCCGTTTCCTTTAATAGATATCTCTATTTACAACTACAAACCAGGTGAAATGGGAGCAATTCCTGCCCATGTGCCTTAATGGGACATTAGCAAGCGCACTTAATTTGGGCAAATGAACTACAAAAGCCCTTCTACCTCCTTGAAGGTGCTTTTAGTGACAAAGTGAAGCTGGAGCAGGAGCTGCTGAGGAAGCTGCAGTGAGGCAGAGCTGTTCTGTAACCGCCGGGAGATCTGAGCACTGGTTAACCAAAGCAGAGTTTAGCAAAGGTCAGAGATCTCAGTTTGTGGATTGCGGATCCAACAGCTCTTGTATTGGCTCTGAGGTAGGAGTAGTTGATCTAATAATTATTATTTTCCATCTTAGTGCTTGTAGGAGGCTGACTCCTTCCAACTTTTCTTTTTCTCCTTTTGGGATAATGAGGTGGATAAAAACCACGAATGTTCTGTATCAGAATCCTTTCTTGACACTCTCACATGCTCCTAAGTATGTCATCAGTTGCACTCAGAGAATTGAGTCCCCGTTGCCAATACACGAGCAAAGGCTTCGGAAAGAGTTGAATTGGAAAAGAGGTGGGATCAGGCTCGCCCACATAATTTTCTTTTGTGCCAGTGCTAACAGACGTTTCGAGTTAAAGTAAGAAACAGCCAGGAAAAATGTGCAGATGCTTAATTCTCTGCAGGATTTATAATATTATACGGTAAGCGTTTGCACCCTATACAATAAAACCAAGTTGGCTTTACTACATATAAAAGAAAACAAAACAAAAAATCACAAGTTTGACAGCAATTAGGGTGAATAGACATTTATTTTATCCTTTTACTAGCAGGACCAATTGTGATTTTATGCTCTGAAAAAGCTCATTTTAAAGTTTTATGTCTGAAGTGGCCTTGCCAAATCTAGCTTAATATTGTTACATTAAATGGATGGTAAAATGTGTTCTTAAAACCCTCCATCCTGTAAAGGACCTGGAACCGGGGAACTACTGCTAATGAGAGTCAGGTCCTGAAACACAGCCCTCCTGCATGTTTGCTAGCAACCCAGCTGAAGGTGTTTGCCAGTCCCTCCCAGTACGCATCGTCCTCACTTTTCAGACTGTGTATACCATCCAAGCTGCTGTTGGTCCCCAGCCACCCAGACCACTGGCCAATCCGCAGCCCCAGCAGGAAACCCAAACTGCCTGGAACCCCGCTGGCACCAGGGGAAGTTTTAAAGAGATCTTTCACATCTTCAGAAGTGGATCTCTCTCCCTTCCTACATCCCCAACCCTACTTTTTCTCAACTCTCCTGGCTTTAAGAAACCCTGAAACCATTGGTTAGAACCGGCTTCATAAAGGCTAGAGGAATTCTGGGAACATTTTCTTATTTTCTTTGCACACCTAAAACCTTTATCATTTTGTACGATGTCTCCAAGTATGTAGGAGCTTCAAGCATGTGCTGCTTGGGTGACTCCTATCCTTACTGGTCACATTAACCTCACAGAAGCCAATATAATCAGGTGTTTTAACCCTCACAGCACCCCTGATTCATTCCAAATATTTTCTTCTTTCTCTTTTTGGATGGTGACAAAACACATGAATATTGTGCACCAGCAACTGTAGTGGGTATTCAGACATACGCACTGTGCCGCCAGTACCAAGATAGGACAAGAAGCTGTGGAAAGAGCTGAACTGGACAGGAGGTGTCATAGTTATTCCTATTGTAAGCACAAGGAGCTGAGAGACAGGAGTGATTTAAGTAATGTGGTTTACTCCCTCCTTGTGCACAGGGCCCTCAAACTGGTTAAGCAGTTCTCCAGGTCTGCGCGGAGGGTGCCAATTACCGGTGCTGCCCTAATACCCTGCAAAGTTCAGCAGCCTCACGAAGGGTGTGGAGAGCTTCCCATGCACACCCAGCGCCTTCGCTTCCCGCCCCAGATGAGACCAGGAAATAACAACGCGTGAAGCTAAGAGGAGATAATTACAGGGTAAAAACTGTCCAAACTGAAGGTTAGCTGTTGCCTGAAGGTAACACGTGAATGCTGCAGATACCGAAAGCTGCCATGAAACAACTTCCAACTGCCACCGCGCTGTTTCCAGTAGAGCAGGTCTGCAGGCGAAGTTCCCCGTGTTGGTCTGTACGTGAAGCTGGATCCCTGCAGAGCTGCGTGAGGTTCTGGGAAGGATTGGTACAAGGCCACTGAACTCCTCCGAGTCTCTCGTCTTACTCAGTAAGAAGCTGCAATGTCAGGGTTGTGCGAGGAGGACAAAGCCAAACAAAAGTTGTGTAAAAGAGGGCTGGAGATGTACTGCTTACTGTTGCGGGTTGTCCGAGAGCCTGCTGCTGCATGATACTTTATCAGGAGCGACCACTGGATTCGGAAACGTAGCTCACAAATTGATGTGGTGCAGTTTACTAGCCAGGAACTGATATCAAATGATACATTCTGTAATCTGGTTTTGCTAATAATTAAGATAGGGCTCCGTGCTGCAGATAAACCAATATAATTTAAATTCTTTGGACTTACCCATGAAATTTTTACCAATATCACAGCTTCCATCCTTCCTTTTCATGAAGAAGTGAAAAGAAGGAAGAGATGTGCGTCTCCCCTGCAATGGTGGGATGGATGTGGCATTTTCCTGTAGGCACTGCTCTTCCTTCTCCCGCATGTGCTAGAGCTGAGTTAGGGCACTGTTTGGTGAACCTAAAACCAGAACACTTCTTTCGAGAGTCGCCCGCATGACTGACAAGGTAACACACCAATATATCACTGTTTTCCAAAACTACTTTGCCATTTTACTTAGGAGACATTATTCAGCAACATGGAAAGTTTATTATCTTAAAATTCCTTTAATTAGAATATAAACAGTTGTTTCCGCCCGGTATTGGCTGGCCTTGTCTGCCTTCAGAGTCTCGCTGAAAGCTTTTCTAGCTTTCCTAGGGTGGTGATTTCCATTCTTTTTGTTCAATGCCACTTATTAAACAATTCTTTTTGACAGACTTACATGCAAACAGCAAGACTGCAGGAACTGGGAAAGTAAAAATATATAGCTAATACAATGCCAAAGGCGCTTTCTTTCCCCCCATGACTGGTTTGACAGCATTTGCTTTTTAAAATGTAACTGTGCTTTAAACAAATCATGTTTAATACTGACTTGTATCATAAACCTCTGGTCAATCATTTAGTGGAAGGTCTTAAATGTGGATTTAAATTCAATATTTATAACATTTTATGTTAACAAATATTTTTAATATTCCTGTTTTGTTTATTGGAAGTTAAAGGCAGTTCTTAGTGTGGATAGTACCCACCCGTTTCTTAGATGGAATTAAAGCATCCCACTAGAAAATGGGACTTGTTTGCTTGATGCTGGTCACTCCAGGAGACAGACAGCTGATGCAGCGCACCGGGGCCCATTCACGGGGTAGACCATTTCTTCCCTGACTGTTTTCTAGAGCACAGGGTGAGCTACATTCCCCCTCACTGCTGAATTTAAGCAGAGCTTGTGCCCAGCAAGCAAATAGGGTGGCTAGGGACAAATTTGCCCTCAAGGCTGCTTTTGAGAGCTGCCGGGGCACAGAGCTTGGCTCAAAGCATCGTTCACTTGGTGATGCTGCAAGTGACTCCCCCGGAGCCAAAGTCACACACTGACCCTGAGACTTTGACAGCTGAAATGAACTCCATGAAACTTAAGCGGGAATGAAGTGCAGCACATGGTCTGTTTTTACCACTCCACCATGGTCAAATTGTAGATTTCTTTACAATTAATCATCTTTTTTTTTTTTAAGTCTATGAACGTGTTTAGCTGTCCCTTTTACCACTGACACGTGGTCTTTGTTTTTAAACATACTTTCCTATTTAAAAACTCAGCCATCGGCTTTCCCAGGGGACCGCAGGACGGTTGGGCAAGAGGCGACGGCCTGGGACGGCAGTGCCTTTCTGCCGGCGTCGGTGGCAACGCGGGGAGCGGTGCCTGGGGAGGGCTGTGCAAGGGCTGTGTTGCCGGCAGCTCGGCCGGTGCCTCGTGGGCGTTGGAGCCGGGCCAGTTTTCCAGCCTGCCCGCTTCAGGAATAACACTTCTGACGTGCGGGAAGGAGAAAGCAGCCTGGATGATTCAGTGGTATTTCTGAGGCTAATGAGGGAATCCGCTTTCTGCAGGTACAATTAACAGGAAAGAAAATAAGTATTAGCCGGTCTGCACTGGAATGGCTTTCTTTTGCTCACACCTTTGTGACAATCCTTGAACTAAGCACCTGCGGGGGGGTTAGGAGCCAATTTTTAAAGGTCTCCACCTAGAACACTTTTTCTGGAGGGATCGAAGGGCACATTTGGGGATTACAGTTATAAGTGGGCGTTGAGTTTACATGCGGTGGCTATTTGCAGATATTATCAGATTGTAATTTCTAAATTGACCTTCTCTCTTAATATATATATAAAATAGAGGTTGCATCTAGAAGAAATCAACAGTAAGAAATCAACTATGATTTCCAGCCCATCTTTAAAAATCAAACGCAAAACCTATAGTTTGATTGGGGTGGGAGTGATGATTTCAATGGAGTGATCTTTGGCGCCAAATCCTTTTAAAATCAGTTTCAGAAAGTTAAGACGTCATTTTAGCAATACGTGGGGATACCTTCTCAGCTCATGAAAGCATAAACACATGAAGGTAAACATCCTAGAGTGTTTCTAAGTGCAGAGATGTGCCACCAACATGTGCCAATGTAGAAAGATCTAGCCCTAAATAAATCTGAAAGCCTAAAGGTTGGATGTTCGTCCTATACCGAATGTTCGTCCTGAACCGAATACAGAGCTGCTTCTAATTTAGGCCATCTCCAGTGGGCACCAGAAGTTGAGTGGAATGAGTATGTGCCAGGTATTATTCTGTGCAGACTTGGTGTCACTGGGAGGAGAAGGTACTTCAAGGAGAGCATTAATTTGGGAGGGGCCTAAAATAATTAAATAACTTAATGTCACAGCATTTTAGTTTATACGGGAGGAGAAACTCTGGCAACATGAGTCCGGCCCTCTTCTAAGAATGACTAATATTATAAACAAATGTTAAGATAGTGGCATTAAACTCACTTTTCTAACTGCAGTTCTTAAAGGTCATAAAACCGATTCAGTTTTCCAGTTTCAGCTTTTCCCATCTACTTTGCTGAATAGTAATCAGGTCATTGGGCCATTTCCCTTGGACACTGACCAATACGTCCTCAGCTTTATTCTAAATATAGCAGTCCTTTTTTTAGCATTGTTAGTTTTCCCACTTTTTTTTTTTTCACTTTACGCCTTTAAAGAGAATTTAGTGCAGCAGAAAGGTGCCAGATCGACATCACTGGAAAATGACGTTCCAGGGCTGCTGTTTATCCACGGAGAGCAGCCCGTGTTTATCCACAGCGTGTTGGCAGCGCCAGCTAACTTTTGCACCGCTCCACCAACGTGCCTTAACCTTGACCTGTGGAAACTAGGCTAGTCTGAGTCTCTCTGCCTCGCTGGCCAAAACCACCCTGCGCAGGCAGCCAGCGAGATTACCAAATCCTCTTGTCCTGGTTGCTTTGGAACGCAGACGGCAGTCGACAAAGACGGGACTTGCAGTTTCAACGGCATCGGTGACATCCTTCTGAGCGGCGTTCTTACACAGAAAAACTGGGATTCAGCTTGTCCAGCTACAGCCGGGTAAAGATGAGGCGTCTGGTCCCAGTTGGCGTCTGTAGACACCCTCTGTAGTTACCTGAAGAGGGGAAAGGACCTATGCTAAGAACCCCTGTGTGAGGGAGGTGGCACAACTCCACTTCTAGCATGGCTTTTCACTCTTCTATTGGCTTTGAAGCGGGCTGGAGAAATAGCTTAAACTACACAGGTGACTTATAGCTGGGTAGAGTTTAGTGAGTTGAATCCCACCCAAAGTGATTGGAGGAAACCCGACGTATTGAATAGCCTCGTTCTTCTGCTATGTCAATTCCTGGATATTTTCTTAGGCCCCGGTCCTACAACTCGATTCCTGGAGCCTCAAGCTTCTGCTGCGGCTGATACCATTCCCAGAGCAGAGCTTTACATTGCCGACCCTCCGGGGTGCTGTCTGCAGTCCGCCTCGGGCACGGGAAGGTCTTTTGATACCTTGACACGTACAGGTTTATACAACACCCAAAACAATGGGGGAAATGTGGTCCTGTTGGGAACCTCTGGTTATGATTGAAACATCAGTTTCTAAGTAAATAGTACTTGAATTAAATTTTAATAACTTTGCGCTGCTGTTTATTGTGTCACCGAGAAGTATTATATATGGCATAATCGCTACAATTTGCTCCTGTAATTGCAACTTCGTGTTTTGCAAAATGCACGATGCTTTTCATTTTCAATCCATGAAAACAGTTGCAGATCAACCCTGACAGCTCCCAACTTTCCCTTTTTCCCCTGTGTGCTTTCATTTCTCTTGATGATTCTTGGCTTTCTACTGTGGAAGCTGCAGGACTGTTTGCGGGCCACAGGGTGTACATATTAAAAGCCAGTGTAGCAAGATGTCCCCAAATATATTTGTACTCATGATGTTCCACAAATGATATTCCAGTGTAGTGGCCATCCAGTCCAAGGAAATAAAACTGTCTTCATGCTCTAATGCTCTTTATGTTCCAAACTCTAGAAATGATACAGCTTGGTTTAAGTGATACAGATGCTCCACAGTACAGTGAACTCTAAGTGCAACGTTATATTCTACGCTTTCTCTTATAGCTTAGTCTTTGTCATTCATTCTAATGTATGTTCTGGCAGAGGGGAGGCTTAAAGAACTGCAGTGAGTTACATGTTTGGCACCGTTCGGTCTCTTGGCTTACTGGGAAATTCAGTGCTTCAGGAAATACTTTCTCCTCATTTTTGAAGTCAGTAGAAGATGAAGGTGCTCAGCAATAAGGAAACCTGCAAGTCTACCAAAATCAGTGGTATAACTGCAAGGAAAGTCCCTGGACAAATACACACTCACAAACATTTTACAGTTATGACTGGAGACACTTAATACAAATTTGGCTTGAAAACAGAGACAACGGACTAGCAGAATTCTGGTTGATGGAGGACGTTTATGGGCAATGGTTCAATCTGACAGATAATTGCAATGATCAAAAAAACATTTGGATCCAAAGTATGATTTGCCTACACCTCTTTCTTTTATCCGCTGGCTACAGCTGTATTCACCTGAGCACAGCCGATTTGCCGAAGGCAGCAGGAACTTAAGCTCCCTACAAAGCCCATCTGGGAAGGACCTACAATGTCATCAATGCCGTGTTGTGTCCATGCAGCAGAGGGTATACACAGAGATGTGCGTCTGACATAACGATATGGGTATGTGTCTTCTGGTGTGCGAACACTAGAAAATACAGCCACGTTTGCCCCAAACATACTGGCCTGGGAAACTGGCCTTGAGGATGCTCCTCTTGCATGGATTAGTACGGCCATGAGTCCACTCTCCAGGTCACTGATTAGGTTCTTGACACTGGGGTTCAGAAACTGGGGTTACCAGTGACTCTCCCATTCCCTTCTTGTGAGAGCAGTTTTGGGGTTTGCCAGTGAAGAACAAAATCCTGTTTTATTTTAGTTGGTTATTTTTATCAGAGGCTTTTTCAGAAGTCGGCTGACCCTGATTAAGGAGGTAGTTTTAAGAATCCTTTGAACGTCTAAATGCTATGGTGTATCATGATCTCCATTCAGTTCTTTCCTCTGCTAAAGGTTTTAGGTAAAACATGGATGAATCAAATAGACGAGTCTCATCACAGCTAACTAACTTCTGTCGTCCAACCGGACGCCGAGGTGAGTCTGCATGGATTCCTGACATGCCACTGGGGAGAACTATGTGTCTGCACAAAGGGATTTAGTCCACCTAATTCTTCCTCACCATTGAGTCATGGGGTGCTGTCCTTTAGTTCCCATGGACAAATAACAGCAATTTCAACCCTTGGGCCCTTCTCCGTTCAGAAACCACATCAGGCTCCACATCTCTGTAGAGTGCTCAGTGTGAAGAACGTGCTGGTGTACAGCTATCTGGAGATCCCAACAAACAGTAAAAACAACGCTCAGCAAATGTTTCGACCCAGTTCTGTAACCTGTAAGAAGAAGGAGAAAAGACTTTTTTAAAGTATATTTTACAATTTATTGTCTCAAAACAAACCCAGCGAGTGGGTCTGCCTTCAGATAGACAGATATTTGTCACTCTATTATTGTTTTACAGTGTCAGTTCCAGACACTTAAGTATTGTTGGAATGCAGTAGGGGGAAAAAAATTCATGTTTTAAATCTCCGATGGGGTAATAAACTGCAGCCAGGAGCTAATTGTCCTGAAACTTGATCCTTTACAATATGTTATTGCTGTAATGGGACTGCCCAACTCTACTGCGCTGGGGTTTGTCTCACCATTAGTTAGGTAGTACATACACATTCAAAAAAAACCCAGATCACAGGTTTGCTCCCAGCTGTAGACTTAAGCACAATTCTCAAAGCGATCGATGCATTTTGTACATTAAGCTAGTAAGGGAGGGTATTAATCCTCATCAAGTTTAATGGCTCACTGTGGATTTGCTTCCTACCAACTTTCTTCCACCCAAGAAGTCCTGAGAATGTCGTACCCCTCCTGTCAGGAGAAAATGAATCATTACCCAGAGTCTGGAAGGCCAGAGGTGAATTGGAAGCCGCACTATGGAACACTCACACTACAGTATTATTATTTTCTTTTTACACTAGCATTAAATAATATTTGAGCTCAGGGTGGTCAGCCCAATGGGTGGTTTAACATGCTGAATGCAACCAAAGAAAGAGTACATCCATCATCTACTCATTTTAGGTTTTCTTCAACAATCTTTTGTTTTGTTTTGTTTTGCTTTGTTTTGTCTTGTCTCAAACTAGGCATCAGCCAACCAAATCTTAAAATGCATAGTCCAACTTCTAAATATTAATCTCCAGTTTGGATGGAATTTAGACTGGAAAATCTTTTGAAGATCAACAAAAATGTGATGTTCTTTCTCTGTTTTTCTCATCTGTGTTCTGGGTAAGGCCAATTAATAGATAATCATAGAATCATAGAATGGTTTAGGTTGGAAGGGACCTTGAAGATCATCGAGTTCCAACCCCCTGCCCTGGGCAGGGACACCTCCCACCAGCCCAGGTTGCTCCAAGCCCCGTCCAACCTGGCCTTGAACACCTCCAGGGATGGGGCAGCCACAGCTTCTCGGGGCAACCTGCGCCAGGGGCTCACCTCGCTCACAGGGAAACATTTCTTCCTAATATCTCATATAAATCTCCCCTCTTCCAGTTGGAAAATCTATTCTAAGGATATTTTAGCCAAGTAGAATGAGATTTATTGAAGCTGGTGCAATTTTGGGTCTAATTTTAATGGAAATTCACTGAATTTTTGTTTTCAGAATTTTCCAGCAGTAAAATGTAGTGTGAGAATCTGTTCTCATAAGATTTCCACCCAGTCCTGGGCTCATGGAATCACAGAATATCCGGAGTTGGGAGGGACCCATGAGGATCATTGAGGGTCACTGAGGATCATCATACTTCCGTAGCTGCAAGCGGTGAAGCAGCACACCAGCCAGCTGTGTGTAGAGTTCACTGGAGATGCATCCTTCAAAGGGGTAGAGATAAATTTAGATGCAACCAAAAGAAAAATGTCTTGAAGTCCAAACACAGAAAAAAACTGTAGTTTTGTCTCCATTGCCTTCCACTTTTCCTTTCTGATAGTGTCTTTACGTGTGTGAGTTTTTTAAAATTACTCTTCCAGTTTGAAGAGTGGTGCAGTGATTCTTGATATGCTTTCGAACCTCTTGAGTCTGAATCATTATGTCCCTCATGATCAGGGATCAGTTGTGTGCTTCTGTTATTCTCCAGCAAATCTACTTGGATTTATGGCAATTGATATGATTTTGCTATTTTATCATACCCGCGCTTCACATGCAATAATCTCATTCTGCAAGTGGATACGGGATGTAACTTAGGTTTGGCAGAGAATCTCTCCATGTCTGTAGAAGATGCTGCATCTGGAGTGAAGCTGAGAGTAGTTCTTGTTGATGTTGGTACTGACAGGGGGAAAAAATGTTTTTCTCCCTAAAGCTGAGAAATTTATTATTGTTGTATATGAGTCGGGTAACTGAGCAGCCCATTACCACCGTGTTGCCATACAGGCAGGTAACAAAGACAGTGGCTTCTTTACACAAGTGAGGAGCTGACAAGTAGACAAAGTAATTGAAGAGGGTGTGCTACTTAATAGGAGAGTGAAGAGCTCGGCACTCTCAGGACCCCGGCACGCCGGCAGCGCGTGTGAAGTGAGGAAGTGTTTTACACAATCATTTGTCAGACCGTAACTGCTCATTAAACAATGGTCAGTCTCTCTTTCAAAGTAAATTCCCTCCCTCCTGCCTAAGGAGAGCTGAGATGTACATGTATATACACCCATAAACTCCTATGGTTTAGACACAGCAATTAGAAACTAATTACACTAAAACACTTAATCCCAATACAGAGGGGGGGAAAAAACCTGTTGAAATTTGGAGTTGTTAATCCATCATTCTAAGTGAACAAGTGCCAAAGTGGAGGAACAGAGCTGAAGCCAAACCAGCTCGAGGAGGTTTTTCTGTTTACTCTTTCTTTAACCATGAAAGAGCATTTTTTTGTCACAGGGGGTCTTACTGTGATTATGTTTATATTGAGCTTTCCAGGCGCATTTCAGAATGTAACAGTTAAATTTTATTCTCAGCACTATCTGTGCATCTTAGTTCTGTTCAGCCAAGGCAAGAATTAAAGCTAAACTCAGCTTTGGTGTAACTAGTGAGAAAAAGTCATACTAATAAAAAGGGAGCCTTCCACTCGCAGATGCTTCCGAAAGTAGTAGCTTATTAGAGTTGATTTAATTACTGTGCATTATATTTTAAGAGGCTCGGTGACAAACAGTACATCTCTGCTTCGGAGTGCAGAGCCTCACGTGCTGTGCTGATAACCATGAATTTGTACAACGCGTGGAGCGTGCCCGACTGTTTCTCTTAGAGTGATAGCTCAGCACCTCCAGTACATGGCTCTCAGTAAGGGCAGAAAGCAGATGTGATTGTCCCCGAACAGTCCTGCAGTAGGGGCAGCAGCAGAACACTCTATAAAACATGCATCTTTTATGCTCTTGCACACAGAGCTGACATCTGAGTTATCACACGTATATCTCAGCTCCCTACCACGAATATATCAACGTCTGGACCAAGTGCTCCCAATGATTTACCGTTCAGGTTTACGCGTGTATGGTTGAGGAGGATGTAAAATTGCTTCTTCATGTTGTGATACGACAGGAACTTTCTGCGCGAATCAGGATTTTTTTTCAGTTCTGTGTAGAGCTGACCAAAATCAGGAATTTCCCTTCTATGAGAAAACCCCCTTGATAAAATCTAACTTGTTTTTTCCTTCTAAGATACGTCATTGTAGAATACAGTAAAAGCCATTGAGGAGAAAGCAAAATGTTCTTGCTTCCAGAAACCAGAAATTGGGATAATTTTTGACAAAAGTCAGAAAAAATGATACGTATCTTCAAAACATTTGGATTTCACAGTAGAAAGCTGTCGCGCTGGAAAAATATCGATCAGCTCTGCATGAAAGATCGTGTTGCGTTTGTGGAGGAAAAGTTTGGGAGAGGCCTTTGGGTGATTCACGTTCCTCCTGTTTCTCCCCTGACTTCGCGATGGGCCAAAATAAGCTTCAAGGTCACAATCACATTTTGGGCCGAGTAGTTTGGCAGGTAAAGCGTATTCCGCAGACATCAGGGGTACACACAGCTGAGTCGAAGTGGAGCCCATGTTCAGCTCTGCACAAGAGAGGTTGATTGTTTTGGCCTCTTTCCTTTGCTCTAGGGTAAAATAGAGGCACCCTTCTTGGGATATTATTGGTGCGAAATCGTAAGTTACAGTTTTATTACCAGTTGCTGTGTGCGTGTGTGAGGGAGAGAGAGGAGGAGGTGGCGGGTATAGGAGAATATAACCACTCTTTTGTAACTATGAATCCATTCTTTTTTTTTTTTTTTCTTTGCAAAACACAGGTTTAATTTTAGGGAGAGAAAAGTAGAATTCGCCTTTCCAAATAGTGTCAAACATAGACAGACTGTGACAATCTTTTGGGGTTTTTTTAAGTCTGATTTTCTTCAAACTTGTTGAATTCTTCAGTTTGCATTGCTGAAAAAATTTAAAAAAAAGAAATAGGTGGGCTATATGGATTTATTCTCTCTTCTTGTAATGTCCACATTACATCCTACAAAAAGTTTCAATCTGTTGCAGTTTTTACATGCAGCGTTTTCAAATGCAATGTTAAACCTCAATGTCAATGGATCAGTGAACAACATGAAGGTTTTTGGTAACAGAGGCAAAATCTGACTTATGAGCACTTCTCCTGGAGCCCAGTGCTATCTGGGACCTATGTCCAGCTGAGTGACGATGACCACAAGCAGAAGTGCTACCCAAGGGGAGCAGGAGACAGGATTAGAGGTGACTTTCCCAAGCACAAGAAAGGGGATTATGAGCCCCATGAACAAGCCCTGAATAACTGACTCAACAGTAAAATGTTTGGAGAGGAGAATGACAGAGTTTAGAACGTCCTTCCTCCACATTCGATATCATACTCAGTGTAGGTTAATGGTGGAATATTCAGTCACAATAGTTTTGCGACTGGAGGATCTGTGATGTGCCATCTTTCCTGATAACATATCTGGGCAGTTTTGTAGACGACAAAGATACTCAGAAATTTAAAGAACACCTCTACTTTTCGGGCAGTGTTAGACCCAGAGAAGGCTGAGGGGCTTTTCCTTATGGTCCCTGAAAACACTGGCAAACTATTTTAGCCCACCTCACATATTGATCTAGAGCAGCCATGTTTTCCACGTCAAACATCTCCCGGCATTTCAATGCTTTACAGATTTCAAGGACCCACAATCTGTGTTGAGTTGTAAAGTTCCATTCAGTGACTTGGTTTGCTTCCAAAACACAGGCTGAGACATTTGGAGCTGGAATCAGGGTTGTTGGGGGAAATATTTTTTCCTCCATTAGCTCCAGGATGTTTTCACTGATTGTTTTGCATCAGGTACAGATTTATTTACTTTTCCCAATGTCAGAAGCCCAGCTGAGCTATTTAGTAGAGTCCAAACCCAACAGGTCTCAGCAACTGGAAGATTTTTGTGTTCAGCTCAGCAGAGTTGGGCCAATGTATTCTTTGGGGCGATACCCTGAACAGTTTGTCGTCATGCCCCTCTCCTTAGCTGGGACTGCAGGAACACATACCCATACCCTGGTACATGCTTTCTCGACCGTTCATGCCTCAGCCATCTCTGTTCTCCTAACAAACTATGGCTGATCTTCTGCATTTACGGTCACTGGAAGCCAAGACCATCAAGACATGTCCTCTCCCACTGTGTTTCACGAAATGACTATCCATTCATATTCCTGTTCATTTACAAAAGGGATTTAATAACCATTTAAATGATCTGTGTATATCGTTCAAGCACGTTTGGCAAGATATGAGCTCACCTTACGCACCATGGGGGGAGGGGGGGATGGTCTTTTTTCACTCTTGCATGTTCATGGTCCTCTGGTTGTCTTAATTCTGCCAGGAACGGTGTCTGGAAGCGGGAGACAGGGATGGCAAATGACCTCCGGCAGAGCGGACCTTGTGATGATTTCTGTCCCAGGCAGAGCGCAGGGTCACTTCTTCGCTCTTTGAAGAGATACTCTATAAAAGTTCTAAATTTAGCAAACATTAAAGTTACTTGGGTATTTTTTTTAAAAATGATTGTTACGGTATTTTGTAACTTCTGTTCCCCTCTGGCTGAGATTCGAGAAACCTCTCCCTCCCACCCCCTCCCCAACTCCTTGACAGCAATCGCTAGTTGTAAAATAATAGACCATCAGCCAGCAATAATTTGCAATCCAAACAGACTTGACGCTCTCTGACATTTATTGAAACCTCAGACCCTGTTCGCTGGTTTCAGTTTTCCTCCCTTTGCTCTGTTTTTACAGACAGACAAGTGCTTAGATTTGGGTTTAATAATGAGGAGAAATTTCGTCTTGGCCCAGCTTTGCTTGTGTTGGCTGCAGCGGGGGCTTGCAGCAGACGGGCGGTTGGAGTTAATTATGCTAAATGGTGAGAACATTATTTGACCCCACTGGTTCGGCACCAGATGTTGTACGTTGCCTCTGAGAAACCAGCACAGACGTAACTACGCTCTCAAGGCTGGATGGCGAAGGATAACATACTTGGAGCTTAGTCACTTTTTTTTTTTTTTTTTTTTCAAGCATTAACTATCCCAGGATAAGCCCGGGACAAACAAAGCGCTGCGCCTTATTAGGTACAGATGACAACATTCGGCTTTAGCCACTTGGGGCAAATTAGGGTATCATTGTGTTTTTGGAATTGAATGCATCAAAAGCCCCCCCCTCCTCAAAAAAAAAATCATTTTGCTAAATGTACAGTGAACATTCTGCCAGCACGAGGTATCAACTTTGGTAAATCCTTCCTGGAAAGTGAACTTTACATTTATGGGCCAGACATGATGGAATTTAATGTTTGAAAATGATTAAAGGATTTTGTTCTTTCCTAGTAACAACTGCATTTATCAAGGTGGCAGACACGGTGGCCGTAGAAAGAGCTGAAATGTAACTGAACTGCTGAGCTTACGCCGGTCTGGGTCTGGGAATCCCTCTGGTCTTTAAGCATTAGGGGTGGGGAATTACACTCGTAGATATGGGAGGCAGGGAGCGTAAAGTGTTTATTGACCCCAGTCTGTGTTAATAAAGCACTAGAAGTATTACCTGCTTGGGGATTGTCAGGGCAAAGCGGAGTTGGACTGACCTCCGTGGAAAACTGAAACTCCTCGTAGTCTTTGATAAAGTGTTCGGACTGTGGAAACGACACCACTTCTGCAGCCTTATATATTACAGGAAAGCGAGCTAAAAACCATTCTTACCACAAAAAAATGTATTCCCATTGCCTGTATTTGCTTGCATGGTAGTGATAAGGTTTTTAACATTACACAATCTGTAGACAAATTTGAGTTCCGTCTCCTTTTCCAACCGATGACATCATTCACATTTTCCTGAGCTGCCGCCCTCCTCCGCCCCTTCCATCTGCGCGCGGGGCTGCGCGGGACGCGGGGATGGGGCATTCCCACACCTCCCAGCTCCAGTTCTGAACAGCTTTGAGTGACCTATTTTGGGGGTGACATTCTCTGCTGGAGCAAAGCCATTGACCGAAGCCAGCAGAATTCGGAATCATTTGATAATTTTAGTAGCTCAGAGTCTCTGGTATTGTTTTTAAAACATCACCGTTTTTCTGTAGCATTATTTCAAGAGTTTAACCCTAAAAAAAATGTGTGGTTCAGCTTTGCAGTTCCTTCCTCATTCTCCCACAGAGGGTCTGCGCTCCCAAAGACCAGACTACATGATAAAGTGATTCAAGTACATCTAGATGGAACACTGTAAATTGGATCGCTCAGAAGATTCTGTTTGAACTCTTTCATTTTCCTCTTTCACTTTGAGTTTGGCTGCCTTTCAGCGCGTTTCTCCCAACACACGTGTGCAGCAGAAAGGCGCTGTTGATGTAACACAAAGCCCAGAACAGAATACTGGGATTTGACTGTTTCCACCGTTTCCTGATTCAGTGAGATGTTCTTGGCCGTCTTGGTCTATCAAAGTCCTGCAGATATGTCTTTTCATTAAAAATTAAGCACAAGTCCTCTGGAATAAGTGGAACTATTCTGTAATTACGGCAGTACAAGTCTGAACAAAACGTCCCATCTGGTTTTTGGTGTGTAAAAGGAAGACCACCTCTGTACTGCAGAGATCTGCCTCTCACGCTGGTGACCTTTAGCCAGTGTATCGCTTTGGGATCCTCCTGCTGTGCTGTACTTGAGGGCACATCCCCTATGACCGGAGGCTCTCAATTATGCCGATATTCTAAGGTTGAGGACACGGTAAATCTCAAGGAGGTGGCAGTGATACAGGGCTCGGTGCGGCAGCTCTGAGCTGCAGTGAGCACCCTCCCTCCTTGTTTCCCTTAACCCTCCAAAGTAGATGCAGATGCACACAAGCATGATACCATGGCAAGACCTCCTCTTCCGAGTCTGACATTAACTGCCAGAAGTAGTATTTTGTACCCATCTCCTTGGACCAGCATTGGTAGGGCAGGAGAGATGTTACTTGGAGCTTCCTCAGATGCATTTGAGCAGCAGAGGAGGCGACACATTCCATCATGCCATGGTCTAAGTGCTGTCAGGTAGGCACAGATTCTTCCAGCTTTTTTTGCCTCTTTGGGCACTAAATAGATAACTTCAGATGAACCGTACAATTTGCTGTATATATTTTATGCAGAATTGTATGCCAAACGTGTCCATCTTAAGCGTTCTTTATTAAGCTTAACAGTCAAAGCAATCTGGTCTTGGATGGGTAAAGACTGGGTTTGGTGCACTGGGGTTTTCTAAGAGAGATTTAGATTCACTCGCAGACAGCAACATTGTCTGTAATTTACTGTGAACCATGAGAGACATTAGCTGAAATTTTCAGGAGCAGATTAGGTTGAAGAAATTTATGACAGCATTTAGGAACATTAGACTTAAGACTGCATGCCAGAGCATGACAAAATAGCAGGTAATAACAGATCTCATTAGAACTGTTTATTTAAATTGAACATTATCCTGTCAGGGATGTTTTCACTGCTGTATAGGTCTTATTTTCATCCAGATTAACTTCTACCAAATACCAGCACCCAGAGATGTCTTCCTAGGAACTGCTCGGCGTGTGTATTCATTCCAATGGGCTCACAAAGTTTCATGTTTTCTTATGTTATTTTTTAGTTTTAAGGACAGCACTACTTTCTATTCTTCTTTATTCACCATCTCCATATTTAATTATTTTTATATATCAAAATGAAATTGGATTTTCAAGAGGATCTAAGTTATTTGGACTCCAACGTCCTGCTTCAAAATCACAGGTAAATCCAGAAACACTTTAAGCACCTCAATCTTATATGAAGGTGCTTAAATGACTTTGCGGCTCTTGGCCATCACCACCTTGAAGCCGTAGTCTTATGTATCAATGGATGTTACACTGCTGAGCATCTGACCTCCGGCAAAGCAGGAGTCAGGAGGTGCAGCTTTGCAGAGATTCAGGAAACACTGTGCCGCAGAAGTGTTGGTTCATGAGGTTCAAGTGTGCATTCGGAAGGGTTCTGCAAAATACAGAGAGCAGCCCAAACCCCGATGAGAAGGCTTAGCTCGCCCACCCTGTTCAAAAATGCTCTCTCGCCAACATTTAAGCATTTGCTTTTCTTTTTCTTGGACCATAGCCCTTCTGTCTCTTGGTCTTCACCTTCTTTCTAGTACTTAGTCTTTGTACTTTAAATATAAAATACATGTATCTAAATTATCCAGACCTAATCTCCTCTCCAGGTCATCGAGTCTATGCTTCCTAACCTCAAATAATCTTTCAATATATGGATGTATTCTCTTAGCCTGTCGGACCTTCAATAATACAGGTATATCAGCTGTCGTCCCTTCTGCTGAACGTGAAGATCTTTCGTGGGTCAAACATTCAGAGAACCAGTGTATTGCTGGGTTGGTTTTCCCGCACAGAGACACCCCGGATGGGTCTGGACCCGTTCCGTGGGTTATCCACAATAACCAGGACAACTATCTCTAGACAACAACTTTCTGCTGTATTTTCTTAAACAGCAAACAGAGGTGGTAGCAACATACTTATATGTACACAAATTAGACAAGACTATGACAAACGCAAATAAATAAAACCCCAAAACAACCCAAACAACCAAACCTTGGAAAGTTTCACTTGGGCGATTGAGCTGCGTATGACAGAAATTCTGTGCCGACCACATCTGCAGCAGACGTTAACTGTGTAGCTCTTAAAAAAATCAGTGGAGTGATGTCACCATTGCTCAGCTACAGTCTGGGCAATTGTTTGGATTTTGCAACCGTGGATATGAAAAGTACTTTTCATGAATCTGGTCAAAATAATGTTAAAATCGCTTTCTATCTTTTAGTTTATTTCAACAAATCAAACTGTTTCCTTATATGTTAGTTATAAGAATTTGGAAAGATTCAGTCCTGCAATAGCTTCTTAAGACTTTTTAAAAGGATATTCAGGGACACAGAAAATGGATGTTTGGGAAGGCGACACTGGAGGAACCAACAGATTTTCCTGGCGGCTGTTCAACCCAAAGTATCTCCAGGTACCAAACCAGAAGATGCTATCTAAAACACATTGATGGAGAAGGGGCTATTCCACCAATTTTAGGGGGGCTCCCTGATGTCTCGCTGCCTTTTTTTTCCATTTGCACACCTCTGTGACTTTGATGAAAAGCAGTAAAATGCTATTAACTTCAGTGGAACCATTTTAATAGGGGCTTTAATATTCACTTCACATGCTTCACATCCTTACCATCAAAGCTCCAGTAGAACATATTTTAGCCTATCAAGGTTAAAAAGCGTCCTTCTGCCAGAAACCCATCAAATCCATTTACTAATGACGTACATTCAAGACAATATAATGTTTTTGATTCATGTTTTTTGGAAAGCATTTTGAGTTGACTTCCCTGTAAATCTTGCCACTTTATTAATCCCTGTTGAGTAGCTGGCAGACAGCTCTCTGCTTTATTTGGCTGATGGCACTGGTTTTGAGATAATGCCCGGCCCTGCCATTCTCATTAGGGCAGTAAGTAATTTGAAAAATGCCTTTCAACAGCAGGTGAAATGCCTGAATAGACTCACCTGTGAAGGTCCCCAGGATCAATCAACAGCAATGGCCACGGTGGCATTAATTACTGGGGTAGTGGGGGTGAAGCATGCCTTTTGCTTCTCGCTGAAGGTACCAGACCTTTTCCGGGGAAGGTCTTTTAGAACAGAATTGCAAGTGTGCTTCTGCCGGAATTCTCATGCTGACAGACCTTTGCTTTTCCCGGGGCCAACTTCATGGTCATCAACACAAAAAGCGTAGTTTTTGTATGGGGAAGAAGTTCTCCGGAATTAAGACAACTATGTGCTGTAGCGCAGAAACCCCTCTCGCCAAAAATACTATTAGACCCCATTCTTCTATCGCTGAGCTAGCTAACTTCTAGGCTCTCCTGTTACCGGCCATATTCTGGTCTCGTTTTGTCTGTGCTGGTAAATAATGTCTGTGCTGGTCATTTTTCATTACTTTTCTGATTTGCTCTGGCTTATGACCTTTTCATGTTTGTTAGTATTTGGTTCACAGTGTTTTAATAAGCTCAAGATCCATATACACAGAGAAGAATCTGGATTGCTACATTTAAGCGAGCATAAGGATAACTAGATGGACTTGAAATTAAAGATATTTAGAGGAATTTTTAAACTTTTTAACAGTAGGCAAACAGCCACCAACACGGTTTATTAACAGAAGCACTGCACTTCACTGCTAAAATCTTTAAATCATTCCTGCTTATGTTTCTAAATGATATTAACTTCAAGCCACTGAGCTCAGTTGTGTCGTTTTTAGGTAATAGAGAAGAAAATTTTCCTTGCTTGAGGAAACACAGGGTATAATTCTGTGGCTGACGTTGTGGTAGCGTTCAGACTGGTTTTTCCTTTCTGGCTAAGCTCTGTGAAATTACAGCGTATTTTAAACTTGAATTCTAAAGCACCTGAAAGAAACAAAGCCATTAAGTACATGTGTAGATAGAGCGAGGGCAGCTCTATAGCTTCCTGGACAGCAGCAGGAAAGACTTCTCCACGCTTTCCTAACAGACGTCCTTCACCCTGCTGCATGGGATGAAGTTTACCGGATCCCTTCGTTCCTGACGTCTTTGCTGAGCCAGCTAACCAGATGCCGTTAGCGCTAGTTGTTGTGGTGGGTGATCTATATTTTAAACTAAACAGAATTAACTCTGTGGTCTCGGTGGGAAGCTCACCCCCAGCATTTTTGCTAAGTTCTCATATTGCAAACGGCAAAAAAATGCAGTGGATTTCGTCCCAGAATGGTAGCGGGCAGCAGACTTCTGATGGAAGGCAGGGATGTTGTTTTCACTGAGGACAGCGTGGTACCTCCTGACATAAAGCAAACACTTAGAGATACTGTCACCTCATAAATTTGCAGTCTTCGGAGCGTATGTGCTGATTTATACTAACGGGCTTTTCCTCCCCTTCCCCCACTTGAATCCAAATCACTGCTAACTCCTCAGATGACGGTGAGTTGTCCTCTCTGATGTGGTGGGCTTCGAGCGCTGGTGGGACAGACCGTGGCAATCCTCGGCTCCGGTTAGATCAGCGTAGTGCCACCGCCGGCGCTTGCCAAGGTTTGCAACAGGGCAGGAGAAGTGCACATGAGAAGGAAACATTGGCTTTATGGTGCTGCTTTCATCCAGAGCTCTGCAGTGGAAAATACCGCACCAGCAAAGTCAGATTGTGGGTTTTCTTTCTGGCTAAAACAAATCTTTCTTTTTGGTTTCTGCCGTATCTTGCCTAGGGAGAAGGGGGAAGCATCTGTGTTATTGCTTGCTGAACAACTCAAGTGTGCCCAGCCAAGCCACAGGAGCAAATTTTAAACAGGGGAGAAAATTCACGAAGGTATTGGGGCTCCGAGCCTGAGCTCCGCTCCATGCGGCAGCGTGTCTTCCCACCTCCTGTCCCCCACCCCAGCTGTCCTTCGCCTACGGACAAAACCACGTACTGTTTTTCTGATTCTACTGCAAATTTCAAGGTGCTGTTCACCTTACTGATAGATTCACAAAATCTTTTCAGACCATCTCTTCATACCGCTCTGTGCCATTGCGTTGCCTTCCCAGCCTGGATAAAAAGAGGATTCCCTTCCAGTGCCTAAAGGGGCTCCAGGAGAGCTGGGGAGGGACTTTTTACTGGGGCATGGAGTGATAGGACGAGGGGGAATGGCTTCAAACTGGAAGAGGGGAGATTTAGATGAGATATTAGGAAGAAATTCTCTCCTGTGCGGGTGGTGAGCCCCTGGCGCAGGTTGCCCCGAGAAGCTGTGGCTGCCCCATCCCTGGAGGTGTTCAAGGCCAGGTTGGACGGGGCTTGGAGCAACCTGGGCTGGTGGGAGGTGTCCCTGCCCAGGGCAGGGGGTGGCACTGGATGGTCTTCAAGGTCCCTTCCAACCCAAACCATTCTGTGATTCTATGATTCTATGTGCATTCTAGGTGAACGCTGGGGCTGACTGAGTGTCCTTCACAGGCTTGCAGGGGCTTGTCTGAAAAGCAGGGGCATCTATCTATTTATTGGTTTTTATTTATTAAGTTTGCCAGCCTCAAAGCCAGAGGGTGGAAAAACTGGCATGAGGATGAATCATGTAAAGCGGGGTGGAAAGGATTATATTCCCTTTAAAAAGCAAAAGTCAGCTGTAAACGTTTTGATAACTGGTATAACTGAAATTGAGTAAATTTGCAAAATAACAAAAAACTGCTAAAAAGCAGCTTTTGCCTGCAGTCTTTCATTGTATGCTGTGCACTCCTCAGGAATCACAGTCCCTAAAGCAGGGGTTTCAGGCTGCCTGTTAGGAGTTTAAGTGAAACTTTTACAGAGATAACTTTAATATAAACCACTAAATAATTTCCCTCCCATAGCCTCCCATTGCTAAAGAAATACAGAGACTCAGTGTAGAATACAGAAGGTTCAAATCTGCTGTTGACAGAAATATCTCAGTCGCATCGTCTGGCAGAAGGTATTCCCCAAAGTGTCGGTCTACAGAGTTATTGCACAGTGATTTCTGCGCATCAAAGCGAGCAGAGGGCTCTTTGAGCGTTTTCATCAAGTAATGAGAAACTTCAGCTCAATTCTTCCTCTGTACCAGTACATTCTGATGGTCAGTACAATCCTCCAAAGCAGATTGTGGTTTCATCTGGTGGTCGCTACGGTTGGGGTTGGCTCCTCCCAAGCGAAGAAGCTGCCAATGAGCTAAAATTCTTCATAAGAAAATCTCAGGTGTTAGCTCCTCTTTTAATGAATCAATATTGTGGCAGGCAGGAAAAGTACCTGGACTAAAATTGCCCGGTTTTCACCTGGTTTGTTTCCTTCTCTTTGCCCAAAAAGATGTCCTCTAGCCAAAACACACCACTGGGTTGTATTAATTAGTTAGAACTTCTGTGTCTTTATCCAGATTTCTCAATGCTGAACATCTCCTTCTACTTATTATTTTATGCTGCTGAAATTCAAGCAGAAGAAAGGGGTTAGAATTAATTATAGTCTTTGGCCAGGAGGATTAGCCACAGACGTTGGATTGTTATTATTGTACTGTATTTGGGAATGACAGAAGGAATGTGTGGAGAGTGATGGGATCTGTGAAAAGAAACAGGAATGTTTAAATCATAAATAAACGTTAAAACTTTAATTCTCTTTTTTTTTTTTTTTTACTCTTCAGTAATAATAATGATAATGTAAGAAATAGGCTTGTTTAGAAAACAAGGGATTAAGATGACAACCTGTGCATCCTCCTACTACCTGTGTCCGTTACAAGTCATCTTGGTCATTTACTAGTGTGGGTCTTTGCTTGAGTGACTCCCGGACTAACACGCCAACAGCACTGCGCTTCCTTCCACCAGCCAAGTGCCTTAGATGGCTCTCAGGTCTCTCAGATGGATCCTGGAGTCTCTCCTTTCTCCCCACCTCTTGCCTTCACCCTGCTGTCCCTGGCACGGGTTGTTACCGCTGCGCTAACAATCCTCAGTATCGGTGTTGGGCCAAGACCTGTAAATTCTCGTTGCCAGAGTGAACTGAAAACGCTGTGGGTTTCGTTTCACTGCATCACACGTTGAACGTACCTTCTGGGAAAACACTTGGCATGCAACAAATGTGAAGGAACTATTTAAAAGCTACTGCAGGCAGCGTTCAAGCCCAGGTTTTCCAAAGGCAGAAGGGCTCCCTTAAGCCCCCAGAACGAATCCGCACACAAATGCGCTGCCCCATGCTGGGATGCTTACTTACAGGTGTAAACGAAATGGGTTTGTTTAGAGGCACCAGTGTTCGGGCTCACTGTCAGCGTATTTTTCTTCTTCTCCCCACTGGAGCAAACAAAAGGTGTGCTTTCTTGTTTGTGAGGATTTCCCTGGAATATGCCCGTACCAGGTGTATCTATCTGCCACATGAATTTCGCCGCTAACAGCTCTCCGTATTTTCTGTAGAAAAACAGTCTCCTTAAAGATTCAGTTGGTTGGACACTTACAAATCAAAACTGGGCTTTGAGAATCTCTACTCAATTAAAAACCATCTTGCTTTGTATGTACAAACGGTCTTTTCTAAAAGCTAGCTCCTTTGGAAGTATAAATTGGCATAATAAGCAATGAGGCTTGTCAAAATTAAGGATATGGCCTGTTTGTTATTAAATTGCTCTTCTGCCCGTTGTAGTTACAACTGGATTTGACCACGTAACCTTGTTCAGTGCCTGGGCATAGTCCAGAGCACCGTGAACTTGAAGATTATTTTGCCATTGAATGAGTTCAGTTAGTTTTGCATTTAGCTCTAGAAGTGGTTTGCCATTGTTACAACTAATAGGGATTAAAAGAAAAGAAAAAAAACCTGATGTAGAGAAGGCCAAAGTGAATAACATCAGAAGCCTGATCATTTGTCACCTATGGTCACTCGAAACCATTATTTCTTTTACACGCTGTAATTTCAGATAGACTTGTGTAAACAGTGTAAAGATTTATTTTCTCAAAATATCAGAACCACTTAGCATGAGTCACAAGCTAGATTTCAGGCAGATAATTTTCTTCTAATAGATTTTTGGGTTAACAAGATAAAAATTAACATGAAAATGATTATGTGCTGACTGAAGGAAACCTGGTTTTATTTTGTTCCCTATTTGTTTTACAAGGGAAGTCTTCAAATATCTTGCAGGGGCAAAAATATTTAAAGTGTTTGCACATGTTTCCCATTTCCATTTTATAAGATTCATTCACAGTCAGCCAAATGTATCTCTCTCTCTCTCTCTCTTTCTCTCATTTTTTTTCTTTTGATACACTTCTTAATTAGTCTTAAAGGCTCCAAAGGTGCTTTTTTCTGTCTGTCTCTCTATTGCAGACGCAGCGAGTGGCAAGCAATGCTAGCAGTTAAGTCATAGGGCTGTAAAACCAATGCTGGATGCGCCTCAAAGGCTTCTGGGGTGTCCTGTGATTTGCTCTTTCTACTTGGTATAAAGGAGCAAAGTGGAGATCTAAGGCCCGTGCGTCATTGTGAACTGAAGTGACTGCACTTGGGCAACGTCGATTTGGCTTTTACTGCCAAATTCTGGCCCCTGTGAAGGTTTTGCCACTGGGATCAGCCTATAGCTCCGTCTTCAAAGGGCTGCAGCCTGGGATGCACGCTCTCATGGCGATGGACTGCGAGCGTGGGGGGAAGCCGAGGCGGTTTCAGTTCCTCTCCTTCTCCGTGGTCAGACGGTGCGAGGTCTCTGTTACACGAGGGGCAAGAGGACGGGCTCTTTCACAGACTTTTTCTGTCCCCAGAGACAGCGTGTCCGGTTCGCTGTGCCGCCAGAGGCAGGGGCACCCCCACGAGAGAGACGCTGCGCGAAGCCGTAGAGGGGACACGTCTCGGCGGGGCTCTTCGCACTTAAGGGCCGGTCTTTAAAAACATTTAAGCGCGGGATTTTTTAGGAGTTAGATACTTTTTCCTCTTTTTAAAATCTGATCCAAAGTGGATACAGACACGGGAAATGTAGCAGCCCCGAGTGAGTGGGAAACAGCGCGCGGAGGAAGGACCGGTGATGCTCTTGAGACTCCGCTCTGCCTTAAAGCCCCGGCTCATCCCTGGGCTGTCCCCGCTGCCGGTCCTGCGCGAACTTTGTAACCACCGGCGCTCGAGATAACAAATATGGTTTAACACGGCTCAAGGTCTCTTCGCTGATAAACGTGTCTGCAGCAGGACGAGCAGGGCACAACTCAACATTTTTAAGGAGAATCTTATCACGGCGATTAAAGTTGCTTTGTATTTTGCAAAGTGATCTTTTTTTCCCATCGTCCGAGTTTCAGCACCACAGTGAATTCTCTCCTCCCGTTTTAGCAGTAGAGAGAAAAGAAGGATTTAAGGAAGTTGGGGACTGATTAGGCTGTTTCGCTTTCTCCCCTTTGCTCAGCGTTCCGATAGCCTCAGAAATCCCTCAGACCATGAGGAGTCATTTTTATCTATTTCATTCTAAGTTAAGCCAACATCATTTAAGGCTGGTGAATAAGTCTTGCCTCAAGTTGATGTAAATGAAATAGGAATAACTAGTACTTCACCAGGACAGAGCAAATATATATTCTCAAGACAAAACAAGGGAAAGATACTGAGTTAGTCCCAACCAGGGAAAGAAAAGAAAAAGAAAAAAAAAAAGAAAGAGAAGAAATAAAATACAGCTGTTTGCAGGAGATCTCCGATGTATTAAAACGGGGACTGGAAAGTTGCCCTTTTCCTGCTGGGGTAAATCAGCAGATCTCTTTTAAAAGCGGGCAGAGTTTCCGCAGGTTCTGCCCAGAACAAGGGCAGAAGCCCTTATCTCCTGAATTCTTACCTGCCTTGAGTCTAACTCATAACTCGCACAAAGTACCCCTACTGCAGCCCTATTTGGGACAATTCGGAAGGGAAATCAGACTCTGTGCCCCTCAACAGTGGAATGGATTCGAGCTTAAACCTATGGTGGTTTGCACTGAAGATTATGAAGGAGCACATGGGCACCCTTGTGGTTCCACATAGCAAAGCGTTGCGGTAAGAGACCAGCAATCCCAGTAATCCCTGAGGTTGGCAGCAGCCGGAGCACGGCAGCCCCACCAGCCCGGCATCAGCAGGGAACCCCGTGCCGTGGTTTGAACCGGCTTCTGTCCGAGTTTGGAGTTTGCCCTACCAACTCCACAACAACCTTCAGAGGCAACACCTGAATCTTGCTTCTCCTTCTTTCTCCTCTTGGAACGTTCTCAGCAGTCACTGCAGAGGTTTTACTAAACATGTCAGATTAAAGGTATAACCAGACGAATAAATGCAGTCCATCTGAGGGCATGTTTCCTCTCACACGTTCAGTGGCTGTCAGCATTTTGAATAGGATTCAGAAACATGTCCTTGAAGCTGGCTGGAATGTAGCTTAATGTATCAGGGGCAGCATTAGAGAAAGGAGAAAAAAGGATGGGGAAAGCTTTCATGGAAATGTACCCCCCTCCCCCCGCCGCCAGCTTTTCCTCTCGAATACCGCATTTACCCAAACCCAGAAATAAACAAGCTGTATTAGCGAAGGAGAACGGTAACCTCCGGCCATCTCCCTCTGCTTGTGAGTTCAGCGGAGCAGTTGGAGATGTGCTCTCTATATCCCGGGCTTTTTTCACACTCTCTTCAAAGCTTAGTTTCTTTTTTATCAACAATTCATTTATAGTGAGAGGTGATTCCTTTCTAGCGCTTCTGACTGCCGGATTTCAGCGCTGTACACAGCTAGTCCTTTCTTAATATTCCTGTTTTAAATGGAAACTGGGCCATGGAGCTACAAAGTGGCTTCTCCACCTCCTGCTCAGTTCTTCTCACTGCTCGTCTTTCCTTGCACAACTCATCTCTCTGGGAATAACTCCTCTTTCCCTGGTCAAGGTTTTGCCTTGATCTCAACGCAGGGAGCGATACCAGACCAGCCAATATAAACTGGCCCGTGTTCTTCTTCTCTTCGCATGAGGCTTGCAAGAAGCAAGGTTTTCTGCAAGCCAGTGATGAGAGTCCCTTCTTGAGCAAACGGGTGCTCTCGGCACGCAGGAGCGTCCCCGAAGGAAGGAGAAGTGAGCGCAATACATCAGCAGCGGAGCAGCAGCAGACGCACGTGGTCGGATGCTCTACCGGAAAATATGCCATAGAATGAGCAGCGTTTAACCTACTCCAAAACTGCACATTATCATCACTGTGGAAAATCAGTAATTTCACAAGAGGAGGATCTTTCAAACATCTGTTTAAACGTGCAAATATTTAACTGTGGTTTTGATTGATGCTTTTTTTTTTTCTTAAAATGTCTACTTGTTTACTCTCAAGTCTTTAATTTATGGAAAACACTTAGTCTCAAAGTCTTTTTAAGGCCTTTTTTAATTCTAGAGCTGAACACTTTATAGTTACGTTGCACCATCCTTCTCTGAAACCCATCTGGGCTTCAGGTGGGTAATAGTAGAAGTCCGCTCAGAGAAGCTTAAGTAAATGAGCTATACGGGATACCTAATGACTTCTGCATTTATCTCTTTTCATCCACGTGCATTTGTAGGAAGACAAAGTGCCGTGTTATGGTGAAAGAAAAACCATACGGGCTCCTGTGCATTGTAGGGTACTTAAAATATCTCCTTAAAATGTAGATTTTGACTTTCTGCCCAGCACTGCCTTGAAAGTTTTGCCATTAAAACCTAATTGCTAAGTAAATGTTCACTCAGTATTTCTCAGTGGAGGACAGAGAGAATGTGGTTCAGTGCTCGGTTTTAGTATCATTTTTGCTGCTGGTAATCTGTTCCTTTTATTTTTTATGTGACATTCTTTCAATTGTGAGCTACTAATCTTCCATCTTGGACTGGAGTGCACCTCTCTGAAACCGAGGGGGGAAGGTACGATGTGTTAGGTTTCCAAGAGTTATTTACCGCTTCCCAACCAAAAGATGGATTTCCCTTCTCTAGGGTCGCTGGCACCATCATTTTTCCCTAAACATTCCTGACATGTCGCAAATCACTGCTGGGTTACTGACTTGGAAACGGTCTCCTTTGTGCCTCTCCTGAAGAGACTGGGAAGCTGGCGGCTCAGATCCAGAAACCAATCCAGCACTGGGGTATAAGAAACACTCGGGGCTCATGGATTTTTGTTTATTTAATAAGATGCATGGAAATAATTAAGTTAAGCTTTAATATGATAGTCCTGTTCTGTGACCTTACGGGCTCCGTACCTGGGGAGGGGTGGGGAGGAGGTTAGTGCCGCCGGGCAGAGCGCCCCGAAAAATGATGCTGGGCACAAGGTCCAGGCAAGCACAGACAGAAAGACAGCGACAGCTCCCTCCTCGCGTTTGGGCTCCAGAGCTTCCCTCTGCTGCTGAGGCGGAAAAGCGACTGGTTTCACTTTTCTCTGAGCTACCTGTTGTGGGGAGTCTCAGGGAAATCCCCATTTCTGAAGGGAACGTTGTGCGCCAGTGGTATGGGCACTTCACCTCCTTTCTGCTCTTGGCCTGATAATGGGTACTGGCACGTACACCAACACGAGGAGCTTTGAAATGGGGTCCTGTCTGTGCGGAGCTTGCTGGGATGAACAAATTAAACTTCTTTAGATCTTCTTGCAATTCATAGTTAGACTGTAAGGGCTGAGGGGTACAGCATGCCTTTTCCCCCTCTCCTCCGTCATAGAATCACAGAATGGTTTGGGTTGGAAGGGACCTTGAAGACCATCCAGTGCCACCCCCTGCCCTGGGCAGGGACACCTCCCACCAGCCCAGGTTGCTCCAAGCCCCGTCCAACCTGGCCTTGAACACCTCCAGGGATGGGGCAGCCACAGCTTCTCGGGGCAACCTGCGCCAGGGGCTCACCGCCCTCACAGGGAAACATTTCTTCCTAATATCTCATCTCAATCTCCCCTCTTCCAGTTTGAAGCCATTCCCCCTCGTCCTATCACTCCATGCCCTTGGAAAAAGTCCCTCCCCAGCTCTCCTGGAGCCCCTTTAGGGACTGGAAGGGGCTCTGAGGTCTCCCCGGAGCCTTCTCTTCTCCAGGCTGAACCCCCCAACTCTCCCAGCCTGTCCTCCCAGCAGAGGGGCTCCAGCCCTCGGAGCAGCTCCGGGGCCTCCTCTGGCCCCGCTCCAACAGCTCCGTGTCTTTCCTCTGTTGGGGGCTCCAGAGCTGGAGGCAGCACTCCAGGGGGGTCTCCCCAGAGCGCAGCAGAGGGGCAGAATCCCCCCCTCGCCCTGCTGCCCACACTGCTGCTGATGCAGCCCAGGATGCGGTCGGCCTTCTGGGCTGCGATGGCGCAGCGCCGGCTCCTGGTGAGCTTCTCGTCCATCAGCACCCCCAGGGCCTTCTCCTCGGGGCGGCTCTCCAGCCATTCCCCGCCCAGCCTGGAGCTGTGCTCGGGATTGCCCCGACCCCACTGTCATACAGCCCTTGGTCAGCGCGGGGCTCTGGACTGCAGCAGGCGTGCGGAAGCTCTACCGACCCACAAATAATAACTATAACATTTCTGGGCACGTCCTTACTTACAGCTCCTGAAGTTTGCTCTTCGAGGGGAACGCTCATGTGGGTTTTGTCCCCCTCCCTCATTCCATAGCCAGTGTTGAATCCTTTCCTGGTTACTCCTTGCAAGACACAGGAGTGAACAGAGTTCAGCCCGAGGATGTGAGCTACCAAAGGTACCCAGCACCACGCAGACCCTTAAAGGGGAAAATAATGACTGAAGCTTTATTGTCTGTCCTGCTGACTCGTTCACTGGTACAGCAGAGCCAGGGGAAGGCGCTAACATCTCCCTCCCGGGGAGTGGGGGACAGGACTTCCCCCACCACGCAAAGGGTTCTCCCACCTGAGAGATGAAAAGCGAAGGCAAGGTTTTCTTTGTAAAAACCAGAAATAGAGGCTTTAGGTTTATTTCTTTTTTTACCTGGGAAAGGAGCCTGCATGCCCCGTGTCTCGCACCGTTCAGGTAGCCGTGATTTGTAAGCACCAAGGCATCAGGTAAAACTAATAATAACAATGAGGCTCTATTACATTTCACAGCTGATGCTTATCTAAAGGAAACGCATAGTGCTCCAAAGCGGCAAGATTTATTATTTGCTATTTATTTGATCTTATGGATAATTGTTTAATTAAAGCAATTAGTAGCTGCTTTCAAAACCCCAAATCATTACTGAGCTAACTTCCAGCGAGCGGTTACTCCAACCGTAACACCTTCCTTTGCTCTTTGGCAGTGCCTGATCACTCCATAGCAGCTGCACCGTCAGGTACATCGTCACTGCAAAACAATCCATAGCAGAGTAGGACTGGATTCGGGGACGTAAAGCTGATACTGCGCTATTTGTGGCATCCACATAACTACTGTCACTCCAATGACAGTCTGGGCTGAGTTTGGCAGGAGGCGGGAAACGGATTTTGAAGTGGAAGACTTAAATATATAGAAGTCTTTCTGGTGTTTGCTAATAAATTCTAGCTTTGAGTGATTTTTTTGGCTTTTTTTTTTTTTTTCTGAGAGGAATTCTTCATGGCCATAGTAAATTCATCTGAGTTATTTCATGCTTCTCTTGAGAAAGTACTAATATATACATACATACACACACATCTATATAGTTAGGCCAGAACCAAGACATAATGCTTTGAAAGGACGTTCTGTGATGGAAACCCATGTCGAGGATCCAGTGGGGATTACAGAAAAATGGCTTAGTCAGTCGAAAAACTTGTCAGCCAGAATGTAAATAAGCAGAGGGTCCATATCCACAGTCCTAAAGGGAGAAAAGGAAATTGAATTCATTTATGGCTTCACTCTTGAACCCTCCCACAGCACAGGAAGCACTAGGCCATGTAAAACCTATAAATAGCTATCCGACTTCAGGTTCCCTCTCCGACAGAGAGTTTAAAAAAAAATAAAAAATGTTCCCCAGGGAAAAACATGATCTTTTCTCCATGTTTGAGTTGTCAGTTTTGTCAGAAACGATACAAGCTAATTAAATTTTTGTTAATTTATTTTGTCTGATTCAACGACTGCCTGTCACACAAATCGCTCGGGGAGGCGGACTTCTCTTTGCTGTAGACTTCCCGGTTCTCTTCCCCTCTGAAGCACCATTAAGTCCATACAGGCAAAGTGGACCTGTTTAAGTCAAATAAACATGAACAGCATTTAAGTTCACTTCTCCCTCAGTGCTTCAGCTTTGTATGTCGGCTCCGAAGGGAACCCAAACTTATTCCAACTTATAAATCTCTAGTATGGGAGAACAACTGCTCTCTTCTGGTCAGATGGTTAGAGATGGTTAGAGATAAAGTATGAAGATGCAATAAGTAAAGGACGAAATAAAATTCCATTCTGGAACTGTGCTGGTGTTTGTGTTACGCCTGAAATAACTGAGCAGTCATAATTTTGGCTGGATTTTTCCCAACCCGTGAGCCATTTTGAGATCCAAGAATTGTCTCATCTCACATCGGGAAAAAACTGAGATTTGTGAAGTGGGTTATCACCAACTAACTGAAGGAAAGACTGCGGTCGCGGATGGCTCGGTGGCGGCCAGGACAGAAACCCCTCGCGGGCACAGCACGGGCGTTGGAGTCTGCCGTGCAGAAGAGTGCGGTCACTGAACTGTGGTACCGCTTTATTTCTGTCTTAGTTAAACATTTATTATTTGGGCAAAGCAGAGTCCCATTTCATTTCTGTTTAGATTTTAAGCTTCTCAGATGCTTTTACAGTTCCACGCACAGACTGGTGTATGCCTCTGAAATATTCACAGGAAACTGCAATTTTTGTTCAAAATAACGCTTCATAACTATTTCGATAAAACGCTAAAGAATTGTTGTCTTTTTTACTTCTGACATGAAACTCAGGATCCAGAATGTGTCTTTGGACCCACTGTGTTTAGCGGGACTGGCCCAGAACGTACCCCCCGCACCAGTGCTAATGAAGGGGACGGAGGTGGCTAGCGAAGGGCATTTCCCTGACCAGGCAGCTCGCATGGCGCTTCCCTGTTCTGTGTGAGGAAACACCTCCGCTTTCTGCAGGGACACCCGCTCGGTCAAACGCTTGGCCACTTCTTCATTGGCCGTTTCTTCATTGATCTGTAGCGATGCCTCGGCCGGGAAGGTGGGGGAATGACGCGCGCGGCTCCGCCGCCGTCCGCAGCCGTCGCTGCCTGCTGCAACACGCTGCCATCTTCCTTCGCATTCTCCTGCAGCTCTGTAAGGGCAAAGTCAGCTCCAAAGAAAGCACTGTGAAGTCTGATTGTTCTGAGATAATCAGTTGAGGAAACAGGTAAAAGACAAACCCCGGAGGTATTTATTCTTTTTTTTTTTTTAACCTGTCGTCTGTAGGGGGGATGCACTTTGCAGGCCTTTCACAGTTCAAAACACTTTTAATAAACATACACAAGAGGCAAAGTGTGGATGGGTTTGAAGCCGGAGGTAATCAGATTAGAGAATGAGATAAGCAATTAGCAGAACCGTTCAAAGTACCAGCTGAAAGGGAAAAAAAAAGCGCGTCTCCATCACCCACCCGCAGACACCAGCCGTAACCTACAGATGTTCCCTTGCTCACATTCAGTCTGTTTACATAAACATCCAACGCTCATTCCAACAGGGCTTTGTGTTGTGTTATCTTGTTTAATGGGTAATTTCTGCATTAAGGGATCTGCAGTTTTAAATTAAAGCTCTAATTCTTTCTGGCATTAAAACCCCGATGTACGTGACTTTACACTCATAAAGCACTGGCAGTTCCAAGCCCGTTTTTGTCGAACAGGAATGTACCCGTAGCACATTCTGCACTTTACATCAACTCGCGGCGCTGCAGCTGAGGGCATGAAAACCAGCCAGGGATGGCAGGAGTGTTGAGTCACATCAGGGAAGAGTGGTTTTCATAATAACTCAGCAAGCTGAATCAGGAGCAAGGTTGTTAAAAACTCTCCAGTGTGTACACAGCAATTACCCGTTGATGCAAAGCTTTCTCGCACATTTCATAACATTTATATTATAGCAGCAGGAATTAAGGGACAGATTCGCTGGAGATCCGTAGGCACCGAGAGGGAAAGAGTTATTCTTAGCGGTGTTTGCAAAACTTTCCATGAAGATTAGCTCATAGGAATTAGGAACCCGTTTCACTTTGTTGCTGAACACAAATGTGCGTTTATCTGCATTTTTAACATCTAAACATTTATTAAAACAAAATCTATGTTTTCTTCCAGACCTCTCCATTTTATCTTTTTATTTATTGTATTTAGTGAAAGCACTTCAGGGAGAGCCAAAAACAGAACTTCGTTCTGCCGAGTGCTGTGAAAACAGAGAGGAAATTCTGTTCCCATTCTGAAGAGTTTATAACACGAGTAGATGGGTTAAAGTGCCCTCTTTTCGGTGGCAAACAGCAATGTACTTTGATGGCATCTTTGTCACCCCCCTGAAGAGAGCTCAGCACTCTCTTTGGAGAGAGGGGCGCTGACCGTGGAGGGAAGGGGATTACTGGCGACCTGTTTCTTCGTTCAGCGTTTCTATCCGAAAGAGGATGCTGAAGCACATGGGTGGATCTTTGAAGCACTAAAGTAACGCTAACCTTCTCTTTCAAACGTGCCGCAGTGGAAAATTGCACGTTGCTTAGATGTCTTCAATAAACATTTAATCATATAATCTAATATATTAATATTATATATGCCCCGGAGAGCCAGGTACGCATTACAAACATATGCAATAAACATTTATAATCCAACCAGCTTCCAGAGTATTAAGAAATTACCTAAAATAGTAAGAGGAGGTTTTTTGTAAAAGAATTTACTTCCAACCTGAAGCAGATGCCTTCAAATTGCTGGTTCCTTTATTTGGAGATGACTGTCTCTATGCCGTGAGCAGTAGGTTTTTGATTCTGGCAGTGGCACAGACTCAAATTGGTAGAAATGACACAGAAGACCCTTTGAAGTCTTTTTTTGTCATCTTTTGGACTCAGGTTACTGCTTTGACCTTTTGTGCTTTCCAGCATTAAAGTACTGTCTTTCCTCACATGCTACAGAGACTCCCAGTGGTGGTCACACTCCTGACACGATCAGTTGAGGTAGATGGGTGGGAAATATGCCAAGGAGCTCACTGGGCTGGGAAGCTGTTCACAGTAAAGGGTTCCTCAAACCTTCAGTGTTTGCCCCATGGAAATCATGGGATGGTGGGTGCTCCTCAGGGAAGGAGTATGTCAAAAGAGCCTGTGACACTCTTTGCCCATCTTATGTCTCATAATTCCCCAGAGTTCTCTCCGTATTCATACTATGTGGTCTGCACAAACAGCACAGAAAGGATGTGTTCGAAAATTTAGCTAGAATGTCAGCTTTAAAATACTAGAGCAGTGAGCTGAGCTTCTCCTTCTGTCTCAGATACGGTCCTGGTGCAGGACGAATGTGACTTCTGCTGTTTGCAAAGAGTCGGTGAAGCTGTGTGAGCAACGAAGCAGCAGTGAGCTGAAAATATTGTGGAACCATTGCTTTGCATCTTTCTGCCAACATTTGAGATGTTGACAAAAGATAACGTTGAAGTTTCAAAGCCGGGGGGAAAAAAAATCACACGGCATTTTGGTGATGTCAGAGGAAGAGGGAAGCCAGCTTGAAACGAAGGTCTGCTCTCAGGCTCTAATCTTGTAGACACCTACTTAACTTTAAGCCAATTAAATCAATGGACTACTTAACCTTTGCCTACAGGAGAAAGGATTTGCCAGCACAGTTTATATTAGTGCCCCAAACAAAATAAGCAATCCTCAAAAAAGCACTCTTCTTTCAGCAAAACTGTATCTGCCCGTAGTGTCACGAGTATAAAAATATGGCCATATACTGTTAAAGAAAATCCTTCCTTTAAGTGACACCAGTAGAACTGTTGGTTCTGTCAGAGTCAGCCCTGCATACTTAAAAATGAGGCACAAACAAAGCATTTGCAGGATGCGGGCTTGATTTTACAGAGCAAGGCAGCTCGCACACAACCCGTATTTGAGCCCGTTTTGCTCATGGCTCGTATAAACCCACCGACACGTTTCCCGAGCCGGGTTCCTGGAAGCGCAGAGCAGTGGGCCAGCCCAGGGCTGTGGGTCTGACCCGGACAGATGCCCCCAAGCCCCTCGGGGCTTCCAGCTTGGCCTCTGCCCCGGGGCTGGTGCTCGTTTGTGAAATGTCTCCCAGGGGTGCCTATTCCCCCGCTAACAGATATTCCCCCGCTAACAGAAAGGCTAAAGTCCCCAGAGGGGGCACACGAGAAAAGGATGGTATGAAAGACACTTTGGCTATTTGCTTTTGTCAGTTTGTTAATACCTAAAAGTGACTTCGCATCGGTTGTGTGGAGGAGGTGTTGTTGTTCGGCAGAGCTAGTTAGAAAGAAATGTTGCGTGCTAACTTTAATGAAACCCAGGGCTCCACTGAAACAGCACCAATGGTCTAATAACACGTTACATCATTTGTCACTGGACACATTGAGAGTATGTCACTGGAAAACCTTTAAAAGCCGAGATGTAAGTGGTGTGGAGACAACCGTGGCCTCAGCAGGGTAAAAAAGACAGTATCATTTGTAAATGTTTTTATGTATAATATTTACATTTGGAACATTTAAATGTAAAAAGGCAAAAGAAAGCCTACACTTAACATCTTCCCAGATGTTAACAACATCTGTCTAGATGTCAGCCCGAGGATCTGACGTTTCGTGTGTACAGGGGAGCATTTCAGTATTCTTTTTCTATTTTTCTTCCCCCCCCAGCCCCGATTAATTGTCCTGCACGTTGGTCCCGTTACTCTTTGCTCTGGGCCATATGGTCATATGTCATTAACCCTGGAGACCAGCAGCCTAAGAAAGTGGAACCATATGTTCTTAGCAAAGACAAATAGTAAATAGGGCGGCATGCAAGAGGATTGTTGGTTTGTGAGGACGGGGTTTGTGTCTTGGGTGGGTTTTGTTGTTGTTAAAATGAACACGAACACATTTTGGTGGCAAAGCAGATGGACAACCATGCTGTGGTGCACAATACGTAGCGGCTCCCTTCCCACCGGCAAAGCAGCTCCTGCGGCTAAAGGAGGGTGCGCGGGGTCTGCGGCGCAGCTCCGCCGTCTGTGCGGAGGGAGGGCAGGGGAGATGCTCTTTCGTTGCAGCGTGGAAATGGCGCCGAAGACTCCAGGCAAAGTTCCCCATCTCTCACCGCGGGGTCGCTCTGAGCCACCAGCAGCTGCGGTGGCCTCTCTGCCCATCTCTCCCTTGTGCAGCTTGATCTCTCGAAGCGAATTCTTCTAAATGTCTTGTTTCCCGTCAATTTAATGCGACAAAAAGGTGTGGTTTTCCTCTGTGCCAATTCTTTTTTGGCTGTCACCATCTTGAGCCAAATGAGAGATTTCCTGTTAGTTGCAGGATGCCACGGCAGCTCTTTCGGAGGAGAGTGACTCCAGGGGCCGCAACGGCGCAGGCAGTCAGGAGTCTGTTTGTCTGTCTCTCACCCAACAAAGTCACCCTGGCACCTCACTGTACCTGAGGAAAAACGGGAAAATGTGCGCAGGCTCACAGCTGGCTGACGGGACAGGCTGAATTATTTCTTTTTTTTGCCAGGTGTCATTCTTATTTTCTGGGTATTTGGCGGTAAAGCCTGAGCGCTCGTTTCCAGACAAGGGCAGTGTTATTGCACACTAAAAAACTGTCGTATTCCGACAGTAGCACAGAAGGGCAGGGAATTAGAAGCGGATATATGTGCCAATGAGATGTTTTTATAACAAAAGGTCCACTTGTTTGGATTGTTTATCATAAATAATAACAACAACACCTGTAGAGAATGATATGTTGATGCAACACTGAAAAGAATTTGGGCTGCATATCGTGCCTTGCGGATTTGCTCTCATCCCTTTGAAGCTCATTGCAGAGATGTTACTAAATTTATCTACGAAAGGAAGAAACTTTGTAGTCCCAAATATTCCCCTCCTTTCCACGCACAAGCCCAAGAAAGGCCCAGAGACCTATATTTAGAGCAGGTCAGGAGTGAGAACGGGGCTGATAAGCTGATGCTTGAATAAAGGCGGTTTTGTGCTGCCTGAGACGCGTTGCGTTCCCGAGAGCTCGGCACGAGCATGGCATGGACAGGCCACCGCAGCGGCCCGGCTCCCCAGTCCCACTTTCTGCTTGTTTGTTGGTTTTACATAAACCAGATTAGCTCAGCCCAGAACAACACACAGTTGCGGTGGATATCTACAACGTGTTTGTTTGGATGAACAGCCCGACGAGGGAAAAAAATAGCGCGCGCAGCCGCATACGGCACCAAGGACCTACAGAAAGGCACAGCCTGGAGAGGTCCCAACCTGGAAAGCTGCTAAGGCGAGACCAGGTTTATGCGGTATCTCGGTGTACAACACACACCGTCACTGTTCTAGTCCTGTCTGGCCCAAAGGCCAGCACTCTGCCCAGGCTGCTGGGTTTGACCCACTCGTCCCACCCGAGGTGGCCCTGCAGGCAGCCCCTGCTTGGTTTGTTGCCGTAGGATGTGATCGTTCGACTGCATTTCTGATTTGATAAAAATAAGAAAGATCTGCCAACAGATTTGCTGTGGAAAAGATGAGATAGGTAAGACTAATTCTGATCCAGATGTAACCTCGGGCAAGGTGAAGAGTGCCTTTGTCCTGCCCCTGAGGGACATCCGAGGTGTCCACTCTTGCCCTGTGATGCTGCAGCAGCCTGGCCGGTGCAGGGCTGTCTGAGATACAGCCTGAAATGTCGATCCTTCCTCCCGCTGCGCTGCATTCTGTGGGAAGCCAATCCACGTTTGGTTCTTTTCTTCAGATGTTTGATGTTGTGGGCAGGCCAGAGAGGTCCGCTCTCGTCGTGACTGTGTCTCTCGCCTTCGCTGCTGTCCCCAGCGTGGCCAAGGACGTGTGCTGTCGCGCTTTGATAGAAATACCACATCTGGGAAGCGGTGGCGATCTGGGCTTATCAAGTTTCTCTGGGCATTCTGGGAGATCCTCTCTCGACTGCGCTGGGCTGCTGGTTGCTTCTCATAACACAGCTAATTTGATCATATTTAGCGTGCATTCTTCACACATGATCTTATTACAATTACAGTGCTCTTGGTTTTGCTTATTCAGGCTGACCTTAGGCATCTCCTGCCATCCTCTGCCATGGTCAAGACCTCCCAGCTTGTTGCCTGGTGGCCCCCAAAGGAAGGTGTGAAGATTAACAGCCTAGAGGATGTATTTAATGAATGGCAACAAGGGATTAGTGACACAGTGTCACCTTTCATGGCCTCTTTAAGCAGGCGAGCTGACACCCGTTTATTTTTGTTTGCACTGTTGAGTAAACTCTGGAAACGGACTGGATTTACAGTCTCTGCTCCCCCGGTGAGGAGTCTCCTTCTGTCCACCAGCCTTTGCTTGGGGTGGTGATAAAACCAGTAAGCTCTCGCCCACCTTTCTCCCAGGGGAATCCTGCGCCTTAAAGTTTTGTGGCCTTCTCCTTACTGCTTAAGAAGTGGGGGGAAAGGGTTGTGCCGGGGGAGAGGTGTTTCTAGACTTCGGAAGGTCTGATTGCCAGCTCAGGTTTGAAGCTCTCCGTGTCCACCAAAAGCCATCCCTGTGTCTCCCACTGCCACCTGCGAAACAGCCCCTCTGCCCGGCCGGGGCTGAGCTGCTCGGGAGTCCCGGGGCAGCCCCCCTCCAGCGCCCACCATACCTCGCAGCCCCCCGCTTCAAAATTCTTTTGGGAAGGAAAATATTGGTAATGAACCCTAAGGCTACAGCGTGTAAATGCAGAAGATTTTCTTACTACAGAGCTAACTATGCTGCATGGGATGGGGAGGTTATCTGACCACAGAGAGCTGTATTTGTGTAGTTATCCTTGTTCCACTGATTGACGTCTCAAGCTGAACTGCCCCAGACAGCAGTGGGCTTTGTTGAAGCCTTCAGGGGCACATCTGATGACCTTGCTCCAGCAAAGTGTTCCTACACCTGCTTTATTTCAAGCATTTCCACGAGATCTGTCAGCTTTGCTGAGATTCTGAATGTGCTTCAAGCTCAGTATGTGTGCTGTGCCCAGTGTCGGGCTGGACGGGGACATGTGCTCCTCATAGGACGATGTTAGATAAGGTTATCCCACAACTGGTGCTGCAGTAAATTCTGAATGATTTCTACTGTCTCTGCTTTCAAATTATCCTTTACGCGATGGAAACCCTAGTGCTCACGCGTTCTTTTCTTGGTGGTTGCCTTAAGTTCTACTTTCCTTCTTTTCATTTCTTTCTTACCGATCCTGACACCCTTTGCAGATCTCTTGAAGAAATCCACAGAGCAAATTTGACTGTGACACCCTTAGATTACATCTCGGTGCAACTGCTACGGACCCAGAAGAAAACGCACGAAGCAAAGGCAAAGGCTCAGTCGAGCAGAAAGTGTAACTGCGCGGCCGTGGGGGGGACGGGAAAGCCCCAGCTGGGGGCGGGAGGTTAAAGCCGGAGAGAATGTTTTGGACTCGGTGTACAGGGGTAATCTTTGCTGCTGATGATAAATAAATACATTTTGTAGTGGTGGGGGAACTGTGAAGTTTATCTTTTCCAAGCAGCTTTCCATGGCAAATGTTGCCATTGTATCTGAATTGCAATGCAGAAATTAGTGGCTCCAAAGAAGAGGGCGATCCAACGGCTTTGATTTCTCTCCGGTTCAGGGAGTCTCCCGAGATCCCATCTCCCCTCATGTCAAGGACAGAGCCTGATATGTTTCCTTTTCATAGAGAAGGAAACAAAGAGCCTAAAATCCTGACTGGGCAGTATTTCTGAGAAATGCCGCTCTGCTTTAGCGGTGCCGCCTTTGATGCGTTTTTAAATGAATTTAAATTGTGCTCCTGAGCTGGGCTGGTTATTTGTGTACCGGAATTCATTTTAATGAATAGTTTGTGGTACAGTGGAGACCTGAAAGAAAAACAAACAAACAAGAAGAATGCTCTTAAAGATGTTTATTCTATTTTTATGTCTTTTATGCAAAATGCATCGTAGATAGATGAAAATCCTGACTGGCAGCTTCTGTTGATGGCAGTCACTGACAGAGGACGCTGTGCACGGCTCAGGGCTGCGCCACGTGGGCGATGCCATGTCAGTCGGAAACAGCAGGTCCAGACTGAAGCCTGTCATCGAGCGGTCCGTAATCAGAGCGGGGTGGGAGATGCCGGTTAGGGCTGAGGTTTGTCAGCAGAGATGTGCAGGTTCTGTAGGGAGATACACATCGGGCCAAACGCAAAGCAGGGGAGATGGAGAATGCTTCTCCAGGACTGGCTTTGCCCGGCTCGAGGCAACGCAATCTGCTCCGTTGTCTTACAAATTAATTTCCCCTTCACTTCACAACTTTTTATCTTTTTTTTTTTCCCTTAATCACGCTTGCTATTATTTTTAAAGCAATTAAAACATAGAAACAAGACCCAAGGAAACACCCACTGCATTCCTGGGATGATCCGTCTGTGCTCCCCGCGTTCCACCCCAGGCACAGAGGTGGGAGGCAGCTGTGTGCCAACACCACCGCACTCAATTCCCACAAGGGAAAAAACCATGGGTAGAGTAGGATGATACAACCCGATTGCTTCCAATGAATACAAGGTCTGGAAAGAAGTCCCCCAGGGCCTTTTTCCAAGTGCTGCTTCAAGGAGAGTGCACAAAATGCCTTCCACTAACCAGGACAAACCTATCTTAAAAAAAAAAAAAAAGCCAATTAACATTGCACAGTCTCCGCACCCAGATTCCTGCCGGTTGGCATTTCTGTACCTTGGATGCTGTGTGTCTTTGCAGCTGGATTCCTGAGGCTTAACACCTTAATTCCTGAAATGAGCCCCAGTCCTAATTCCTGATTTTAGGAAAACAACATTCCTCCCATTGAATGAAAACATTTGTACACAGTTCATAAACCATCTTCCTGAGGAGTGGGAGGGGAGGGGGCTGGAAGAGGAAAGCCTGCAAACGCACGGCGGTGTAGCATAGAAGTGCATTGTCTGTAGGGCTGTGCCGCTGCTGGCAATAGGAGCCAGCTGCTGTTTGGGTAAGTGCTCTGTTCAAATATTCAAATCCCCCGCTGGACGGGGCTATGACCAAAACACTACGCAAATACTAATAAACACGTTGCGTAGAAGTCTCTGGATCAGGTCTTTCATTTCTCTCCACCAGTAACAGACCCAGGTTCAGACTCAGCAGCCCAACTCCCCTCGGCAGCGCCGTCGTTTGGGTGGGAGAGTGCGCCCCGGTTCCCTGACTGACCCTGTCCTAAGGCGGCTGAGGTGGCTCCAGATCTCGGGTCAAACCACTGTTTTGCCAAGAGTAGAACAAACAAAACCTCGTTCCCCATCTGCTGTGCCAGAAGGACATCCAAGTGCATATAGTTGCTCTTTAGTTGCCGCGTTGCTTATGTTCTTTCTTCCATCCGTGATGGGTCGTGGCTTAGAGGAGCCCATGATGGGATCCGGCACAGTCAATCTTATATCTTGCGGTCTGTCTCCTTTCTGAGCCTGTACTGGCCAAGCTAAACCCAGTGTTTTCCCCCAGTGAGAACAGGCTCGCTCTCAATTACTGTTTTCCCAAGATCCGTAGGAGCCACCATTGCTCAGAGAGATCAGGCTCAAAGTGGCCAATGAGTCCAAAAAGTAGGATTTTGCGCAGTGAAGTGCACACATGCACGTGTGTGTATAGACCATGGTCGCACTGGGCTTGACTTGGAGCTGCAGTTTGTATGGTTTTAGGGAAGGGGAGGGAAAACTGTCAAAAGCATTGAGGTAAATTAGTATATTGGCAGCCTTTGGGCACTGCAGCACAGCTACCGGTTCTCTCTTACCTCCTGCCTCACTTATAGACCGTATTATGATTTTATAAGGTGATCTTTTCATGGATATAATGGATATGGCGGCTCTGAAAACCAATTCATTGTATGTGGTGGCTCATGAAATGGTCATACAAGATGAAACGTGATTGGGGGAAAAAAGGAAAAGGGAAAAATAACCTGAATAAAAGTTCTTGACAGCTAATTTTCTATCAGTTCTCATCTCAAATATCAGAGAAAACTTTTCTTAGACCTTAGAAAGCGCAGTGACATGATGGTTGATAAAATACATTGAAGGATGGCTCCCCCTTCCTCCAGGGACCTCTGCAGTGCGCTAAGGGCTGTCGTCAGCACTGCTCTACTGCTTTTTTGGTTTGTTTTATTCACTGGAGAAGAGTAGAAGAGAAGATCACATTCAGAATCGTAACGTGAAAGTGCCTCATGGCTGCAAGAGAAAGCCACAAAAGAGTGAGGGGTCAGCGCCGCTCCTTCCCGGCGGCCTGCGTGCCACCCAGGGGGGTGCCAGGCTGGAAGCTGACTGCAGAAGGGGGAGACAAACCCTTTCTTACTGATTCTTGCTCAGAGAAACACTCAGGCATGGATTGGTCCCACCTGAGCTTGGAGCATAGTTGCCGTCACCTCCAGGAGAGTGGTCTGTCATGCCACATTTGTTTTGAAAGGTGAAGAGGAATAAGGTTGGCACAAATTAACTAGAAAATGGTGGAAGCTCCAACACTTGGTGTCCTTACTGCAGGATTTGGTCTGGTTTTAAAAGATTCCCTCAAAGAGAAATTCTTGGGCGAAACCCTTTGGCCCGTATGCTGCAGGAGGTTTGCCTGGAGGGTTTGGGTGCTTCCTCCTGCTTCTGGTAGCTCTGCTCGAGGAAAACGTAGGTGAGAAGCGAGAGTGATGATGTTCCTACCTGCTTATAGCTCAGTGTCGTGCTCTGCTTCCCTGCTAGAGCTCGGCATGGTAACGCACGGTGTCTCTCGGGCCTGGAAGCTCATAATCCACTCATCGTCCTGCCAAGAACCTCATCCCGCTCGTTCTGTCATCACAAACAGACCTCTTCCCCCGTGGGCCGAGCAGGAGCAGCAAGGCTTGACGGAGAGCCTGACAAAGAGCGAGCAGAGGAGACGAAGTGAGCTCCAGTGGCTTCTAAGAGATATATACATATCTATTTTCAAGCACACATTGCTTGTCAAGTTGCAGGATCCAGTCAATACAGTGAAATTACAGTCCTGGGGGAAAAAAAAAAAAAAAGAAAAAAAAAGGAAGAGAGAGAGGGAAAAATTTGATTCCGAATTGGAGGGATTAATGGTCAAAAGAATGTTCTTCTGGGAGTAATCTAAGTGTTATATTTACATTTGGCTTGGAATTATTTGCAGTGAGGAATTTCAAATGCAAATATTTTAAAAGCGTAACGTGTAGAGAGACACTGTGGGCACTTCTGTTTTCGCTAAAAAAAAAAAGGGAGAAAAAAACGGTTTTCTTGACTATTTTTTATTGGAATCTTAATGAGACCATAATTACAGCAGAAAAAAAAGGAAAAAATGTAGCTCTTAAAGCTTTGCTGTTACTGTACATACGGGCCTTGGATTTTTAAAAAAAAAAAACAACTAAATTTTTTAAAACTATTTATTTTCCGAAGTGGTGCATGGGAGGGAAAAAAATGACTTAGCTAAGTAAGTCTTGTCCATTTATGTGCTTAGTCTGTATTTTCTTTTTCTAAAAAAAATATATATGAATAAATGTTGAAATGTGTAGGCATGTTCTGTTTGTCTTGGCTCTCTCCTTTATCTTGTTTTATTGTGTTACCCTCACGAGGGGTGCTTTAGGAACAGCAGATTTTTCTGGATTTCTTCTGAGTCGACAGCGAAGCGAGCACTCCGTGTCTTCGGGCTCTCTCTGTGTCTGTAGCTGCTCGTCCGTGAGACTCGCGGTGGCTGAGTGACAACAAGAGCACTTAATGCTTCTTCTTCTTCATTTATTCTCCCTCTCTGGGAGCAGCCCCGTACGCTGACATTACCCAGACTTCGCTCTTCTGGGACTTGCGCGAGCGCCCTCTCCTACCTGAGCGGGGTGGTCACTATATTAAGTCGCTTCTCATCAGCAGGGTGTGATGTCTGTAGTTCTTCTGTGGGATATTTCGATATCTCCAACTATTTTTCCTCTTTTTATTCGCATTTATGAATCCTTTATTCGTTTTCTTTGCCTTTAATTTTGCTCAAGTTTTCCAGGACTTTCTTTCACTTCTTTCCACCTTTATTTCTCTTGCTCCCTTCTCACGGATGCCACTGTAAGTGAGGAGCAAACATGTTAAAATAAAGTCCCTCTTTTTCCCAAGGAAGAACGTGTCCACTTAATATCCCATACGCCCATCAAAGCCGATGGAGAGGCAAAGCATGACAGACGTATTCTGTGATTCAAACCTTCTGGGTATTGGCAGGAGAATAAATCTTGTGTCTGACATAAGAGGACATCAGGAACCGGGGAAACTAACCTGAAGCTTTTGGAAAGGGTCCACTTAGCTGTCAGTCAGAAGGAGATAAACTTTACATGAAATAGGACCTTCTAAAGTCATTAGTTATCCACTTCTGCCAGAACCGCTGACGCGCAGCTCTGGAGGAAAGCAACGAGAGGCAGCCAAAGAGAACAGAAAACAAACGTGAATGGCAAAATGTCTCTTAAGAAAGTGCCTCGTACAAATGTGGGAACGCTTTCTGGTCCGAGTGAAATAGATCTCAAAATGACTCACGTACAAATGGTATTGATCCGCAGGAAAACTTTTGTTGCCTGGAAGTCCTGAAAACAAGGAGATTAGATCATCTCCAGGCAGATGGATGTAGCTCTAAGCAAAGGGAAAACACGGCGAGTACCAGTTGTTCAATAATCTGTTTAACCGACCCCGGGAAGATCTGGTGCTTAAGGGAAAAAGGAAAAAAAAATGGGGGGTGGGGGGGACTGTGGGGAAAGGACGTGGAGTGGTGATGTTGCTATGTCAGACGTACATTTGGTATATATTAAATAAGCTACCACCACCTCCCTCCTCCTGGTACTCCGCTCATACAAAATGTTCTTTAAACCCCCGTCCTTAAACCTTGCTGCCCTGGAAGATGCTCAGCTGGCTCCGCGCGCTGGACACCAGACAGCAGTTTGCATGTGGAATCCGTCGTCCACAAAGTTGTCATTCTTTCGGCAGGGAAAGACACCCTCCCATGGACCGCGCTCCGCGCCCGGGCTTCAGGGAGCCGGTCCCCCGCCCCGCAGAGGGGAGGTGAAGCGCAAGATGCCGCTGCATAAACGACCAGCCCGGGTGAGCGGAGCTGCTCGTTTAACGCTGGCAGCGGCAGGGGAAGGCGCGGAAAGTTACGCCGATTTGCACCCCGTTCTGGCCCTGGATATTTTCCTTTTGTTATGAATAACAAGCAGTAGTTAAAAGGTGACACAAAGGGCTCCTTAATCCTCACAGCGTTCTTCCCATCCTGCCCGGATTCATTTGCTCCCGCGTTTCTCGTGATAACCACTCCAGGCGAAAGCCTTTATAATGCAGTCTATAAACTTCCACCCAGTGGAGCCCTGCCAGTGCCAACCAGTGACCCAGCAGGCAGCGAGCATGTGTGTCTGTGCTGACTCAGTGATCCAAGTCTGCTTTTAATTTCCTTTCTCTAGTTTTCCTTCATCCTGCAAGAAATAACTGTGAAGTAAATCAAATGGCCTATCTCCGCGGGCTGCCCCTCGGCTTGGCACGGGACGAACAGGGGGAAGAGGCTGCCAACCCTGCGGCTGCCTGACAAAGTGGGGTCTGTTAGCACAGCGTAACTTACTGCAATAACAATCCGCTCCGAGAGGCAGCGGGTCTCTGCCTGCTGTCGTTTCCACCACGGCAGCGATCGCGGCCTCGCGGCCCTGCTCCGCGGTGCAGCCGAAATCGGGAACCACTGAGACTCGTGGAAATTTCTGGAGGGGAAACAAAAAAGCTTGGGGTGGGTGTTAGGGGAAGGCTCCTTCTGTGGTTAGAGGAGCTTTTTATTTTATCTTCAGCGGCGGGCTGAGAGCCCGGCCAGGGGAGGGGAAGGAGAAGGGACTCTCGGCACGGAGAAGCTCTCGCAGCAGTTTGCGCGTGGGCACACGGTGAGGGGGATTCGCCGGGTGGTCCCCGGGGTTAACCCGGGCTGGGGGTTTGGGCATGGTGCTGCTGGAGATGCACGTGGAACAGGAGAGCCACACATCTGTGCTAATGGGCCTGCTGAAGGGCAGGAAAGCCTGGCTAAATCCCCGCTTTGGCTAAATCACACAATCCCAGGATGGTGGGGGTGGGAAGGGCCCTCTGGAGCTCCCCCAGTGCCACCCCCTGCCAGAGCAGGGGCACCTCCAGCAGTGGCACAGGACGGCGTCCAGGCGGGTTTGGAATGGCTCCAGAGGGGGAGACTCCCCCACCTCTCTGGGCAGCCTGTGCCAGTGCTCTGCCACCCGCACAGGAGAGAAGGCCCTCCTCAGGTTCAGATGGACCTTCCTATGGTCACGTTTGTGCCCGTTCCCTCTTGTCCTGTCACTGGGCACCACTGGAAACAGACTGTTCCCATCCCCCTGGCACCCTCCCTTTGAGGATTTATAAGCGTTGAGAAGATCCCCCCTTGGTCTTCTCTTGTCCAGACTGAAAAGCCCCAAGTCGCTCAGCCTTTCCTCATCAGAAAGATGCTCCAGTGCCCTCATCATCTTTGTAGCCCTTTGCTGGACCTAAATCACCTAAAACTCCCCTCAACGTTACGAGCTGAATCTGGTATTACCCATGTCTCCTTCCAAAGCATCATTTGATGTTTCTGTGCACCACTGAACAGTTATGGCACTCCATCCCAGAGGTCCCACACCTCCACCGGCAAAGGGCTCCCGAGATGTGTCTCACAGCAGACTCAGCACCCCAAACCCTGGGCGCTCATCCAGCCAAAGGCCCAACTACTGTTAATGGAACTAACACAACAGTTCGCCCACCGTTCGGAAGGGATTTGAAATCTCCCAATGAAAGGTGCTGCAGAAGTGCAAAACACCAGATGAGAGAACACGCTCAGCAAATGCAACGGCCACGGAATGAAGGACAGCGCAGTGTGCATTGGTGCCATCAGCGCAGCCTCAAACATTTGTGATTTCTTTTCCCTTTGGCTCTGAATCCCTTTGGCTGGAATCTGTTTCCCCATCCAATTGCAACCCTAATTGTGGAAGAGACTTTAGGAAACGGCAGAGCCAGATCCCGAACCTGCCCCTGTGTCTCATGTCATCAAGGGAAGTTCGATTATTACCGCTAATACAACACATGTGTGTAATAGGCACTTCAGCCGCCTATTCGTGACACGTGTCCCGCAGAACAATACCCCGCCAGCCGCGTTGTAACACTATCCTCAATTCGAGAGCTGGAAAATCCTCTCCAGTACGACAACTGCCATTACCTCAGGTTTACCAACTCCCCTGAGGACCCTGCGGACCCTCGGGTCGTTGCTTGTTTCACTTTGCGTTACTTAGCTGAATTACAGAGTGAAATGGGGGTGAGTTATCTTGTCAAAACCAATGTGGAGCCCCGGGAAGGATGGGAGTTTGTTACGGATTTAGCTCACACTGCTGAGCCTTTCTAACCCACCGACTTTCCATTGGGTTGCCTTTCCCTGTCCCTCTTATCACAACATTTGCAAGTAAAACTACATCGACAGAGAGGTGTAGGTGGGACATCTGTGGGCACACCTGTGGCCTATGAACTTTTATCTCTGCTGTTACATTTCAACAGATATTTTATGCTTCGTTTTCAACAGCTCTTGCCCTGAATTTGTTATTGCCCCGAGTAAGTTCATTTCTAACAGCTGCCTGGCAGGACAGGCTTTTCTGCTTAATAGAAATACTCAGGAAAGCTCATCCTGAAGGGAGAATAAGAGGGAAAGTGCCAGGTAGAAATGGAAAAGCTTAGTATGTATCAAGCTTTAAGTTATATTAACAGAAAGTTGAATTTACACTAATAGCAAAGGCTAAGTTCTCATCCTAATAGCACTCCAGTGTGCCCTGTGTCTGTGCATGTAGGCAAATAGCTGATAGACAAGGTGCTGTTAGAGATGATGCTCAGCATCATTCCGCGGTTTGCCAGCACTATGTTGTGTGGGTACACTCTGACTGTCTCTGTAAATCCAACTGGTCACCCAAAAGCGAACACCACCAGCAGAAAACACTAAGGCAGAAATATGAATGCTGAAAATTTAAATTGGCTGTACTGATGGATCATGTTTTAGCATAAGGTAAAGTTGCCAGGAAAACTCTGGGTCCGGTGCCGCTCCCTACCCCAAGTAAAGAAATAAAAATATATATTCCTTTTCTGTATCAGCATCTTTCCATGTGATTTCATTTGCTGCATCTCTTCTCACAGAAAACTAATGTCTGTCTTCTGTGGTGTTCTCCTGTAGAGAGGATGCACTGATGATCTCAAGTGGAAAGAAGATGATGATGAATTGTTTGAATGATTCCCAGGGTTATGAGAACGCTGACTGGAGAAGGGGGCTGCGTAGCGTCTGCTCTGATTGGGTTTGCTCTGTTTACAATGGGATCCTCAAAATAAGCTCTCGTGGTGTAATATCTCCCCAAGCCATAATATCATTCTAATAATTTAATTTATAGCCCTGTTTGTTTTCATTTATGGTTTAACAGACCAGCTGGCAATTAGGCCCTAATTATGCTGTTATGCAAAGTAGCTCCATTTATTTTTATAACATCGGCTGCAGCATAAGCTGTATTTGTTTTTAATTGTGAAATCAACCATGGCAACATACCGTAATGATCCATGTGTCACAGCTGGGAATGCTGCTCAGCTTGGCCGAGTAAGGTGCAGAAGAGCTGGATAGGTTACAGGACTCGGATTCCCTGTCCACATCCAGACAGGGGAGTCTGACACGAATGCTTAATATTTGCCCTCATCCCACACCCGTACCATCTCTCGGTATTGCTACTTGTCCTCCTTTTCCCTTTATAATTTCTCGCCAGGAGAAACCAAACCGTGACATTCCACGACAGCCCAAGGCTCTACCGTCGCGTTTCTGGCACGCCGCGGGGCTTGCTGGGCTCGCCGGGGTGTGCCGTTAGCAGCGCGGTGGAGTAAACGGTTGGGCATGTGCGTAAGGAAACCTTCAGAAGGGCCGGAGATCAGCAGACACATCCTGCACATCATCTCTGGCTTTCGGACCACCAGCTGTTCAGTCCTGGACTACTGTACGGCCGGGGGAAATGAATGCAGCCGTACAGACACCTGTAGTAAGTGGGTGCTGCTCCTCATAGATGAGGCTTTGCGGAGCACAGGAAAAGGGAATTGTTCCTGCAGTAGGAGAGGGATGCACAAGACAGCTCAGAAGATCTCTCTTCTTCCTTCATCCTCCATCAGTCACACCTCCTCTTGGGGTTCCACTTTCCCAGTTACCTTCAGTCCTAATTTCTCTCCTCTGTTAGCTTTCGTTTTGCTCTGCTTTTTTGATGCATTCATACAGTTCAGAGGATTTTTTGCCCTTGTTTCCAGAAACCAAGTCTGAGAATTCCCTCAGGTCTCCAGCTGTAGGTGGTGGTTGTCTTCCCAGCTCTCTGCTTGCCAAAAGCACACACGCGCTCACACGCATGTAAGAAGACAGCTTAGGCTTTGTGATCACAAACGGTTCAGAGATAGGGTGTGACTTGCATATGGCTCCAAATGTTTAAATCTGTATTGGCCAGATGACATTGGGTCTGCAAAACAAGAATCATAATAAATCACAAGACTAAGGGGGTTGCGCATAGCAGGAGAAGCTCCGACCGCCTGCCTTTCACATAGCTGTCTTCACCCATTGGACTTTTTCACGGAACGACTTGTCTTATCTTACTAGACAGGGACCAAACGGACATGAGTTCAGCTTTTGGCATAGCCACAGACCTCTTGAATGATCTCAGACAAGTTACCGAGTAGGCTGCTCTTGAAATCTGCTCCTACAAAGTAGGGATACGGTCTCTCCTTCCCCTTTCCCATCCTATCCGCTTGAATTATCCTTTCTTTGCGAAAAGGTGGTGTCTTGCAGCTGTCTGCACATCTGCTGCCTCTGAGCAGTACCTGGTTTTAGAGGGAAGTTGGTGCTTGCAGTTACCTGGGATTTGGGGCAGTGGGGTATCTTCCCCTGCTCCAAAGTAGGTAGTAATTAAATCAGGTCAGCTAAAGTACTGGCTCAAAATGCAACTACTGCTGAGGCCTCTCTTGTCTCTTCCCGAGGCCCATATTCCGAACAACAATACCCGGCTAAATTACTCCGGGATTGTTATTTTTATCTAATGCATTGGGACACTGATATACAAAGGTTGACTCGTTCCCTCCAACTGAGCACATCGGTTGCCCAGTCCAGGATGGAAACTCGGTGTGCTGCCTCCTCCCACCACTCTATCTGCTGAGCGAAAAATGATAGAGGACGAAAAAGGAGCTTCCAACCTGAGAGTGCAGAAGCAAATGAAAATAACCATTGTATGGAAAAATTAATAATTTTTTTTTTTTCGGAATTTGTGTTTAAAACAAAACCAAAAAGAAATCAAGCCCTGTCGAGTTGAGCTTTACTGCTGGTTGCATGTCCTAGTGCTTTATTTTTGTTTGTTTGTTCAGAACCAGCCTGTCAATCCCTAATGGAAATAACTGGAGACGTGTGCGAATTAACACACACGCGCACAAAAATGCAGACAGCAAGAAGAAGTCATTCCACAGTCTAGCCTTGTAAAGAATACAGTCAGCTTCCAGCGGCAAACCTTCCCCCCTCGGTCTCTCTAGCCAGAGGAATTTCTTTCACCTCCTCAGAAGCTGCTTATTAAAGCTAGGCTGGTGCTGGTTCCCAGGTAATAGAACAGCAGCAAAGCTTAACTAATCTATATTTTTACTGCAGTAATTAAACCGTGCACTTGCTAATAAAAAGGTAACACTTTAAATTAAGGCCCCGTTTCTAAATGCTGTATTAATATTTATGAAATGATTACTGCATACAGCCACATTCTTTAAGGACTTATTAGAACGCGTGTTATAAAACTCAATTGTAATAAACCCTTAATGGTTATGCTCTGGCGAGCTGCAATTTTTTCAACCCTACAAGTGGCGTCTTCTTAAAATGGGAGGAAAACGCTCTTCCCTCCCCTAAAGCCCCCCCAAAGTTTTGTCTCTCTGTGACTGTTGGTCCTGCCCCACGTACTTCTGCTCAACCATCTACAAGACGGGGTGGGATTTCATTGCTGGGGTCTCTCTCATGCTCTCCGTCCACTTTGGAAAGGTCTAGAGTCTCCTGTGAAATCGCAGGGATCAGATGACCTCCTAAATCATATCAGCCATCCCACACACATCTCTGGGCTACTGCAGGGCTCCCAAAGAGCAAGAGACATCTCTGTTTCGGCAACTGAATCCTGCCCTCAGCATCTAGGCGAAGTTGGGTGACTCGGCTCCTTCCACAGCCAGTAGAAAGAGATAGGACTGCTGCTGATAATTTATCCCCGCTCTCCCAGGCGTTTTGTCATCTGTTTGGAAACTCCTTGGGATCTGGAACTTCGCTGAGTTTGTAGCTTCAGGGAGCGCACATAGAGGGAACAGGGGGAGGTCACTCACAGAGAAATTCAGATCCTCATCCCCATGGTCACTTCAAGGGTCACTGGATACAGGAGAGATCAGTGTTCTGTGAGCAACAGAGAGTACTTAAATAGATTATTTATTCTTAATTTATTTTTTAATTTCATTATTTCTTTTCTTCATATTATAATGCCAAGAAACTCTTGATGCTTGTTTTTAGACTTCTTTTTCATAAGCTACACATCCAACTCTTCAACTCTTTCACCCTGAGCTATTATTTTCAATTTGCAACCTTTGCAGTGGAATAAGTGCTCTTTGAGTGTTTCGTCAAAATGCATTTTGCAAGGGGCTGTACGTAAGGTGATAATTTGCAGCAAAACTTTTTTCTTTTGTTGCTCTTTTTTTTTTTCTTTTCTACAGTTGCAGCAGTTTGTGGTGCAGTCAGCCGGATCACGGTACTCCCACCTCCTGTACCTCCTGCCTTTCCTTTGACTTCAGCTTCCTAGAAGGGCACACTTGACGTCCCAAACTTGCAAAGTTTATAAAATATTTTGCATCATGAACAGCTCAGTATAAACCAGTGGGACTTCTCATGCATAAAAATATTCCCATGCAGAAGTGTTTGACAGTTCGAAGCATAAGTGATTAACCTCTTTTAATTAAAGCTTGCGAAAAAATTTCAGCACAGCTCACAGACAGCATAAAAACTGGGATAAACTCAGAGAGAGAAAAGCCATGTCTTGAAGTAGCCCCTCGAAACAAAGGCAACCTCCACCCCAAACATGCGACACCTTTAAGGGCCAAAATGCGAAGAGTTTGTGCTCAAACTGACCTAAACTAAAGCTTCGACTTTATGGTCTAGTAACATAGCAACGTTTGTTATGTATAATAACAGCATCCAAAATGACACAATAAAAAAAGAATTATCTGTGATTAGAACTAAACTATTGAAATGTCTCCAGCTGGAGCCAAAAATTGGAAGGGGACAAGGGAGGGGGAAAGAGGAGTTTATTATTTCAGTAGCTGCAGTGAAAATCCCCTCTGGGTGCTCTGCAAACCACCCTCTGCTCTTTGAAACCATCCCCCTCATTGACATGGTAATGGTCTTTGTTGAATTCAAAGACGATTACATCAGAAATGTGTGGCCTCTTGTGGGTTTTCCAAGGCTTATAAAGCACACAAATTATATGAAAATATTGGGTTGAAAAATTAGTAAGCCATAGGAGTTTGTGTTGTTTTAGCCACGCTTTACTGCAGGGAAGGAAAACTGTGGCTCCTCCAGACCTTTGCCCAGTCTTTCAAAGCTACTTTCTTTATTATTTTTCTTTTCTGGTGGGCTCACTTCGGATATACAGCCTGTATTTTTAAAGGACTTTCATACTGGAGCAAACTTTTCAACATGCAACATATAAAGACCAGAGACCAATTCTCCTCTGAATGGCTCCAGTTCAGCCTGACTGTTTCTGCAGTATAACCAAGGAGAAACCTCTGTCCCCCAACATTTTGTCAAATCAGCTCTCCAAAGACATTGCTCTCTTTATGGATTCTTGCATCCACATGATAACTGTGCATGTGAAATGGGAAATTGTGGTTGAAAATGATTTTTTAATAGATCTTTAAGAAATACCAGGATCGTAGACTTAGTAGCACCAACTCAAGAATTCAGCATACCCAAGATGGGAAAAGCACAGGTTCCTTCCAGCCCCTGTAAATCAAAACTAAATCAAACTCACCACACATCCGCTTAGCTGTTCAGGACATCGGCTTCTGAAGGCTGAAGCCCAGATCTGGTTCACTCCTGCTTTATGCCTGCGACAGCTAACTGCTCGTGCAGCTTCTGGTGCCAAAGCCACCGAGTTCTGGTTCAGGTCTGAGGAGCGAGCAGAGGACACGAAGAGAAGGCTCAGGCACACAAGCTTTATGCAGCCCAACGTCTCACCATAGGTACTTAGATCTGCTTAGTAATACAAAGCTTAGTACTGCTGGAACGGCGATTTCACATAGTCGTACGTTGTGGTGCCACGAGGGCAGAGCGGTGGCTTCTCAGAGGGACTAAGCAGACAACAAAATCAGCTGTGAAGACAGCTGTGTGTCTTCTGGAGAGGGATTTTGTCCCAGGCTGCTATTGGGGATTTGGATTCAGGTCTCCTGGGTTCTCTTTTCTTGCTGTTAAGGTACGTAGGTACTCTCAGAAGTGTTACTAATGAGCAAGTGCACTGCTCTGAGCATTTCTTTTTCATCTTCCTGTGACCCCTAGTGAGGGGGAGAAGGTTTTTCTGCCTTACCCATGTTGTTGTCAGACTTGGATCTGCTCCGAATGCAGCTGACTCTACCGTGTCCCGAGTGGCTTTTTTTTTTTTTTGAGTTGTCATCTGGGCCAAATTTAAAACCCTTCAAAAGGAGTAAACAGAAGGTACAGGGGGAGGTTCCCATCACCAATTATAAAATATTTGAAGACTGTACAATGAAAGAGCTATTTTAACTACTGGGAAATACCTTTTCCACTCACCAGTTCTCCTTCCATTGGGTGTTCTCCAGTACCAGCTCCCCTTTCTAAGAACTCTGCCTGATTGACCATTCACTGCTAATTATCTAATTCTCCAAAATGCCAGGATGCTGTGCCGAAGGTCAGCTTCCAGGAAGGGCTGATACAGCAGTGTGCATCCAGGTTATTGACATAGTTTATCGGGAGTTAATGAATGAGCTGCAGCATGAGTTCTCCTGCTTTCAGAGAGGTTACCGTGTAATCAGGCAAATTGTCCACCCCACAGGAGCTAATAAACGAGGCCTGTGAAAAGGGAGGGCTGCGAGTCAAATGTGTTTGATCTTGTCTGTTTGGAGTTTGGGGAGAGTTCGAGTTTGTGTATGTGCTGGTTCTGGTGTGAAAGACCGCAGTTGTCCACTTGGAGCAGGGAGGCTTGCTGATGTCTCCAGCAAGATGTTGAGATTTTGGAGGATGTGTGAAAGGGGCAGAAGGTAGGAGAGAAAACACCTCCCCCTTCTGTCCAAGAGTATAAAGATCATAGACACAATGCACAGAAATAATAATGGCATTCCAGAGGTGGGAAGAGAGCAAGCCAGAACGCTCTTCAAAATGACAAAAAGGATGGCCTGGCCTAGAGATCATATTGTTAAGATCTGGAGGACCCCAAATAGGTCAGTTGCTTTCTCTGCTACAGCTTCCCAGGGACGAGGATTGCTTTCAGCTGGATCTGCTCACAGACCTGGCCATGCTCCTGTGGGCGGCTGAGCTGATAGGAGGCAGTGGGACTTTGCAGCTGGAGGCAGAAGGCAGGGCAGGATCTTCCCTTTCAGCAGCAATAGACTTAGATCAGCTTAATCCCAACCGTGAAATCATATCCTATGACTGAATAGATGTACTCGTGGCAAGGACGTTTTCCCAAAAGGCACAAGTAACATTTCCAAAGTATGCAGGGCGACTTAGGAGCTCGAGTTTCATCATCTTCCAGAGTAGCTGGAGTCACCAAACACCAAAATCACATGGACCTTTGCACTTGAGGGGGACAGAGGAGCTCCAGGGAGTTCAGCTAGAGCTGTGGACACAGGGGCTGCCCCCAGACAACTGCAACTGAAGGAGTATTTGCCTTCTCCTCACTTCCCAGTGTGGCATGTTCAGGAGGACACTGATTTTCTCTTGCAAGCCTTGCTTTTGATTTTCATAGATCATAGAATGGTTTAGGTTGGAAGGGACCTTGAAGACCATCCAGTGCCACCCCCTGCCCTGGGCAGGGACGCCTCCCACCAGCCCAGGTTGCTCCAAGCCCCGTTCCAACGTGGCCCTGAACACCTCCAGGGATGGGGCAGCCACAGCTTCTCTGGGCAACCTGCGCCAGGGGCTCACCACCCTCACAGGAGAGTTGTTCTTCCTAATATCTCATCTAAATCTGCCCTCTTCCAGTTTGAAGCCATTCCCCCTCGTCCTATCACTCCATGCCCTTGTAAAAAGTCCCTCCCCAGCTCTCCTGGAGCCCCTTTAGGCACTGGAAGGGGCTCTGAGGTCTCCCCAGATCCTTCTCTTCTCCAGGCTGAACCCCCCCAACTCTCTCAGCCTTTCGTTCTGTTTTAGCGCGAGAGAGGGAGGCTGGACAGCACAGGGCCACTGCAAAGTCCTCTCGGGCTGCGCTTTCCCAGCAGAAAGGGTTCAATGGTCACATCAGCGTGACATATCCCTGCCACCTCCCCGCACGCCGCGCTGCCCGATCCCTCCTCCCCTCCTGCGTCAGCTCTCTAACGTGGAGGCTGAACCGTGAGTCGCATCAGGAGACAGATCCAAGGTTAGGAAGAACTACCAAAAACAAACAGACAAAAAGTTACTTGGGGTTTTTAGACAGCTCCGAGTTCCCCGTTCCAGGCCGGGGACAGCCCCATCCCAGCAGGCAGCAGGGGCGGCACGGGAGGCCAGCCTCACCGCCGAGCACTTTGCATCCCTGAAACCACGGCCTCCCTCTGCCGATGCTGCTCAGTTGCCAGGTCGCTGTTGAGGAAAGCAGCGGTGCCAGGAATTAGCTATTCATATAGGGTTTATGTATAAACACTGCGCGTTCACCAGAGCACCCGCTACCGCAGACCTAATGGGACCTTCAGCTCTGCCTCTGTGTAAGGGGCAGATAAATTTAGAAGTGAGATAGTCTGTTTTGACTACCAATTAGGTGGGTCCGAAGACAGGAGGAGACGTAGGGGAGATGATTTTTCCCTCGGTGGCTGCTTGGCACTGCTGCGCTAGCCTACGCGCACATGATTAATTGCCCCATCATTCAAGTAGCTCTTTTTATTCTGGCCACTCACAATATTATTATTATGAGCTACTGTTTTTCCAAAGCCAATTATTGTAGGATTAAAACACAGCATCTGCCCTTGTATGTGTGTAGATGCATAAATAAGGAACCAGTAATCAAATAAAAGAAATACATTTAATTTTTTCTGTCCTTTTTTTTTTTCCCTCTCTCCTTCCAGCCTTTCACATTCATATATAAAAGCCCTCGAAGGGAAGGGCTTGGATTTGAAAAAGCAATGGGAGAAGAGTTTGTAAGGGGAAAAATCAGTGGGACCCCATAGAACAAACATGTGTAAAGGCTTTGTTTCAAAGTGGACGAATGCAAAAGCCTGTTGGGGATAATTTTTAGGCTTTGCCTATTTTTAAAGGGTTGAGGAGCAGGAGTAAAGTGAGAAAACAATTCTCCGTAGGAAGCTGTAGCAGACTAAATGGAGCTTGTTGTTGTTGGCAGAGGCATCGATGCTGAGGGCAGCAGCATCGTTACTGAAGCTGGAGGCAGTGGAGGTTTAAATAAATAAGGAGCGATCCATGAACCAAGATAAAATGTGATCTAGCTGTGCAGGGTCCTCCCGTTCTCTAAAGCAAGGAGGTTTGGCAGGGTGTGAGTAAAGGGAGATGAATGAGGGTTATCAGATAGGAGACTCAGGAAAAAGTAGAGAATTATTTATCCACATTGGGGCATTATGAATTAGTCATAGTCTTCATGAGGAATAAGGATTTTATCTGTTCATCTCTCTTGCACGGAGGCACATACCCGCTTTGCCCCAAAGACAGAACTAGAGAATGTCAAACTGGGAAGCTACTGGGCTCTGCTCAGTGCCCGACTCTGAAGCTCCCCGTGCCGAGGGAGGTCTTTCCATTGGGTTTCAGTGACATAGGCTCAGGGAGAAAACCCAAAGCTTCCCACCCGCTTTTTCTCTGGCCTGGCTTAGTAGCAAGCTCACATAAAATTGATGGGGATTATTGCTGGCTAAGGCCAGCGTTAACACAGGATTTGGCCCAATATCTCACATGCAGCTCAGAAATACTAGTAACAATAAAAAGCCCCATGAAATACTTGCAAAACCAGTAGCCTGCAAGACTGCACACAAAGTCAAGTCTTGCCTGGCAATCTGTCCCGGAAGGATTTGAAAGAACATATTCCGTAATTCAAACCCTCACCCAAGCAGAGGTTGGAGATGTCAAAGCCGGGTGACGAGAGCTCACGCTGCAGCAAGATCACAACCAAACCTTGCAAAGGAACTTTTTTACAGAGCGCTGCTTGCTGGATCGACCTCCCACTCTCCAGCAAAAATCACAGCAGGGATGCTATGGACAAGGGACAGCAAAGCAAGAATGCCAGGGCAGGAACAACCTGCAAGGAAGGACTTTATGGACCTTATTGACTTTTTCATCGCTTATTGTTCTGCCTAACCTCTTCTTAGCAGCGCTATTTCATCTTTTAGAATCATAGAATCATAGAATGGTTTAGGTTGGAAGGGACCTTGAAGATCACCCAGTGCCACCCGCTGCCCTGGGCAGGGACACCTCCCACCAGCCCAGGTTGCTCCAAGCCCCGTCCAACCTGGCCTTGAACACCTCCAGGGATGGGGCAGCCACAGCTTCTTGGGGCAACCTGCGCCAGGGGCTCACCACCCTCTCAGTCAAGAATTTCTTCCTAGTGTTCAATCTAAACCTGCCCTCTTCCAGTTTGAAGCCATTCCCCCTCGTCCTATCACTCCATGCCCCAGTAAAAAGTCCCTCCCCAGCTCTGCTGGAGCCCCTTTAGGCACTGGAAGGGGCTCTGAGGTCTCCGCGGAGCCTTCTCTTCTCCAGGCTGAACCCCCCCAACTCTCTCATCCTGTCCTCCCAGCAGGGGGGCTCCAGCCCTCGCAGCACCATTATCTTCTGGGCTTAGCTCGCCCGGCTAAGAATTGGCACATCTTGATGTTATTCTGGTTCTAGTCTTCAGGCACAGACTGACCCTGAGCAGTGCTCTTAGAGGTGCCTCCATGACAGGAGACCCCGGCGGGGCTGAGCAGTGATGCCTCACGCCCCAACCGTGCCGCAGCACTTCAATGGAAATGTGTCCAGGCAAACATGTAGAAATTTTCCCTGTGGTCACAATTTTCCCTGTTCTTAAGGAAAATCCTGGCTCTTGATTAAGTGTCTGGTTTGTAGAGGTGGAGGTTAAGCAGAAAAAAATGGGTTTGATGCGTCAACTGAAAATTTCATTTTTATGAGGTATTTGCATCCATCTTGGGATTTAGAAATTAAAAAGGATGCCTCTACATTTTCGGATTGGGGAACATTCCCTAAATTCCTTTTCCCTGGACTGAAGTTTGGGAAAAGAACAGGAGGAGTTAAGAACATAATTCTTCTTATCCTGGTTTCCTCCTCCAGTCTTTGACCCTGAAAATACATTTTGAAACAGTAAAAAGTAGAGATAAAATAGCAAAGAATGGCAGTCGCCTCTCCCTTTTCTTTTCCATTTTGGTGGGGTTTTTTCTTTCGTTTTATTTTAAGTTTTCTGGCAATAGTTCAAGTGGAAACCAAAATGAAATTTTTAAGAGTTCTGTAGAAAAGCAAAAGCGACTCCTCAGCTCTTTCTGGAGGGTACTTTTTCTCATGGTTCTCTTTCCCAGGGCTCCCTTGGCTGCTCTGCTGACAGCTTGTGATGCTCCGGTCACACCAACGCTGTCACCAAAATCACATCAGTGATTTCGCGCACATCACAGTGACAATGCTCACATCAGGGCACAGCCTTCCCTGGAGCCCGTTACCATCCCGCTCCTCATATCTGCACCACACGTTCAACGAACAGCGAAACCTCCTTTTAATGCTGCATTGTGACCGCGGGATGTCTACGGTGCCAGTGAACCTCTGAATGCTGTTATTCAGTGCTCAGTGTAGGGGTTATACCAGTGCCTAAGTTAAATAAACCGGTTACAGGTGAGATGCATCCCAAAAAACGACTTGGCCTCCCAGATCAGCCAAGAGCCAGGCGGAGTTCTGCGACTGAAGGCCAAGAGGAACAGACCCATTTTTGGGTGCCAAAATAAGTGAACAATGTTCAGTGTCCTGAGAGCACTGGAGCAGGAGAGGCACAGAGAGCTTTTCTCCTTCCCAAGGTTCGATGCCCAAATAGGCGCTGGGACTGTTAAAATCGGAGCTCTTTGTGCCATGCTGAGGGCAAACCCCGCTGCCACGCACCTGATTCCCGTAGCCAGAATCAGCAGAAGCCCGGGGCTGCTGGAATACACAGGATCAAAGAATCAAGAGCCTGTTTGTAATTTCTCTATGTAAATAAGAGCAGCATTTGTGCACTCGGAGGCTGTATAAAGAAGCCTTGGTTTAGCAGTAAAGGAGAACTATTTTTACAGAAGCCAGTGCGAGCGGCTGGAGCCACCGATTTAGGATGATTACAATGAACAAAAAAAAAAAAAAAGTCAAGCCTGGAACTGTTTATTTTAATTTAGGGCTTTTGGGGCATGGCGAGCGGGTGGGGTGGGAAGATATTATTTTTATGGATTTAATCAGATGGACGGGATTTGTGGGCATTGCTAATTGAACGGAGAAAACTGAGAAAGCCGTCTGCTTTGCCTTGAAGCTCTCCATTTCTTTTCTCTTTGTGTTTGGGAGTCAGAAGAAAAAGCAAGTCTATCATTTCACATAGCCTATGTCGGGCTAACAGGCCTTGGGAGACGTATGCAAATTGAAAATTAAAAAAAAAAGGGTGCTTCGTTTTGGAGGGGAGCGTTCAGCCCGTCCCGGCCCCAGCTGCCCGTCCGAATCAGCTCTGCGTCCGTTCACCCCGTCCCGTGGGCAGGAAGGGCTGGCGATGCCCCGGCGGTACAGGCTGAGCACGACCTCCCCGGTGATGCTCAGCCCGGAGTAGTCTGTGAAAAGCGTGTCCTGAGAGGGGAAGAGAACCGTTTAGCAATTCCCAGGACTTGGCCTTTCCCTTCGAAACTTTTTCTAAGTGCCGGATGATGAATCCTGTAATCCTGAACCCTATGGCACAGGACACTTCATTTTTCCCCATTGCACTGACAGACAACTAAGGATTACATATATGGTCCAAGACGTAGGGAAATACAGCAGCAGCAAAGTCACTAAAATCGTACACCCAAGCTGCACGCTCAGGAGATGTAAACTTTACTTAAATACGGCCACCCCAAGTAGCCACATGTGCTTTTTCCACAGAGATTTTCACAATTGACTGCCCCCCCCCACCAGAAAACAGAAACCAAGACACAATGGGGGAAAAAAAAAAAAACAAACCCCCAAAACCTGCACACGGGTGAGCTGAGGAGTTTTAGGGGTGTTTCTTTCCTTGGTGGTTTGTTTTGTTTGTGGCAGAGGGAATTCCAAACAAACCAGGTGATGAAGAACAGCCCCGAAAGCTGCAACTTCTTGAGTCTGCTCAATGATGTCACTGCAAAAGCCACCAGGGTGTAAATATCCCCCTCCGCACAGCCCGCAGACCCCGTCAGGGCAAACGTGTCAGGCTCACGTAGGAGGCAGGACTGAACAGCACATTAGTTACGGTCCAAAAACATGATCTACAAATATTTTCTATATCATAATTATACAAAATGAGTGGAAATTTCTCCCCCCCTGCCCCAAGTCCCAAAAACATAACCCATTATGAGCACAGAACCACGCTGCCAAGTCTACAGGAACATAAATATCATTTAAGTCTTTTTGTACTGTGTAGTAGCTGGAAAGTGGAAAAATGATTGAGGGACAAGTGGTTTTTAAAATCCCCCCGAGGCTCGTAACTTACCTGTTTATTTCAAGAAGAGCTGCAACTGCCAAGAGGAAAGGAGTTACTCCAGTTGCTATCATGTTATGTTTCCAGACATTATTTCAAAATAAACATGGATTGAATCTCTGCTTTTCTCTTCCACTCAATATTAATGTACACGGTGACTACACGACTAAGGGCACGGGGGACTCCAGCGCAGGCTCTCCACTGGTTTCGGACACGGGCGCAAGGAAGCTCCGGGTGATGGGCACATCGCTCCCCGAGCCTGCGGCAAGGGGGGGGCTTCAGAGCCAGGAACAACCGGGGGGTTTCCCTTTGCCCTCGGGAGACACTCCAGAAGGAGAGCATTTGGTGATGAGAAAAGGGCTGTGTGCGGAAACCCGGGGGGTAACGACCACAGCATAAGTCGTTGTAGAAGACAGGGCCGGGCAGGCAACCCCGCACACCCGCGTGACTTCAGCTCCTAGATGTGAATTAAAATGATCCTCTTTTTACTACATACAACACCTTCATTGAAAGTGAAATTCTCAGGTCATTCATTATCAATTTTCAAAAATGGAGGAAAAACTTGTAAAGTAGTCAGGGTAGCTCATAACTTGCCTCGTGCAGATAAGAGGGTGACATTGGAAAGCGTCTTGTAATTCTTTGATAGTCTTTGGGCAAGAGAGAGAAGAGAAAGAGCTTAATCTTCGTGTTTTGTGTTAATCAACGTGTTCCGTGTTAATCTTCGTAGGAGTGCGAGTTCAGTGTTGCATGGTGAGAAATTTACCCCAGGTTAGGGGAGGACAGGGCGAACAGCTACCGAACAGCCAATTCCTTTCCCTTTATCGGTGCGAGCCATCCTGACGGAGTTGTGCAACAACACACAGTGGCATCTATCAGAAATAATGGTTAACGACACAGAAGGTTCCAGACTGGGGATTGCGGGAAGTATGTCTGAGGCCCGATACCAAACCCGGCATCGAGCCAACTGTTAACGCTCAACTTCAAAGAGAAGATATGGATTTATCACAGCCCTATACTACCTGTACCGGTTCTATAGCTCTCAGAGGACTCCCTATATGCTGACTCTGCATCTTCTCTCTGACTCTTCCCGTTTAGCTGCCACTCATTGCTGTGTTATTGAGCTGTTTTTCCGTGGTGTTGCCCAACACGTGAAGGGCAGACATATAACAGGGTAATGACCCTCCTGAGTACATTGCCGTAGTCTGTGACAGCCGTGGAAAGTCTGAACCCGCCGATAAAATGTATAACCCAGCTGTGATAAGGATTTTGCGGGGAACTTGGTGCAGCGAGGTAGACATAAAAGAATGAGGAAAAAAATGTCGACTGATTGCCCGGAACATAGTGAATTATTGTAATGATGCTTAATCTCAAATCACAGCTGGCCAAGGAATTGCAAAATTGAATATCACGTGCCTGCTGTGAGGAGAAAAGGCTCAGCCATGCTATAAATAGCCTTAGGGAACAGCTCCCTGAAAACTCCCTTTGCCCAGAAGAGCCGTGGGTAACTCTGAGATCTCCTCATTTACTGCAGATGTTCTGCCGCCCATGTGCAATGACTTCTCCCCACGCTGCTCCCCTGCCCGTGACTCCCCACTTCTGCCGCGCCAGTTTGAGGACACATCTCAAAGTGTGAAGGCAGAGGAGGAATTACCCATTGGTTTTGTGCATGGCTATGACAAAAACATGATGGAGATGTGGTTCCTTTAAAGCAAAGGTGAAACAACTACACTGAAATATGTCTGTACACACTACAGCTGCTCTAAAGGCATAAAAATCCTGGAACTTTTGGGTACTTCTCACTCGCCCAACACAACCGTGCTGCCATAGCTCTCGGTGAGCAGCACGGTCCAGGCAGAGCTTGTTCTCACCAGGCTGCCATGATGCATCGCGTGCAGGAGGTCCAGTGGCTGCCCATAGAAAGAGGATGATAATATAGGTAGAAAAAAGATTTTAAAATGTCAAGGAAATAAAAGTGAACCTTTGGCACCCCTCTTCTTCCAGGAAGGGGGTTACTGGTGCAGGAAGGGCATCAGCACTGGACGTAGGAGATCCCAATTTCCTCATCTGCTCAGTTACAAACTTTTCATGTGACCTGAGTGAAGTGACTAAATCTCTCTGGTTTTTAGTTCATCCTCTCTACGGCACAGGCAAAACAGCTCCCTTCTTTACAGAGTTAACACGTGGAGAAATGTTTTAAAAGTTACAAGGTTTTGTTTCAACTTTTTTTCATAAAAACAAACACGTATTTTAGACCAGACTTGTTTGCAGCCACTGTACGACTGGTATCCAGCACGGAAGACGTTTCTGTGAGTATTTGAGCAAATGCAAAATGACATTTTTCAAATATAGTCCAGGTGCCAGGCACGAATTACGAAATCGAGGTAATATGGATGATGATGACTGACACTGTAATTGCAGAAGATCCCTAGTTGTGAAAGAGATATTTGAGTTTTAACAAAGAAAAAGCGATAGCAGGAAAACAAACCAGAAAAACATTAAAATTAGTCACCACCTTCTTCCTGAATTTACAGCATAAGGTGGTCCAGATAAGCTGCCACAATATTAAGAAAGTAAAGTCCTAACTGGACGTTTGAAGTGTAATCATGTTTTCTTCTAGCCACACTAATTCTATTGCCATTATAAACCATCACCTGCAAATCTCTAGCGCGTCCAAGTAACTTTCATCTGGCATCAACGGAAGCTGTAAAACAAGTTCCTGCACAATTTGCAGAGCCCAGGTGTCTGCGAGTCCCATTTACTGAGCCGCTCGAAACCCCCAGCCAGTTTCAACTGACTTGCTTCATACCTGCAGAGATGGCGGTAATGATATTCCCTTTAATAATCTCGACATCTTTGTGCCAATTGAGTTAAAGACTCACCAGATTCTCATCTAATGAACAAAACTAGTGAATGATAAAAGATCATTAAGAAAACAGAGGCACCGAGGAGGGGAACCCAGAGCCAGCTGAAGGCTCCTCAGCAGCTCAAGGAGATTCACATTTTTCTGTGGCAGAAACAAGCCCAGATTGTCCCAACCTTCAAAAGGAAAAGCATCCATGGGGGAAAAAATCAGGACAATGAACTGGGGGAGAGCTCCAAAAACTCAAGCTTCTTACTGCCAAAAGTGTGAGAGAGATGGGGACAGTGATAGTCTCTTTCCCCCCTACGATTTCCTTCAGCCCATCTGCTCGTAGCAGCTCTCGGGGCTTTCCAGGACTATCGAAAGGATAAGACGGATAAGCTGAGCCATGGAGCATTTTCTTTCCAAGCAGTCTGCTGTCCTAGACATTTGCCTGCCTTGTGTGTGCCGAGAGCTGGTGATGGAGCGTGATGGAGCGTGATGGAGCAGGCAGTGCTCCTCACAGCCCCAGCAAAGGGACGGGAAAACTGGCGTGACCCGCGGCAGTCCAGGAGCACCACCCCACCGCGGATCCCACCACAGTCCTGTTTCTGCACTGCCCCCAATGTCCCGCAGCGTTCCTGGGCAGCCACCGGCAGAACGCAAACTTTTCCATTTGCGGAGGAGAATTCACATTGTGACTCTGAAACCAGCCTGTAGAATTAGGTAGTCCTGGGTAAACGTTGAATGAACAAAGGTAGAAATTGATAACATTCTCAGCCAGGACAGAGACCTCTTCATCTCCTTATGTTGTAAACTCTCTTCATCTCAGCGGGGATTTGGGCTTTTTTGGGGCCGTAGAACCTGCTGCCGTGTGTAGGAAACTTGGCTGAGTAAGTCACACGGTTGTTTCCCTCCAGTTCTGTTTGAATCGCCCCCAGCCTCCCCAGCAGAAGTCGTGACAGAGTATTGGTGCTTTCACACAAGTCGTAGACGTCCTTTGTGACACTCAGCGGTTTCTCCCAGCCCAGCTGCTGGAGTCAACTGCGGATGGAAGGGTCCAAGCATTCACTGAAAGTAAAATAGGAGGTGTTTCAAGGTATTTTCAAGTTAACCTTGAAAGGCTGAAGAGAAAGTATTATCCCAGAGACAGATGAGTCAGGCACCGTATAAAAAGAACTAAAAGATTCTCATTATTTAACTCAGATCATCTCATGACTCTTGTAGCTGGTTTGTAACTCCTCAGTGCCCGAGGTTACCGATATTGCTGAAAATCCCGCTAAAGAACGCTCTGTTAGGTTCAGTCTGGCTCCTTTGGGGATTCACAGGCTCATCCCTTGTGTTTATCAGCAATCTCCATCAGTCATTGCTGCCAATCTCAGCAACGGCTACTTCTAAACGGGTTGCAGAAACCGGCCGATCCTCCAGCTTCGGGGTAAAACCGACTGTACCTGCTCTGGGGAGAACTCGCACTGTCCTCTAACTGTGCTCCTAACGCTCACTGCAAAAGGGTTGAAGGGTCCACATCCGTCTAACTCACGTACAGCCAAACAGCAGAAGTTCGTGGCGGTCAACCTGGTATGGAGGTCAGGGAGGTGCCATAGCCCGCTGAGCTCCGGCCCTCTCGCCTGCATCCAAAAGACGCTGGGAGCCTGAAGACTCTTTTTTATGGATAAAAACGAAATTACGGCCTCCAGACTTTTCTACGAGCGCGTCACTCTCTTGGGTTGTCCTGGCTGTGCCGCTGCCTTGGAGCGCGCATTCCTGCTCAGCGTGGCTCTGTGTTTTTCAAAGGCAGTGGAAATTTTGTTTTGGAAACACTGCGGAGAGGGCAAACAGGAAGCAGGAAGGGCTTTTGCAGAAATGCAAGAATCCGAAGGGAGTGCAGTTTCCATTTTTTTTTTTTTTTTTCTCCAGCCCATGAATTAGTTTTGCAACAACAGCAAGATATGAGTGGTGAGGTCAAGAGAAAAGCAAACATGTAGCAGCCACAGAGAGTGACTTTCAAAATCGCCTGTTAGAACTCTGAGTCACCGAGTGCGCTCCACGCAGCCAGGATGCCTAGAAAAATAAAGAAAGATGCTGAACAGTCCCTGCGGTACAGCTGTGTTATTGACAGATGGGATTAAGTGGTAGGAGTGCTCCAAGTGGGATATTATTTTTTTTTATAAGCATATTGCCTTTGTTTATTGTAATTTTGATTTTTAGTTATTTCTGTTAAGGCATTTGGGGACCTCTTACCCTAGAGCACACAAATGAATGTTTGTTATTGTTTCCGTTATTGCTGTTATTTGATTTTGGCATGTTTCTGTGATTCAGCAGTACCCTTGTGAGATCGCAGCGTGACGTGCCGCAACCCAGCTCGGTCGATCGGCACATCACAGGGGGGGAAGAAGGAGCAAAAGAGAATGACTTTTGTCCCTTTTGCGAGGCAACAGGTTTGCAGAAGGATCAGCGACATCAGGGCCCTCATCCCGGTGGCAGTCGTGGTTAGGTATGGACTCCGAGGGCGCACAGCCTGCGGGATCGTATCCTTCCCCTGGTTTCTGAAGGTGGACAGCAGTGGTAGCAGTGCAATGGAAGGACTCAAAGGGGTTCCACCCTCTCACCCCACGGCTCCCCCAGCCCGCCTTTCAGTCCGCTCCCTGCCCCGAGGGAATACGTGTGTATTCCCCGAGGAGTGCCGGAGCCTTTCTCCCGGGTCAGTAGCTCCAGACGCAGCTGGTTGGTGGGTTCCAACCAGAGCGGGGGCACAGACATCCAAAGAGTCAGCGATGCCGGGCTGCGTTGGAATTGCCGGTGTGGTGGTGCATCTGCCTGAACTTTTGGGTTCTCAGTGAAAGGCTGACTCTGCAGAGCTCGCCTCTGAAAACCAACGAGCAGTCCGTGTGTGCGCACATGCCTGCGCTCGTGCACGTACGCTTTTCTCCCTGCGCTCCCTTTCAGGCTCTCTGATTCGACATTCAGCAATGCAACCGGGGACTTTAACAGACAAAAGAAACGTCTTTCTTCAGACTGGACTTGGAATTGAAGAAACCTCGAGGGGAAAAAGTGATTAGAAGCTAAACAAGAAACTTCCCCGTCTCTTCCAATCGTGTTTATCTTCTTACTCAACAACTGCGCCAAAACATTCCCTTGACCAGGTTTTTATAGCCAACAGATTAGAATTTTATCACACACAATTTAGTGAGATTGCTTAACTTTCAGAGGTGCAGCTGAGCCTTTGGCCCGCTGATTGGCTCGGGGGCGTCTTGCCATCGCCCGCCGCCCATCAGTCATCGCCAGCCACCAGTATTTGCCTTTCAGGGATGCCGGAAGAATGGCAGAGAGATTAACGGAGGCACTCCTTGGTTTTTCAGAGTCAGTCAAATCCTTTCCCTTTCTGCCAGTCCTTTGTGATTGGCGAATTACAGTCTGAGCTTATCAAACACTGATAAACAATAGAGGACTTCCGCGCTGGGGAAAAAATAAAGTAACAGGATTAGACAGGCCATCGCATTCCAGGGCTGGTTTTATTCTCTACGGTGAAGATAGGTTTATGTACCTTAAGGGATTTCTCCCAGAGGATTGAGCGAGTGAAGTCAGGAGAGCGGTGGGTGGAGCAGACCTGGCAGGCAGTGTAGCTCATAGGAAGTGTCCCCCTGCCCTGATGGCCGGGGGAGCCCACAGCCACCGTCTCCTCGTGCTGTGACAGAAGCCTGTGCACTGCATCGCATCCAGCAGCGGTGTAGGCAGGGAGGAAAGGGCTTTGTCATCCTTCTCTTCCATGAATTCAAGATTCAAGGTCACTGGCATGTACCAAGGCACCTGAAAAGATGCAGCAATGTTTTTTTATCCTGTTCATAACATACCTCGAGATGGGCAGATGTAAATTCTGACAAGGTTTCTCTGTAGAATTCCCAGGGTCCATTTGCTCAAGGTTTGAGAAGGTCAAACCTTCTCTCCAGAGCAGATGAGGACGTGAGGGTGCTCCAGTGACGTTAGAGCAGGTCTGTGGGTCTGTGCTCTTCGAAGACCTGTCGCTCTGCACGGATGGCGAAGATTTTCATTTTTTTTTTGCTTTCCAGTAGGAGATTAAGCACGAAGGGTTTTACCTCCCTGCTTGCTACTCCACGACAAGCAGCAAGATGTAAATCTGTTATTGTCCAGACTACGGGTAGGGAAATTCTGGCTGCCTGAACGTACCCATCACTGCACCCCGCACCCCCTGGGCTGCAGCATCACGCACTCGCAGACGCCGCGGTTCCCTCTCAATCCCCGGCTCTTCTGCTTTCCTCCCCGGCCCGAGGCTCTGCTCTCGGGCTGAGCCGCGCGTTGGTCTCGTTGTGCAGCAGCGAGGGAGTTTCTTGAACGTTTCTTCAGTGTATTTCAAACGGTGAAGACTGTTCTTGGCTTCTGCCCCCTCTCCTAGGCCCAAACAAAATGTTTCTCGATGGTAAGCTGTCATTAGAGTTCAGAGAAGCAGAGAAAGCAGATCTGATTTCATATCTAATTTGCTGTAAAATGAGAGGCAGGGAAGAGAGGAGTCCTTTTTAATTAGAAAAAGGGTTGCAGAGATACTTTAGCCAGCACAGTGTTTCTCTCCAGTGCAAGAGCTTTCATGCGTATAACCCAGCCCTCCCTGTTCCAAAGAATGAAACATTATAAATATTACTTTCTGGTCTGTCTTTATTCCTGTTTCTCTTCCGAGTACTTTGGATCGCTGCCGTCCTCCCGATCGCCTGACAAGTGAACGCTGAAGGGAAAGAGGGACAGAGGGCCAAAGCCTCTCCTTCTCTCAGGTGCCAGTTACTGGAGGATGCAGACGGAGGACAGAGGGACTGTTAGTTCCCACTAACAGCATCTTCTGCACCGTGTGTTCCCGCGTCACGCAACAAGCTGATCAAAGCACGGGCTCCTTTTTGCCCCAAATCAGCTTGGAACCGTGTCTACCTCTTGCGAAATTTTGATGCAAGCAAAGCAGCAGCCCGTGGATATTTCTAAGCATGGAAGAGAGAAAATAATAATAATAATAAAAAAAAAGGCCAAAAAGAGTCCTGCATAGCAGAGAATGTTCTTTAGGGATTGATGCAGGCTCGCCTGACTCTCTCATCGGGACGGTGAACGCCCAGTTTGGGTATCTGAGGTACCCCATCCCATCTGTCACTGAGGAGCATTCATAGTGGAAAAAAGCGGCCAGGTTGCCAGGGCCAGAGGTCTCTGCAGGACATTTTCCTGCGCAAACACTGAAATGCCGCGGGCAGACGAACCGCCCTTCTGCAGAGCTGGCCAGCCTTCCTCCGTGCCCGAGCGGGCAACCTGTGGGCACCTGGATCTTGTGTTGTGACATCAGTGTATCTTCAACTAAGCCTGCGCTTAAAGGTCTGTCCACGGAAAAACAAATTAGTGAAATGTAGATTTGCAGGAAATTATCGCTATTAAACCAGGCTACTTTTTCTTCCCTCAAAACCGGGTCTCAATTAATGGAAATATTTATTTGGGTGACTTGCAGATTATGTCTCCGGCCAATTAGCTCCATCTCAATGTTCTATTTCTTGCCTTTGAATCAATAAACAGTTCAAGATTTCCTGGAGTCAGAAAATGAACGTCAGTGCCAAGAACTGTGGGTGTATTAAAACCATACCTACAACAATAGCCTCAACAAGGGAGCTCTGCTAATCACTCCCTTGTTTGGCTGGGTGTCTGACAGAGGAGCTCGAAAGCTGAAAGTATATAACACCCCCAATAGAGGAAACCACAGCTTACAGAACCCATGAAAAACATTTACTAACCTCCAGGTACCCTTTGTTCTCTATCCCTCCTGACAAGCACTTTTCTTCAGCACTACATACCTTAGATGCCTTTGCAATAAGATTTGATTGTGGGGCTTATAAGGTGGATCAAGATGAGTGAGTCATTATCTGCCATTTATCTTTCATTTAATGAAAGGCAAAAAAAAAGTCACAATAAAACAGGACATGCTGTTCCTTTCTATAATTTGGCCAAATTATTCCAGGTTGCTTTCAAAACTGAACAAACCGGACCAACGCTTGTGTGTGTCCGTGTGTGCCTGTGCGCACAAGCCCATGCAGGACTTTGTAGGTGTCGGGCACGGGAGGGAGGAAGTAAAATCACCCGACCTCTAACAGTTTGTGCTGGAGAGTGCTGCAAGGGCAGCACCTTTGCCCGACATGAAGGGCCGTACCTAAGCTGGGAGGTCTTCTGCCTCAGCTGAAGTTGGATCCAAAACTGAGGAACAACAACAAAAATGAGGTCTACCTCTCTCCGTGCTGACAGACCCGGGCTCCTCGGCAGACCTACCCGTGAAGCCGTTCCAATCTGGAAGCTTTATGGCCATGTTAACATGGCGCCTCTCCACGGGACTTATTAGTTTGGGCGAGGTGCCACGTTAACGCAGTTAGAAGGCAGCTAGACTGGAGCTGGCTCCTATCCGGCCAGCTTGGAGAGCATGTAGGCATGCCCTTTCCCTCTGACATTGTTACCTCCAGTACCACCCAGGCTGATAAAGTCTGAGGCTTACTTACACCGTGGAATGTTATAGACCTCATTTAGACAGCTCAGTTAGGAGACTAGTCACGGCAGGTCAGCTGGCTGTTGGGAACAAACACATCAGGGTGATCCAAAAGCAAGGTGGGTTTGGAGACTGCGTTCTCCTTTATCTTTACACGTGGTCCTCCAAGAAGCCCTATGCTGACACACTTAGTCAAGGCCTCTCATTTTTGCAGGTCTGCTTAAGTGGTTTAGAAGTGGTTTTGTCAGGGTAGGTTAATGGTTGGACTTGATGATCTTAAAGGTCCCTTCCGACCTCAACAATTCTATGGTTCTATGAAAGTCAGCAACAGCCCTCGGTGGGGCAGCTCAGAGCGCTGGTGCTGATGGCACCTTGGGTTGGGACACGGCGCCTGCCACAGATCAGGAGTCCAAGATCTCAACACACCAGACTGAGAGCGAACAAAGACGCTGTAGGTGAAGATGAAGATACATTGGCTGAGCTGTACAGAGAGAGCTTCTGTGAGTCAGGGGTAGGTACATTAGTGAGATCTACTTGAGACCCGAAATACAAAATAAGGGGTTTTCTTGCAAGGCTGGACTAAGAAATCCAGGTGAACCCAGAAAACACAGCAGCAGGGGAACATTAGAGTTTGGCAAGACAGGAGTTAAGATGTACCGCACCAAGTCTATCACTGACTTGAGGCTGTCCTGCTTTAGCATGCCGAGGAAAACAATATCCTTTAAAAAAAAACAACACAAAAGACACGGCAGAAGAGTCAGTGTTGCATGACCCTTCCATCCACGAGCATGTGCTGGCTGGTTCTTGGCCTCGCCAGAGACATTTCTTCATTCAGTAAGGTCAGCATGTGTCATTTTCTGCTTACCGCTGCCTCTAGCACCTCACCCCACTGCATGGCCCGCGCTGAGCCGTGTCCGTGGCCACTTCAGTCACTTGCCGGTGCCAAGCGTGTCCAGCGTCCCTCTTTGCCATAATACTGTGTTGCAGCCATGCTGATGGCCACCAAGAGGAGAAACCCAAGACGGAGAAAAGGAAGGGGGTAGATGGGTGGGGACCTGGCGCGTCAGTGGCGTGCTGGCTTGGCAGTGCTGGGGTGGCAGCGGTAGGGATAGCCATGGCTCTGACTTCAGCCGTGCCAGGTGCCTTCTTCAAGACGTAAATCACTACCGTGTGCCCTACAGAAACTGCTGTCAGGCACAGGAGACTTTGCGATTCTCAAAATTGTGATATTTTAAATTCTTTTGAGGTTTTGTTTTGTTTTATTTTTTTCACTAGGAGTTGAAACTGAACTCAATTCTGTAAACTAAGCTGGTTTTTATTTCTTCCCCTGTGACAGCTATACAGCCTCGGGTCACGATCACATCAAACCATCCAAGCTAAGAAATACACGAGCTGGTCAGTGCTTGGGTGGGTGGCCCCCAGCTAGAATCCAGATGGCGGTAAGGATTAAATCATCCCCGTGAAACAGCACCAAATGAGTGTCCTCTTTTGGCACGATGGGACTGAGAGTTGCTTACAGACAGGATGCTCTGCCCGGGCTCCGATTGCTCCCAGCCCCGCGTGATGCTGCTCCGCTTCTCAGGAGCCCGGGGGTCCCAGCGTGGGTCCGGCTCTGAGCTGAAGCGTTACGCACCCACTGAGCACCAGGGTGAGGGATGAGCCCAAGTGCAGATCAATGCGGGATCGGGGCTATCGCTTGTGGTTAGGAGTCGGCAGATGAGTCGGTGGCTGAGTCCGGCAAATGTGGTTGGGATTGCTCGTGAAATTTTTTAGTCCTTTTCCTCGCACAGCCTCTGTCTCCTGCACAGAGACACGCAGCCTAGACCTTGTTGTCCATCAGCTCCTAGCAGTTTTGTCCAAATCCCCAAAATCGGGAGGGCCCCTTTGTGTGGAAGTGAGAGGAGGAGGAGGAGGAGGAGGAAGAGAAGGAGGAGGAGGAGGAGGAGGAGGGTTAGGGGAGCACTCGCCCATGCATCAAAACGCAGTTTTGTCCTCTTCCCTGCCGAAGCAAATGGATGAAACCGGGGCAGGCTGGAGCAGCCCCTCCAAGTTTTGGAGCATCAGCACAGAAAGCCGAGCCAAGAAAGAACACATGGTGGTTGTGTGTTGCAGTGACACTTCAAGAAAAATCGCTTTGAGTCGTGAGCCTGATCACTTAACTGCGGCGGGCACCCTCCCAGGTTTCCTGAGTCGAATGTAAATTGCCTGAGGAAACGTCCCCCTCCTGCCCCTCACCCCGGCACCGTTCCCCCGTCACACACGCGCTCCCTCTGACTGCACGCCCTATGGCTCACGGCTCTTTTACTGTGTTTACAAATTATGAAAATTCTGGTCGGTTAATTAGGAAAATATCGGTAGGTGTGTTCGGCTGGCTCCCGCGTGGAGCCGAGGCAGCGAGCGGGCTGGAAAGCCCTTGAAAAACGAGCCGCTTTCTCGCTGCTCTTATTGCCAATGGGTTTTGTTGTTGTAGGGTACGACTCCGCCAGTCTGCAAAAGCCCCTTTACAAGCTGCAGCGCCGGGGGCCGGGCCGGCAGCGTGATTTACTCGGCGGGGCTGCCCGGCCTGAGCGGGAGGGAGACGGACAAACAGAAGGGCGGCGGGAAGGATGGAGTCTGCTTTCTGTTAGCCCGGTAGAAATATCCGCGCGCGGGCCGAGCGCCAAATCTCTAGCTGCAGCATGCAGTGGAAGTACCTCAGTTCACACCGGTTTAGTTGCCGGTCCCGAATTCACTTCAGGCTCGTCTACATGTGGAGTATTTGTGTGACACGCAGAGGGCTGACCCTGAGCCCACGGTGAGGGGTTTTCGCTCCCGTCCGGTTCCCTGGACTCCAGCAGGATACATCTTGCGGTGTGCGTTGATAGGAGCATCGGGGGGATCGAGTCCGGTTTTGTCTGTGTAGTTATTGCAGATTTTATTGCTGGGACTGTTTAGTTTGAGGAAGAGGAGGCTGAGGGGAGACCTCATCACTCTCTACAACTATTTGAAAGGACACTGTAGAGAGGTCGGTGCTGGTCTCTTCTCACAGGTGATTAATGACAGAACAAGAGGGAATGGCTTCAAGCTCCAACAGGGGAGATTTAGACTGAACATTAGGAAAGAATTTTTCCCAGAAAGAGTGGTCGGGCACTGGAATAGGCTGCCCAGGGAGGGGGTTGAGTCACCATCCCTGGGTGTGTTTAAGAGCCGTTTAGATGTGGTGTTGGGGGATATGGTGTAGGGGAGAGCTTTGTAGAGTAGGGTAGATGGTTGGACTCGATGATCCCAAGGGTCTCTTCCAACCTAGACTATTCTATGATTCGATGATTCTATGATTTTACGTTAGTTGGAGAGGAAGAAGGGCAGGTCCTGCAGAGCCGACTTCTGAACCCAATGGGGTTATTTCAGCAGAAAAATTCACCCATTGCTCTGAACTAATTTTCTGTATTTACCTGGTATGAGTGAGAGGAAAAGGTATTTTCGTTCTCAGCATGTTTTCAATACAACAGCATTTTTGCCATCAGCTGAGTAGCCAGGCATTGATTTCAAAAGAATTACATCAGGGGACAAAGCTTAGAGAAAGGATAATTTTTCTGCTTTACCTCTTTCCTTATCTCCTCTAAAAAAAACAGGATTTTTTTTTTTTTCAATATTTGTAGAGGGGAATGAATATGTGTAAATTTTTATAACATTTCTTTATATATACACGTAAATAAAGGAGGATAGTATATGTAAAGTTCAGCTTATTCACAGTATGACAAAACTGATCTATTTTCATGACATTTCAATTATATGTTATGACGATACATTAAAATATAGCGTGTAGTGTCCCGGATCTTGAACAGTACAAAACCTGATCAATTTTCTAATATGTAACACATGGTTTAGACACTTGTGAGTATGTTAGAAGTACACATGCCGTGTTCTTTGCTAAGAAAAAGAGTTTGACTACAGATTTGGAATGTGTGTTACATTTTGCTGGAATTATAGGTGTTCTAGTTTATTTTATCACTTATTTCACTAAGATTATCTTTACATGTTAAAGAAACACCGGTTCTTAATACTGTTTGGATTTAGCAACGCTAAACCTGTATCTCAGCCCACCTGACATTCACTGTTATTCTTTAGGAAAGGCAGAGATTGTGCTTGTGCCCACTGAAATCCCACTGAAGGCAACTCACTCCTGTCGGTGCTCTGTGAAAATCGGGGCAGTTATTCCGCTTGCAGTGGCAGCTCCAAGAAAAATCAGAATTTAGGATCAGGTGATGCATATACAGCTATATTTAAATTTTGAAATAAAATTCTTTTTCATCAAGTAATACAAATGTCCGTTCAAAGACACAATAGTCCTATTAAAAGATACTTTAAGGTCTAGAGGGTTTCATAGAGAATTAAATTACCTATCAAAATAAGTAGTCGTCTAATATGATCGGAACAGCTGTCATGAACCTTTTCTAGGGAGAAAAAACTTAAAGATTAAAAATTCATCTGACCACAGTGATTTTGTTTGCCCAGAAGTGCATTTGGAATGAGGGCTACGGTTTAGGAGACAACTTCCTTGTCTAACTGAGCAGTGACTTCTTGTGCTGAAAGATGACACTGGGAGCAAATCACTGTAATTCCAAGAACAGCCAGGTATGCACCACCCAAAAATTCATTGTCATCAGATAAAATAAGAACTTTTTCAAGTCAGTGTATATGGCAGTTAACTAAAACTGTTCATTTGCATTGCTTAGAAACATTTGGTTTTGCGTTTCACTTTCTTGTTCTATGGTTTGATTGTTTTTTTCTCCCAAATGAAAAACTATTTTGGACTTTTAAAGAAACGTCCAATTGAAATTTTCAATAATTTCTCTTTTTTCACCGTGAGAAATGTATTTAGCTGATGTTGCCCATGAACACTTTCAACCAACGATACACTGAAAAGTTTCCGAACCAGTTAGTCTTTAAACAACCGTGACACCATAAGCAACTTGTGAACATTTCTGCCAAAGACTCATGGATCGCTGATAACTAAAATGTTAAACCACGGATGGGCTTTAAGCCTGATCGAGTTAACAGTAGAGTTCTGGCCTTCTTCTGTTCTTGTCAACAGCTCTGGAAAGCTCTTTCCATCAGTATTTTACAGAAAGCATAAGTGGTGTCTTCCTGCAAAAATTCCTTCCTCATAATTTGTGAGGCTGCTGGGTTGTGTGTATACTATTTGCTGGCAGAATTGGTTATTAGTGGTTGGGGGTTTTTTGGTAATATATGTTTTTGCTGTGTTTTTGTAAAAGTGTCCAGGTATTTTGTGGGTTATTATTATTATTATAAATTATTACACTTGGGTGCATAATGTTCATTCCATTCCATGCAGAGTTATCAATTTGCAATTTGTGTGGGATTAAGGGGAATTCTGCCTGCAGAGTCAGTTTAGCAGTGAATAAATCGACCTGGTGCTGTAATTGATGGCCAAACACTGCACGCTCCTGCAGCTGAATTGCAGTGGAGAACACCTCCAGTATTACTGCTCTTGCGAAAGTACTATTTGGATACCGTGTCAAAAATACCAGCTTGGCCCCATTATTCTAAAGCTAAATTGATCCATATGATTGGAGTATTGCCCAGATATTTATTTTTTTTTCAAACAATCATTTTGAAATTACCATTATCAATACACTAATGCATGTTGAAGGCTTGTTGGGTCTGACATAGGAAGTGATGTAATAAGGGAACCCTTAATTCTCGCGGCCCTCAAACAGGAAACATTTTCCTCGAGGAATAGTATACTTGAAAACTGCAGATTACAATTTAATATTAACCAGATTTCTACATTAAACATGATTTCCGAGAACAATTTGATTTTTCTTTTTTTTTTTCCCCCTTTTTTTTCCCCCTGCTTCTTCTCTAAATGATCAAAACTGCATCCAACCGCAAGCGGCTCCTGGAATGAGCCCGTGGCTGCCTGCAATTTAAATGTCAGCCTCGGCAATTGCAGAGGTACGTTGGATCTCCCTTCCAGCCCTTGCCACTCACTCCTTCCCTGTCAATCTCAATCTGCCTCGGGTACCCACACGTGTCACTAAGCCTCATTTTGTCCGCCTTGCCTGGTGAGGTACATTTTGCTTCGGGGGTGTATGAAGGTCTCCCCAGGGTTTTGGTGGTATCACCACTTGATCCGTAGCCAGTACCAGCTGATGGAGTAACGATAGCACAGTAGCAACGAACGCCCGTTGTATTTTTGGAGACAAACGGCAAATTGCATCATCTCCAGTGCAGTGTGAGGGACAGAATGACGACAATTAACAACTGCGCAAATATTTCATTTTCTGGACTGACTGGCTACTTGGTTCTTCCAATGACCACTACTATTTGTCTGTATTTGTTTATGGTCTGGGAGTCCTGTTCGTGAGCGGTCACGATGCCAGGCTGTTAACAAACACAGCAAACAAAAAAAGTTGTCCCTGTCTCAAAGAGCCTCCAAGGTTGAGTGCCATCCCGCACAACGCCCAGTGCCAAGGAGTGTGACTAACGTCACCTTCCCCGCGGTGTTTGGGTGTCTGCTGCTCCCAGGGGGAGGTATCCGTGCTGCTCCCTGCAAAGGTCACTGCCGAGAAGCCCTTCAGGCTGAGCCAAACACAACTCATTTCACCATCTCCTTCAAAAGTCAAGTCAGACCACACCACTGGTAGCAAGACATGTTTACCAGGTCTGCAAAAGTGATGAGTCTAAATATAGCGCATGTCGAAATGGTCCTTACGGAGGGGAAGGAAAAGGGATGGTGTGGCTGGGAGGAAAGGTAATGCAGAAGCTCTCCACCATAAACCTTCTGACCTAATGCAGTTTTTCCTCTGGAATTGTCTAATTGCTTCCCAGAGGCCTGCTCCTACAAAATAAAACACTTCAAAGAGCCAAAGATTTCAAAACTAAGGACATCTCTGCAATACAGCCAGCTCCTGCGTGTGAAGGTTATTTACAAAAGCAAAGGCAAAGAACAAGAAGGAGAACGTGGCTGCTGCAAGCTGATGGTTCGATTGGGAGCACCGGTTCCGCTGGGGAACTGCTTCTGAAAACTCACCTGCTGAAAAAAACCACTTTCTTCTGAAAAGGTCTTCAAAGGTCAGAAACCACAAGATGGCATTCTGCTCTTTGCCTCTGCAGTCTGCTGCTCGACGGGCTGAGGAACGCGATGGGAAGGGATAGGCACACTTTTCTCAACGTGGACAAGAAGGGTCAACCTCAAAGGTGAGCTCTCACACTCTGCATTAGGAGTACTTGAAAGGGCGTCAACAAAAGATATATCGCAAAGAGCATTCCCTGAGCTGCTAAGGATAGAGAGGATCCACTAGCAATGGTCTCCCCCGTGCTTTGAAATGCAAGTGCTTTGTTCCTTGCCCGGCTTGAAACGCTCTTCTCTGTTCTCACGTGGAAGAATCGGGAATATTGTTTGCCAGCCAGAACTGAAATGTAAACCAGGATCCCCAAAGAGCCGTGTGACAATGTAACACTAATCCATCCCACTTCTGCTGATATGATGCACATGGAGAAGGAGGTTAACCACACTAGTGCCTCCTGCCGTGGGCGATCACTGTAATGTAAATTGTGACCTTCACACAATTGCTTGTTGGAAACATTTACATGGCGACTAAATCCCTCCCAGGTTGCGTGATAGCACGGGCTTTGTTTTCTTAGGCTGTTGTTCCCCGTTTGGCACGCAGTACAAAGCCATCCAGGGGCTCTGAAATCCATGAAGCACAAGCTCGGACTACCCGCGTGCTGCCAGCAGAATTGACAAGCATGCAAGAAAACGGCTCCTTGGGCTGCCAAGTCATGTAGCTTTTGAATGAGCTGGCCTCCCCGTGAAAGACCCTTGCTTTCTTCATCGGCGAAATCCTGATCTGCCATGAAATTCTCCCACCTACATCGGTCTTCGGAAAAGGAGCCCACACTGAGGCTCTGGCCCAGGACAACTGCTGTTCTGCGCCAAATTAAATCCATTCCACAGCTCTTCTGCAGCCGGTGATACTGCGGGCACCGAGAGCTGGTAGAGGGCAGTGAGAAACCAGAGATTAAAAGATGGGTTGGAAAAGGACGCCCGAATACAGGTAGCATTTGGTACCACAGAAAGGTAGTGGCCGCTCTTTGCTGGCTTCTGGCCACACAAGATTGACACTATGAGGCAAGTGACTCCATCCCAAGCCACTCATGCCAATGCAGTTGTCAGTCCTACTAGAAATGTACAGGAATATAGGAATAAACTAAAAAAGAAAAAAAAAAAGGCAACTTTGAATGTTATATTTTAAATCCTAGCCCTAGTGATCTAGAGAGTATACTGGGTCTGAGACAGCACAGTCAGAGCATCAGCTATGGTTTGCGTTTACCACTGACAGGATAAATGTGCGCCAGCCAATTACAATTCAAGATTTATTTTGAAATTCTGGTCAAAATCTGTATTCCAATCCCAGATGATGCATGGGAGCGTTCCCTGCCCTCACCTCTCCAATGTAGTCCTCCAATCTGAAGGCTGAGTGCATGTTTTGATCCATCTGTCCACAGATTTGATGCTCTCTTGTAGACGGAAGAATGAAACCTGACATTCATAGAAGGAAATGAGAGTTTTCATGGCTCCAAGGAACCTCCTGAGAATACCTCCCATATTTTGGGACAGACAACAGACTCCCAAGAGAGCTTGAAAAAGCGGCTGACACCCTTAGGTTTTTTTTTTTTCTCCAAACTGGATGCAGTTTCATAATCCCAGTCTGGTCTGTTCTAGTTTTAGGTTTGTGGCTTTGGATAACCACCTATATGTGCCTATTTTCCTTCGTTAGGTGTCAGGTAACAAGCTGTTCTGAGACAGAGTGTACCAGCATGGGAACAGCAGGGTGAGAAATCAGTGCCAGAAAGTTAGGATGAATTTCTTTATCCTTATCCTTGCTCTGGCGACAACATATTTGTTAAATTCAGCTAATTAGAGAAGGTTGATAGAACAAGCCCATAAGTGTTGCAGTCTGGCGCAGTGGATACCGGGCATGTGTACTTTCTAGAGTCGAAAGAGCTTGGGGAGTTTCTGTGCATATGATATGAGTCTCTCTTTATATTAAGCATTTCTTGAACAAACATGAACCTCATGAGGGAAGTGCTTTTTTTATTTTTCCTGTCCCCAGAACCTCAAGATAAAATTAAAAATGCCAGGACATAAAATACCCCGTTTTACCTAGTTACCAACAAAAATACTGGTATCAGTTCCCCAGTTGGCGTGAATTGGCACCATTTCAACGACACGCTTTGAACCGTGCCAATCCGCCGAATGGCAATCTGGTTCCGTATATATTTTTAGCCAAAATACTCTGTGGCATGCGTTGCTGTCTTTCTGGAACCATTTATAGTTCCTGCAATATCATTTACTACCATTTTCTCTAATCGTCTTTCCAAGAGAGCTGTAAATGTACACTTCTGCTACAAGCACTGGGCAAAAAATAGGAAAGAAGGGAGGAAGGAAGGTCAGACCAATAGATGAGTCACTATGCAGCAAAAAGTCAGATCTCCGGGCAATCCCAGAGCTTTCAGCATTGGTTGTCTTTGGCAATGCAGAGCTTAAGCATCCTTATTTATTGTGGAGTAAGAAATCACTGCGCACCGACTCATGCAGAGTCATAATCTGCAGATGGGTTTGCGAACACGTGCCGGTTTCCTCCATAGCGTTGTGTTCGTGTCCTTCAGCTCATGAAGATGGGTACAAATAGGGAACCTGGTATTCCCCACTGCTATGCTACAATAACTCTGCCAAAGTCCATGGAGGAGATTAATTAATATAATATATGGAAATGATCAAATCGCCCCCCTCATGACATTTTCTGTTTTCTTGCGCTGCGTCTTGTCATCTTCCTGATTTCGAGATGGGTCTCAAAATGCTGCTAAATGAGAGCGGTACAATTTTGTAACCACTCTGACCTCCCTTTCTGTTGGTATAAAAGACTGTGTGAGGGAAGGAGTAAGGGAGAACCAACCTCACGAACTTTTTTCAAGGTAACTTATTCTGTGGTTGCTTAAATATGGATTTTAGTACACCTTTGTGAGCATAGTTTTTCGCTGGATAACATGATCACAAAAGCCCAAACAATCAGGCTTATGGTTGTAATTACCAGAAACACATTTATGTAATGCAATAGAGAAAAGTTTAATCTTACAGTCTTAAATCTATGCGTGACTCTAAATTCATCAAGAAACCATACTATAAGAGGGGGAAAAAGATATTCCCTCCTCCCTCTTTAAAATCCCTGAAGGAGAAAGAAAGCAAATTTGTGAGGGAAACCTCAGCCCTAACACAATCTCCAAGTGATGGGAAATCCACGTCTACAAAGTCTGTAGAGAGTCAGAGAGACCTGCAGTTGTGTGTTGTGTTGCTCAGCTCCTGTACTCAGAGGGAAAGCACGGTTTCTCAATACCCACCTTCATTACAATGAACATAATTCGCTTATTTTCAGCAGATTAGTCAGTTATCACCATTGGAAAGTGCTGAAATACTGATACGCCCAACACTCCTGCCCAGAATTGAGCTGCTAAATCTAATTTCTCAGGCTGGGATTGCTCATTTTGCAAGTGATGCCAGCAGGAATTATCCAAACTTATTTTATTTATTTATTTTATCCTCCCTAGGTATAACATGCTACTTTTTGCTCGTGACTGAAGATCCAAGAAATTGCCATTGCTCGCGGGGAAAAGGAAAAAAAGAAAAAGAAGAAAGAGTTCCTGATTCTAACAGCGCTCCAGTGTCAATAACCCAACCCCATCCCAACTGGTAATGACTGAGAGACACCGTGATCGCCGGCAGCTGTATGGCTCTGGGCTGGGTCCTGCTGCCAGGTGGTTGTGGTTGAAACTAAACAGTTTGCAGGAGATTAAATGGGCCAAGGTGGGCCAATGGTGCAGTGCTGGAAGTCAGACTCCAGGTAACACCAGCCCAGGCTTGAGTTTGGGTGGTAAAGGAGCGAATTTCTCCCTGGAGCTCCACAGTCTGTGCCATGGGTTAAAGGTAAGAGGCTCTGTGTACTGTCCTGTCTCCCCATCACAGCTCCATCTCTCTGATGAAGACCAGTTACTCCCTGTCCAACTAAGAGATGCTGACACAGAGAAGGTTTTTCAGTTGTGGTGTGTGGTGGCTTGCAGCTGTGGGTGTAGCAGATGCTTTGTGGTGTGATTCTGGCCATTCCTTCCAGTTTGCTGAGAGCCCTTTTATGAGCTCATCTCAATCTGAATAAAAATAACCACTTGGTCATTTCAGATAACCTGTTTGGTGTACACATTCATATTGCTTTTGAGATGTCTTCATCTCAGGAACTGCTTAAAGCTTCCGTGTGAAGGTCCCCACCATCTGGATTGAGCAGACAATACTGTAGAAGTTGGGGAGGAGCGGGGAGAAGGGACTTTGCCCAAGAAAAGCTAAAGTCTCCCTAGTTGGCTTTCTGGCTCCAGTGTGGCAAAGATGAGTTTACTGCTACCTGCAGTAAATGACTTCTGAATCTGACTCCTTGGTGAAATGTTTGGAGGACATTGAGGGGAAAGTCACTGCCTCAGTATAAATATTATTTTCATTGGAGCCAGCTGATGATGGTGATTATTATTAATTGCGAAGTCAGGGGAAGTCATCTTGGATAGCAATGTAACACTGTGACAAAAAATTATATGCTGTGTGGTACGTCCTCTCTCTCATTATGGTCAAACATAATATTTTTGTTCTTTTGTTCCTTCGCTGTCATTCTTCCCAAAGGTTAATATCTGCATCTATGCCTGGTCTGGAAAAAATCTCTTTTTGTTGAAAACAGCCTTGGATGGTAAAGGATAATTCTGTCGTTGCTTGTTGTGGGAGGGGAGTGTTACTCTTAGGGAGCTCAGGGTTATTGCCTTTAATTCACGCTATGGGGGAAACATGAATTTTAAGAGATTTCCCTGGGAGCTCACCCATAGGCAGTGCTGCCAACGGTGCACGAAGTGGCACTTTGGTACCGTTCTGAAAAAGTTGCCTGGACCATCTTGCATCAATGACTAGTTTTTTTACAGTTTTATTGCATTTTTCTCATTGTGCTGAGTGTAACTGCTGTTGCTTGCAAAAGCAGATGGGTGACAGAATGGTCTAAGCGACCTTACCAGAAGGCATCATTTATTATTCCAAAGTTTTGTATAGTTTGCTAAAACATTTCTCTTAACTGCCTATGACAAAGCCAAAACTCTTACACTCCTACAGCTGTTTCTCTCCGGGCTTCATACAGTAAATTCCACCTACCACATACTTCACTTTTTTTTTTTTTTGAGATGGCCTCTAACAGGTTATTCACTGATGGAGAACTGTAATATAGTGAATTTCAGAGATGAAGATTACAACTCGTTATTGCTTCTTTTGTTTGCTCAGGGTCTTTTTCCTCTGCTTATCTGTTGATACACGAATCATCTGGTATTCTATAGCATATTTTATCATTTGCCAATGCTTAGGAGGGAAGAAATAATTTCTTCTGAAAATAGAATAACCAAAGTTATTCTTATTGTTTTATTGGCAAATAAAAATATAATTTATTAGCAAGTCAAGAGCAATAACTCTTAAGTGTACTACTTCAGAATAGCTCATTAAGATTATTTTTTTTAAAATACTAATTTTGTCTGGAGTTGGGTTAGTTAACTAAAAAAAAAAAAATTGGACCTGGCTTTTCAAAAGTATTTAGGTGTCTAACCCCAAGTTATTTCAATAGAAATTAGGCAATTCAGTCCCTTTGAGGATCTGGGCCTCAGCCCAAATTCTCCACTGCTGTAAGCGCGTGCAGCTGCGTCGCTCTGGGTGAAGTCTGATCCGTTTACTTGAGCGTGTGCTCAGGGCCACGGGTGGAGCTGATGAATCCCTCTGTAGATGCTTTTTTTTGAAGGAGAAGGATGGCTTTGGGTTCTGATGTATCCAGATTTGTACACGGCTGCGGAATTCCCTCTGTAAGGAAGCGTGTGTGTGCGGCGAGCGGGCGATGGGGAGGTGAAAGAGGGCAAAGGGTTTAGTGAATCGTTTGTTCGTGTGGTGTAGTTAAACCTCTGGCAGTAGCCGACAGCTGCGTAAGGGCAAATAATAAGGAATCTCCAGTGCATTTGATTCTCTAGTTAAAATATCCCCTTTTTTGTGTTTAACATGTGGACCTGTTCCTAGCAGGCTGTGCACAGCTCAGTGGAATTATCTCTATTTATACCTGCTGCGGATCAAACTTGTGATTTCTAAAGAAACAGGCTGCCATCGCCCTTTGTCCTAATTTTTAAGTCGCCCAGGCTGGTCGTACCAGTAAAATGGACTGTGGGGGTATGGTGGGAGGGAGCCAACCCTGGGGCAGGGGGGTGAGCCTGGGAGGAAAGCGGCCATTGGTACACCAAGGGCTAAAGGGAAGAGTGTGCGGTGGGCAAGCGGGGACTCTGCTGGCAACACGTGGGGAGGCACCGCAGGAGCTGAGCGGCCCTGCTCAAGGAAGGGGGGTTCAGCCTTTAGAGGAGCGCCTGCGTAGGAGCGCCCTAGGTGTGAACACAAGCCGGTGCCGTTATTTCAATGAGGTGTCCCATCGTGATGGGTCTCAGGACTTCATATGAAAGAGGTTTTTCCAATCTCAGGTCTATTGGTATAAATCCAGGGAGCCACGTGGAAAGGCAACAGCTCTGTCTGATTCCTTACAAGCGGAGATGAAGCAAACCTGCCCTTTTCAGGAAGGGAATCATAGAATAGTCTAGGTTGGAAGAGACCCTTGGGATCATCGAGTCCAACCATCTACCCTACTCTACAAAGTTCTCCCCTACACCATATCCCCCAACACCACATCTAAATGGCTCTTGAACACCTCCAGGGATGGTGACTCAACCCCCTCCCTGGGCAGCCTATTCCAATGCCCGACCACTCTTTCTGGGAAAAATTCTTTCCTAATGTTCAGTCTAAATCTCCCCTGTTGGAGCTTGAAGCCACTCCCTCTTGTTCTGTCATTAATCACCTGTGAGAAGAGACCAGCACCGACCTCTCTACAGTGTCCTTTCAAATAGTTGTAGAGAGAGAACACGAGGATAGATCAAACGAGTTGTAGAGGGAGAAACGGGATAGTCAGATGCTTTTCATCCATTAACTTCCAACCCCGCATCAGTGATCAAACCCGGTGGAACCTGAGCGAATACTTAAGCTTATGTTTCATCTGCTGAATAGGGGCAGTTGGCTGCACGGGGACCCTGGAGGATCACGACCTGCGGGGTTTGGTCAGGAAAAGGCTTGTGGGGCAGAACATGAGCAGTATGGCCCTTCGACCCAGGTGAGCGACAGGAGACGCGAGCTGTGCTGCAGAGAAGACGTAAGGACTCGTCTGTCCGGCCACTAGAATTATTCCTACTGCTCCCGTTCAACTCTTCCTCTCAGGCTGGTGTCAGCCAGTTCATTTGTTTGAATTCAACAGATTCTGGGAATGTTTGCTTTCTGTTTCAGCTGAGGGGCATACAGCAATTGAACACAGGCCAGAAGGGATTTTTCTTTTTTTCTTTTCACTTTCTGTCTTTCTTGGTCACCCTAAAAGTAAGAAAACAGTGAAAATAGTAAAACAAACAAGAAGAAATGATCTGCTGGGGTGGAGTTCTTCCTTTTTCCATCACAGAAATTTTTTAGCAAAACACCCTGAAAATGTTTGACATCCATTTGTGGAGTGTCTATAATTAGAATTAATAAAAGGACATGTCAAGTACACCTACCTTGCAAACCACAGATGCTTTTTTTTTCTCCCCCTCTCAATGGCTTTAACTTGTTCTTCTGATTGGCATCTGCAGAGAAATTATAATTAGCCTGTGATATGCATTTGGTGTGTATAATGCCTGGGTTTTTCTATAGGTATGCGTATATTCCCACACAACTCCTGGGAGGATTCCTTTAACTAAACAGCTCACGGTAGCCAGGAGAGCAAAAACATGAAAATAAAAATATCTCTGCGAATTGGGTTGGTGGTCTCCAGCACATTCCCAGCGGATGGTTGTCCGCAGCAGCAAAATGCTCTCTGCCGCAACTGGTGCTAATTAGTGCCCCCGTTGGCAATCTCAAATGAAGGACGCAGGGCTGAATGGACTATGGGGACAGTTGGCATTAGCAGTGGTCCCCGCAGGTCTGGGTTGAGGAGTGGCCAGCGTGGAGGGAGCTGTACTTGCCCAGTGGAATGTTCTTCCAAGTCTGGGGAGAATATGTCTCTTTTGAGGCTCAACAAGTCTCATTCATGGTTGCACTAATTCACTTTTTTTTTCTTCTCTCCTCACTTTTGACCCTACAATTCTCTAATTCTATCCAGAAACAGATTATTGGTCAAAATTTTTCTGCGTGACCTTTATGGTGAGGAGGTTGGCCTAGGTCTGTGCTGCTGGCTGTTCTCTTTAAATTGAAACTTCAGTGAGAAATGGAGGTGGGGGAAAAATCTGCAGTTCTTTTCATCTTTTTTTAATTCCTTTGTGGCCAACTCTGAAGATTTTACTTTCCTGGAAACTGATGGGTGTGACTTGCCATTATTTTCTGTCTTATGATCTCAAGAAGATTAAAAGGACAGCCTGCATTCCACCAGCTTTGCTTAAGCCTTAGGTGTTTAGCCTGTCTTCTGTAAACACGCCTTCCTTCTCTGGCTGGAGAAGCAGCGAGAGAGGGAAAAGGAAGTGTGCGTGTGTGTGCAAACCCGTGTCCTTGGTGAGTCCCAGCCAAGGACTGGCGCGGTATTGTCAGCTCGGCTGTCTCCAGCCCGACGGAGGTGGGAAACTGGACACGTGTTTCGCTGGAGTGGTCGGGCTGTGACGGTGTCATAGATTGCTTCATGGGTGATGGGAGTGTAAGAACTTTGACGTTACGCCTTCCATCCCAAACCACGCTGCAGACTTCTTGCAGTGTTGCCTGTTAATGTCCCTTCACCCGCTGCCGGGTGGGGGCAGAGGGGCGAGGGCCACCGCGGCTGGGTGGCACGTGGAGCGCTGGGGGTCGGTGGGAAGGGGCGGCCTCGCCTGCACGAAGTCGGGAGGGGGTTGTATAGGGGGTAACGTCTTCTGTAAGGTCATGGGGAAAGGGACTGGAAAACTAAAAAGTGGGTTTGGGTCTGTCAACCCTTCTTCAGGTCGATTAGGCAGCTGGGTGGTATTATGATTCCCAGAATCCCAGAGTGGTGGGGGTGGGAAGGGCCCCTCTGGAGCTCCCCCAGTGCCACCCTCTGCCAGAGCAGGGGCACCTCCAGCAGTGGCACAGGACGGCGTCCAGGCGGGTTTGGAATGGCTCCAGAGGGGGAGACTCCCCCACCTCTCTGGGCAGCCTGTGCCAGTGCTCTGCCACCCGCACAGGAGAGAAGGCCCTCCTCAGGTTGAGATGGAACTCCCTATGGTCACGTTTGTGCCCGTTCCCTCTTGTCCTGTCACTGGGCACCACTGGAAACAGACTGTTCCCATCCCCCTGGCACCTCCCTTGAAGGATTTATAAGCGTTGATAAGGTCCCCCCTCAGTCTTCTCTTCTCCAGACTGAAAAGCCCCAAGTCCCTCAGCCTTTCCTCATCAGAAAGATGCTCCAGTGCCCTCATCTCTGTAGCCCTTTGCTGGACCCTCTCCAGCAGTTCCCTGTCCTTCTTGACCCGGGGAGCCCCAAACTGGACACAGCGCTCCAGATGTGGCCTCACCAGGGCAGAGCAGAGGGGGAAGATGACCTCCCTCGCCCTGCTGGCCATGCTCTGCTTGATGCCCCCCAGGATGCCATTTGCCTTCTTGGCCACCAGGGCACATCTCTGGCTCATGGGCATCCTGTTGTCCCCCAGGACTCCCAGGTCCCTTTCCACAGAGCTGCTCTCCAGGAGGTCAGCCCTGTACCGATGCATTGATAGGTACAAAGTTCCCGGGTGGTGGGAACCGACGTGCAGAAGTGCACTGCGCTGCTCGAGCAGACCAGAGCGCGCTCATGGCTTTTCTCCTCCTGGAGATGAGCAGTTCTGTTTGTCACACTATGGGGTATTTACGATGTTCAAATTAAACAGGTGTTATGCACTTAATCTCAATCCCATTAGAGTTGAAGAGCTTTGTTCAGGGATAGCCATGTGTCTTGCCACAGCTCCTTGGATTCAAAGGGTGAGGTGCGTATTGAGTTTCCTATCAAAATGTCATGTCTGAAGTGGTTCATAAAAGCTTTATATTCACAGAGAGCCTAAAAGAAACACGATAAGAGGAGAAGCTACTGTCAAAAGAAACTCAGAGCAATCCTCATGCGGTAAATAAAGGAGATCACTATGGAGAGAGAAAAGGAAATGTAAATAGAAGAGAAAAAAATTAAAAAAATCCTAATTTAAATATTTAAATCTATAGGAACTTCATGGCATTCTTGAGTTGTGTTCTCCCCAGTGCCGTTTTCCCTTTGTGTCAGCACAGGAGGCTGCAGCACCAGATTATTGTATGAAAAAAACCAAACATTATTATAACCTAAGCTTTGCCGCAAAAACGGGCTATTCTTTATTTTGTGACTGGGGGGGGGGAGGGTGGCGAAGCAACACAGGGCCAAATCCATCCTTTTCGTGTGTGCGGGCAGGGCGCGTTCCTCTTGCTGCAACGCTGCTTGCTCAGAACTGTGAACTGGAATTCTCGCCACTTCCGAACCCAGGGATTCCTCCAGACTCTTCCTGAAACCTGACAAGCGACTGCCTCGCTACCCGGAGCACAGGTTTGCAACCCCAACGTGTGATAAATCAGACCTTTCACTCCAAGTTTTTCCTGGCAGGAGTACTAGAACAACCCTCTGAATAGCTACTACTGCTGAATTTTAAAATCTCTCTGGCTCTTTGGTCAGCCAAAACTTAAAGTTGCAGTCAACTGGAGTTTGGCAAAGTGTAATGTTCTGTAACCTTATCTTTTTATAACAATCGTGTTTATTAGTGTTATGCAGTGCATTATAGAGCCCCTCTATAGAGCCGAGGTGCTGTGTCTGTTGCAGCAGGATGTATAGTTTTAGGGAAGTATATATATATAGTATAGGGGATATATATATATATAGTATAGGGAATCGTAACCGTTGTCAAACAGCTGTAAAACCAGCGCCGGCGGTGTGGGAGAGGGGCTGGAGCCCCACGGCTCGGGAGAGGGATGCTGCGCTGCCCGGGATGCTGCTGCGTGGCTGCGGGCAGGTTCCGCCTGCCTCCGTCCCCTCTTGCTCACTGCCTGTAAAGAGAATCGCTCACTCCTTTAAGGACCTCAAAGGGGAGCCCAGATTGGTTTTCTCTTTTTTTTTTTAAATAAAAAAAGAAAATGAGAGTAAACCACCAAAATCTAACATCTGCTTAACCTCTCGGATCATCCTGAGTGAATGCTTTTTCCCCACCCAAATCCAATTCACTTTGATGGCTGAACTTGGCCTCATGCATAGAATAAAAACTTAGACACAAATGTGTGTTAAACTGAGTGCTGCAAATAGTTTTCCACTTGTTCTACCGGCAGACGCTGAGTTCAGGCTTCTGAGTTTCCCGTAAAATGGCTAATAAAGGTGCTTGCCATGATTTAAGAGTTAATAGCCCCATTATCAGCTGTTCCAGGAATAAAGCAGGGATCAGACTTTGCATCCTGGCAGCAGAATCCTGTCCTTTACCCTCACTCAAGTCTGTGTAAAGGTCCATTTCCCCACCCAGTTGCTAGAAGACCTGCAAAGCTAACAGAACGGGGGGTGCTTCTCGAGGATCTTGGCTCCTCCACCTGAAACACCTGCACACACCTTTCATCTGCTAATTGAGGATAGTTTTGTAGGTGCTCCATAGGAGGAAGGAGACACTCCTGCAGACCATGGGTCCAAAGTCTGCTAATAGGCTCTGTACGTCCATAGGAGGCAATCAGCGGTGGGCCCTGCGTTGGGAAGAGGGGGTGTTCCTGCGGGGATCCCGAACAGTCAGGCTTGGGGAAGCAAGCTGGGGGGGGTTGTGCTGGGTGGCCGCTGGAGAGGGCTGCTCTCTGACTGAGAGCATTGTGCTGGAGTACCCAGGCGTGACATCCATCTTCCTTGAAATGAAAATGAGTATTTTATTATTAATAATAAATATTTATTTTATTATTTAGTATTATAATTATTTATTAAGGTCAGCTCTGGGTTGGGACACGCCAAACCTGCCTTCTTCTGACCTTCACCTCTTGCTTGCAACTATTTTTGCATCAAGCCGCCAGTTTTGACTGAAGTCTTTCCAAACCCAAGTGTTAGCCTAAATAATGGGACTCGGTGAATCGCTGTCTCCCCTACTACTCTTCTCAAATATTCTTCACTCCGAGCGCACGGGGCACGTGTCTTCGTGGGAGGAAGGAGGCAGCCCTTGGGTTTGGTGGGGACTCTTGCCTTGAAAGTGCATCAAGGTATTGGTATCTTCTGAGCCACTGACGGCAAGAAAAAGCTGATGCGTTGGCTCAACAACTGAGTTACTTCAGTTTCTTCTTCTTAGAAACTGATACGTCATCACTTCAATGATATTATTTATGAGGGGTGTTTTTTTTCCTTATTTTTCAAGCATAGAAAAAAAAATGTCTTGCCATGTTTTAGGAACAAAATGAGTATTTTACACACATACCAATAGCTCTCTGGAAAGCACTTAAATTTACAAGCTGTTCGTAAATTTACTGACAGTTGGCAACACTGCATCCAACACACAGGAACCCTTTTGGAAAATAGATCTATTGTAAATAATATATATTGCAGCTTAATCTGAGCGTGCTTTAGCTCAAAGTAGTTTTAACAAATGTGTTACCTAATATATTTTTTAAAAGGCTATTTGACCTGGAAAGATGATTTCAGTATCTGAAAAGCTATATTAAAAAAAAAAAGTATTATCCACCTCCTCTGAATGTTTCTCAACAGACCTCTTTTGAGGATACCTTTTTCTGATGTTGGAGCGGTTTGAATATTTTATGTCTTCTGCTGTGGTAACATGTAACTTAAGTACATAATCCAGTGCTCGTATCCCATACAGATGGAGAATCTTGAACATCATTGAATTCTTGGAGAATCTTTAACATCAGTGGTAGTTATTTGCATTTCAATCAGAAGACAGATTATATAAAGGGAAAGCATCTGTGCAGATGTGAGTGCTTAGCTGTGTGCGGTGTTACATGCAGGTTGGATTTGAGGTAGTTTAGGTTTATGTCCATGCTGAGATGGCACTTTATCAAGATAGTAAAAACTTATTTCTGTGATATCTGATAAAGGGTTGTAATACTTGAGTTAGTGTCTGATAGAGAAAACCTGTTGCTGTTGTCCTATATTCCATATTCCTGTGGTATGTAGTAGCTGAAAAACTAGTCTAAAAATCACCTAGATGTGAAGATTTTGTAGCAGAAGGAGGTGGCTGTGGGGAAGGGGACAGGATCCTTCCCTGCAAATTGCCTTTTCAATTCCACCCTCCTCTTGAGTTGGAAAAGCATCCCGTGATTTTTCCCAAAGTGCTGTTGTTTCCAAAAAGTTACTGTTGTTTGGAACAATTCCTTGTCAAGCTCTAAATGCAGTGTGATATTTATTATTTTTTTATTATCAGACACCTCCACGTATTCATTGCTCAGGAAATACTGTATTGTTCATTTTGAAGGGGGAGAAAAATGGCATTTTCATCATTATCTTAAGCAAAATGTGGGACAGCACAATAAAGCAACAACACAAACAGTTGCTAAATAGTAGAGACAATCTTTAACAGCTACAAATGCGTATAACTGCATCATCCCCCTCACGCTGCCATAGTGCCAACACCGGTGTTGGTTTGACGTGGGCGCTGCCGAGCAGTCCATGCACAAGGATGACGCATGGGGGTGCCAGCCCAGCCCCGGGCTCTGCGGGGTCAGCCCCGACGCACTCGTGCCTCACAGACAAACGTGGTGTGAGCCGCAGCCTGTAGAGTTCAGAAACTTCATGCAACTTACCCAGTGTTGTCCAGGGCTTGAATTCAATGGGAGAACTGATGCTGCGAGGGCTGGAGCCCCTCTGCTGGGAGGACAGGCTGGGAGAGCTGGGGGGGTTCAGAGAAGGCTCTAGGTAGACCTTAGAGCTCCTTCCAGTGCCTAAAGGGGCTCCAGGAGAGCTGGGGAAGGATTTTTTCCAAGGGCATGGAGTGATAGGATGAGGGGGAATGGCTTCAAACTGGAAGAGGGGAGATTTAGATGAGATGTTAGGAAGAAATGTTTCCCTGTGAGGGTGGTGAGCCCCTGGCGCAGGTTGCCCCGAGAAGCTGTGGCTGCCCCATCCCTGGAGGTGTTCAAGGCCAGGTTGGACGGGGCTTGGAGCAACCTGGGCTGGTGGGAGGTGTCCCTGCCCAGGGCAGGGGGGTGGAACTGGATGGTCTTCAAGGTCCCTTCCAACCTAAACCATTCTGTGAACTGCCGTGGATTTCATCAGGAGCTGGATCCATCCAAGGCTGAATTAAAAACAGAACCTAAACCTGGTGGCTCCCAGGTGTTTACCTTGCGAACAGAAACTGCTGCTCTCACAGGACCGGAGGTGACCGAAGCACCGCCTGCCCTACACGATGGACAAAGCCCTCCGGCCGCTGGTTACGGCAGCAGTTTTCATCCCGTTTCGCTTGTGCGGTGAAGGGAGCGCAGGCGGGGAGGCCAACTCAGCCTCCGCTGCCCCAGCTTGTGTCATTGACCGTCTCCCAGGAGCGGCGAAGCCTCCGCGTCCGAGGAGCAGAGCCGGGGGGGACGGATGCTCTGCAAGCGAAGTGCAGCCCCCCCGTGCAGCAAAGCAAAGGCCATGCGTGGAAAAGGCTAGGAAACATTATATTGCTTTTGTCTAGCCGTAATGAAAATAAATGAGGGCTTCAATTTAAAGTAGTTACTAAAAATTTGTTCTTTCCTCTGCCCTAATTCCAAAACTGACGTGCAGCTAATTCGGCAGAGGCGAGCACACTCTTGCTGTGCCGCGCTACTGTAAACAACGGCCATCTGAGTTTCATTACAATAAGGAAATAAAATAAACACAGGGCCAGAAAACAGTAGTTTGGGCATGGCTCATTACAGCACAATGCAGTTAAATTTTTTTTTCAGTTATTTTTTGTAGAGGCAGTGGGATTGGACAGGGTACGAAGGGGACTCTCTTCGCATTTCTGTCCTGAACTTTTCTTCCCCGGTGCGTCCTGGGAAAAAGCAAAGCCCCTCTGCCCCAAACCCCCCCCGAAGCCTTCAAAGAGGGCTGTGAAGCCCTCTTTACCCCGCACCCCCCCGCCCCGGGGCTCCTTGCGTTGGCCCCACAGGGGCTCAGGGGAACGGGGCATTTACAACAGGCAGGTGAGAGCGCGGGTGTAGGAGCACGTTACGGACCGGGCTCTGTGTCGGCTGCTCCCGTGTGCCATGCTCAGGATCAGCTGAGACGGCCAAGGACAAATCACAGCTTTTTTTTTTCTTCCCTTTCTCTTTTAATAATACCTTGCATTCTGTAAAAGGGAGCCCCTACATGTTTCTTGTATGAAATCTCTTGTGCACAGCAGCTGCTGTCTCCTGCGTTTTGTCGCTCAGCGGCCCTGAGCGCAGGAGGCTGAGGAGCCATCTCCAAGGCAGCATCTTCACCTGCTTCTGAAGCACCCATGGGCCAAGACGTCTCCGCTGCTGGAGATCTCGGGCTGTGGTCTGAGCTCTCAGCTCTCCCTTGGGCTGGAGGGGAGGAGGAGGGAGCTCCAAGAGGGAACCTCAGTACTTTTTCTTCTGCTAGATCCCTCCACAAGCATTTTCCTTGCAGAGCAGCTGGGACTCCTCTCTGCTCCTCCATACATATTGATGGAGAACTAAACTGGAAATCTACAGGCAAAAGAGCTAACTCTGTCCAAAGCATTATCCTGCCTTACATACGCGATCTGTAGGTTATCTGTGTATATATACATCCTATATATATACATGATCTGGGCCCCTCTCTCCAACACCTCAATGTCCTTCTTGTAGTGTGTCCAGAGAAGGGCATTGAAGCTGGGGAGGGGTCTGGAGGACACATCTTATGAGGAACGACTGAGGGAATTTGGGGTGTTCAGCCTGGAGAAGAGGAGGCTGAGGGGAGACCTCATCGCTCTCTACAACTCCCTGAGAGGAGGGTGCGGAGAGGTGGGGGCTGACCTCTTCTCCCTGGTGACAAGCGATAGGATGAGAGGAAATGGGTTCAAGCTGTGCCAGACGAGGTTTAGATTGGATATTAGGAAACATTTTTTCACGGAAAGGGTTATCAAACATTGGCAGAGGCTGCCCAGGGAGGGGGTGGATTTGCCATCCCTGGAGGTGTTTAAAAAAAGGGCAGCGGTGGTACTCGGGGATGTGGTTTGGAAGTGGTTTTGTCAGGGCAGGGTAATGGTTGGGCTTGGTGATCTTAAAGGTCCCTTCCGACCTCAGTGATTCTCTTTCTCACTGAGTTCTGAGTCGTGTTTCCAGCGCCCGACCTGAGCTCATCTGTGCTCAAGCTGCATCGATCTGCCTTTCCCTGGATTAGCCCATCGTTAAGTACAGCTCGATGAGAGACTGCTAAGCCAGACTTCCCAAGGCAAAAGCACTGCTGCCGTTGGGTGGATTGAGCCCTCTCCTTATCTGGCACCACGGCAGGATTTTCTGCTGGCGCTCTGCTCTTGCCGGTCTGTTTGCAGGTGTGTGGGCGTTCGGGGACTGCTGGTTATCGCTACGTGCCGTTCTCTAACTCATTAGAAACTTTTCTTACTGCCAAGGCTACCCAGGGGGAGAAACATGCTGCTTGAAGATACTTAGAGCAGAATAAAAAGTGGATAATTTTAGCACGGGGGAAAGACCTGCTGTGACAGATGCAGCCTCAGGCATAAGGATGAGCCGAGAAGGAATTCATAGAATGAATCATAGAATGGTTTAGGTTGGAAAGGAGCATTCGCGCCGGTCCGGCTGATGTTGGCTCACCCAAGGGCAGAGGATGGGAGCAGCGCCGTTGGCTGTGCCCGAATGGGGCGGGCTGAGAGGCAGAGTCCTCCAACCCATCCCCACGACTCTTCCTCGACACGGACACACGTAAACCACCAGCATCTCTCTTTGTCCAGCATTTTAAATAAATGCACACAAGGAAAATGTTTCATGACACATTTTGCTCCTTCTTTTTCAATCTACTCCAGTGGTATTAATTCTACCTCAAGACCCTGATTCATTATAATGCTGTTTAGGAAAAAAAAAAGGTATTCCTGATATTTTCCAAGTTTTCGTAAAAGTTTTCTTCATAATTCTTCTTTTGAGTGAGGTTTTCCCCTAGATTCTATGTTTAATGCAAGAAAACATTACTTGAACCTTGAATATGAGAGAGGATTTACTTGTGTAAAATGGCATTAAATATTTTACTGGCTTGGGGGTATAATTAGAATACATGACATCCCTTGAGTCATAAATTCAAATCCCTGTTAGGTAACCTGTTACTTTTTATTTGTCAGAAATACAAAAGAAAATTGAGTGCTGTTTACAATGACTTGGGTGTTTTCTGAATAAATTTTAAAAGAAAATTCAGCCTCTGATCCTCTCGAGGGCCAAGTGCTCCCAGTTCCCAGGGATGCCAAAGGGCTCTGTCCCCCACAGCTTTCAGGTCTTAAGTTAACACTGTGATTTTAAACAATTATCAATAAGATAAATGATAATTTGGATGGCCGTGCAGTCAACACAGGAAGAAAAATAAAATCTCCACTGAAAACCCCTAAAAGTCCAGAGACGTTATGAGACCAGCTTGAAAACCATTTTAGAGCCTAAAATCTTATTTGCACCTTTGAATCAACCATTTTATTGCATAGAAATAGAAATAAGCCTTTCCTCTTTTAGAGCAGTGGGGTCGGTTCTTTGAAAAGTCGTAAAAACCCATCGACTTGTGGGACATCACAGCGACGGGTGAGGCTGAAAAGCAACGGCGTAAAAAGCATTTGAGAGCGACAAATTTGAGACAAACAAACCAAAACTGAATGCAACGTTGGAACACGTGTCCTGGAATCAGCATTAAAATTAATCTACGGAAGCAGTCACCCTTCCATAAAAGAAAAAAAGGCGGCTTTTTTTCTGCTGCAGGGGTTTATAAACGATGAGTGTGACTTTAAACAAATGTCTGAGTATTATGATGCTGAACGCTGCCCTCCGTCTGTGAGCAGGCCCCACTTTATGACTTTGAAGGCTTTTTTTTTGAAGAATGTCCTGCATGTTGCGAAGAAAAAAAAGAAATTAAATAAAAAGCAGTGAGATTTGGGAAGGCGGCATACTGGGAGAATTGTAAACCCAGTTTGTAAAACGGGGTTAGATAAAACCAGAAATTAAAGGTGCCTCTATTGCCTCCCATCTAGTTAGAGCTGGAATCTCTCCTCAGTGATAACACAACACGTGGGGTGCCGTAAGTTTGAATTTGCAGCAGAAAGGGATAAACGCCCTTTAGGGCAGAGGGGAGAGGACGTGCACCAGTGTCCCCCAGCGCTGGCGTGAGCGTGTCCCCTTCGGGCAGCGGGCTCAAACCACGTGGGGCCAAAGCGAAGCAGAGCCCTCGCTTCCCAGCGCTCCTACACTTTTCCTCTCCAACAAAGTTTAGGAATTTCCCAGACTTGCTCGTCCCAGCAGGATGCTATTCCCAGCGGGTGGCGGGGAGACCAGAGCCGGACCAGGGCAAAGCGGCTCTAAGCTCTTCCCGCCCGCCGCTCCGTCCGACGCCACCGCGTGCCCCGTGGGGCGGCCGCAGAAAATCGCAAGCCCCGCCGGCGTGAAAATTGCCTTTTCCACAGCGATTCGCTCGCGGCCTTCGCTTCTTCGCGCGGCGCCGGCGCGTGACCCCCCGGCTGCAGCCGCTCAGCCGGCGCTCCGACACCGACGCTCCGACACCGGCGCTGGCACGGCGAGCTGGCCCCGGCTCAGGGCGACGGCTGGAGGGGCCAGTTGGCAGCCGGCGTGCGCCAGGAAGGTGAGAGCCAAATCTCCCTCGGGTTCTCCCCCCCGCCTAAACCTGGAGTCACGCCGTGGCACGGCCCCCGGCCGTGGTGGGGGCCCCCCGGCTCCACGCCGGCCCGCGGGGGATGCTGGTGTGGGAGAAGCGGGTGGGAAGTGTCTCCCGGCAAATACATCCCTCCAGTTTCAGCCTCATCCTCTCAAAGTGAGGAGGAGGAGGAGGAGATAGCAAAGGAAGGGGATGGAGAAGTCCTTCCTGGCGGGACAGGGCCATGAAAGAGTTAATGGCTGTTGTTGTGAGCTGCTGTTGTGTTTTCCTGCGCATTCTATTCATAAGGAGCACCTTGAGACAACAGATCCAATCTGTCCTCATCTCTTTCACCCCCTTTTCCAGAAAAGAAAAAAAATTAGAGCGCTTTTACCACTGTTTGCTTTTCCAGTTTCTTTAATTTGGGTAATTGCTTAGTCAATTCTCAAAAATATATTTTCTGTCTTAAAAAAACAGCAGAAAATGACAGATCACCTTCCTTTCCATCCCAGCTTTGGCATGTAGGTCCCGGATTGTGCATTCTCTCTGCGGCGCCACACCACCCTCCCCTACTTAATTAATTTCCCTTCGTTTGTGCAGCCTTGACTTAAAGAGACAGTGTCCCATTTTGATGGTTGGGCTTTGGCGAGATTTCAAAAGTGGCACTTCTTAAATCTTTCTTTTTTTCTTTTTTCCTTTTTTTTTTCTTTTTAACCTTCCCAGCGTGCTGTATGGCAAAGAGTTGGCATTTTTAAATTCCCACCACTCCCGCTCCTTCTCCCCCTTTCCCTGTCTCCCTGTTCTCTCTCGCACCCAAGGTCCGGATCAGGCTATTTGGCGAGAGGAGGCTGCATGGGACCTCACTTCTTGACTGTGGCTGGGAAAGGGCACCACGGTTTGGGCTGATCATGCTCTCAAGTGCTTGAACGTCCAAGAGCCACAGAAGCCTACTGGAGCCGGCTCTTCCTGGGACGCTGCAGATGGTCAAAGGCTGTTTTTCCTTCACGTCAGCACAGTTGTACCAGGCTCCTGTGTTCGTGACCTCTGCCATCATCAGTGATAGCAAAGGCTTTGATCCAAACACCCCGAAGCAGAAGCACATTTGACTCTTGGAGCAAGGCTTGTGCTTGGGTTGGCCAAGGCGCTCAGGTTTAGAGCCCGTTATTTTGGTTCCGTGTGAAGGTAATGTTATTCTATCTCACATCTTTCATTCCAGATTCAGGATTAAGACTTTTCCTCACCTTTGTTCCATTTCACTCCTGAAAGGGAAGAACACACCAGGAGGACCAGTTTTCAAATTACTTTCTAAAAAATCAGATTTATTATACGTTTTCATTCGTTGTCCCCTTTTTCTTTTTCAAAAGCTCGCTGTGTGCTCGGGGGGTTGTCAGTCTCGGGCAGGGCTGCCGCTGCTGAGCAGCGTCTCGCAAAGGCACGTTTCCTATTTGTCAACAAGTTGCAGGCTCAGTTCTAAATCGTTCTCATTCTTTGGGTCTTCCCTCCCCCCTGAACCTTGCAGTGCCTCCCGGCTCCTCGCAGGGAGCTCCTGCCCCGTCCCCACGGGACGCGCGGCTCTGCCCACCTTTGCTCTCCCTCCCTTCAGCAGTGCTGCCTAAGGCTGAGGGTTTGGGGTTTTTTTGTGAATTTAAAAGCTAAACAGGGATCTGAGAGTACTAAGATAGGAAATACCACCAGGAATTGAGAAGACTGGCTCCAAGCTTTTCCATGTGTCCTGCAAACCTCGGTAAAATGGACGTTACCACAGCTCCAAGTTCTATTTTGCACCTCCTACAAAGATTTGAGGAAAGGCTCCCACCAGCTTTGATGGGCTCTCAAATCACCGAGCAGCCTGCTTGGTTTGCTGCAGTTGGAAGCAGAAGTGCCAAAGGATATCAGATTTTGCTGCTCCTGTGCTTTTTCTCTCTGGAGGCACTGGGTAGCCTGATCTCACAGGAGAGAGATAGTTGAGTTTTCAGACCTCTGAGGTTTTTACCATTTGGATAAGCATCAGACTTATCTGAAGTGAACTGAAACGCCATGTGGCTTGAGGAGGACTCTTTAAGGACAAGCTGATGTTTCTTTTTTTCAAGCTCAATCAAGAGAACCTGCTGAGACCAAAAACCTTTTCTACTCTCCATGCACGGATCCTCAAGAACTCAGAGATGCCTTCCAGCACCACGTCCAGCTGTCCCAAGCTTCTAGGAAGCTCAGGGATGAAGGCTCCCCTGGACAAATGGACACTGTAACTGCACTGTACGGGCTCTCAGAGGGCCAGGGAGACCAGGGACAAGTGTCTGCAAACTCCCACCTCCCATTTTCGGCAGAACAGACCATCTGCTTAAAAGAGCAAAAGTTGTGAGGGGTCAAGCCTGGTGCCCAATGCTCACAACCCCACTAAATTCAATCAAGCAAAATAGTCTCTAGTCAGAACTTATCTCCTCCTGAAATAAAACATACGGTAGAAGAAGAAACAAATTGCTTGACACCTCATTAGCAATTGTAAGCAGACTCCATTTTCACTCCAGGGTCTCATTGGAGTGATTTGTGAGGCAGCTTTTCCCTACCTCTGCCTATCCCCTTAATGGCCCGCATTTTGAAGGAGTTGGAGGCAACACAAGAACAACAGTGATTATTTGTGTTCTTCTGGGACGCCCGTCCCGCTGTCTGCTGCTGGAGTGCCCCTCTACCTGGTGTTGTTTCTGGAACCTGAAGCCCGTTTCACGTTGCTTCTGTGCATGTGTGTGGCTGATTGTTAGGAGGACACAGTTGGCCTGGAGTGAGATAACCAAAGCTCGTATGTCCTCTCAGAGCTAAAATGTCGATTAAAGTTAACCAGCTGACTGGATGCTGGATGGAAGAGATGCACTACGAAGCACAAATTGTGTGGGTGTCGGGTGAATGTTGTTGCTTCAGGGCTTGAGAAGAGTTATTGGCTGACTGTGTTCTCATGCTACAGAAGAGCGCAGCCCAAAAAGATGAAAGCAAAGGAATAAAACCCCCTCCTATAATGATCAATTTGTTCGTTCTTAATTAAATGTCCAGCCTCATCGCAGTTTGATCCCACCACGCTTCCTCTACAGTTTTGCCTTCTCATCTTGGCTTGAAAAGCAATTTAATTTCAATTTCAAGACCTTTTTGTTCTTGTTTTTTTCTTCTAAATCCACCATCCACCCACCCACCACAGCAGGACATGTCTCTCAGGAAACCGGTTCCACGCTCGGTAATAATTTTTGAAATGTAAGCACATCAAAAAGGACTTTGACAAACACAGTGAGACTTTTGAGGGAACCGTTTGTTGTTGTGTTGGGTTTTTTTTTTCGGTCCGCGTGCCCATTTTTCAAATCCACACACACAAACAGATAACTTATCTGGAACAGCAGCAGCAATGAGCCCTCAGAAATGAGCCGGAGGGCAGTGATTTGGAAGCCCAGCCCCGAGGGGACATTCCTGCTGTAAGGCAGCAGTCTAGGGGAGAGATTGCAATTGTTTCTGGGATTTAAGATTTTTCTCAATTGCCAGGTAGCTGCCCTGCCAGGGAAAGGAAATATGTTACTGTGTACTTTTGTCTTGATTTGACTTAGAAGTGGACAGGAAGAAACCAGGACTAAAAAAAGAGAGAGAAAAAAAATATCTCATTTGTCTTCTAGTCTTGTCGTCTTCTTTCTTTGAAGTCTCATTTTAAATTTTAAAATACCATCTTAAAACAAAAAATTTAAAAAAAAATCCTCTACTTCCTACACCAGAAAATAAAAAAGGTGTTTTTCTTATTAGAGCAGATACTGGTGATCTGTCCGTTAAACAATACCTTAGTCCTGCAAACAAAAATCGCTGAAATCAGTGATTGTGATTACAGGTCACCATTCTAATGGAGCCGTCAACTGTAACGCTCAAGCCGGGATCGCATTGCTCTTCTTTAGTTGTTTGTAGGTTTCTTTTTCAGCAATGCATCCCGAGATTCTTCCCCAATAATTTAATATTTTTTTTTCATTTCATGTTATGGGATTTAATTCTTCCTCTCATGAAAATATTCAAATGTTAGGCCGTTTAGCCTTGCAAATAGGAATGAATTTTCACCGTTAAGAAAAAAATCCCTAGAAAAACCAGATAACCACCTATCTGTTTGAATTCCTTTTCCCTCGTTCCTTTCATGTAACAATATTTCATCTTGGCTGAGTTCAGCCGTTTATCACCGACAGGCTGAGCCGCGCTCCGCAGAGCCCTCGCTCTCCCCGCTGACCATGGAATAACCACAGATAACTGTTTCAGAGCAGACTCCTAACATCTAGCCAGCTAAAAATATGATGGAGCCTCTCTCACCTGTGCAAGGGGGGCTGAAATTAAAATGATATCTGACGAAATTCTGTGTGAGAGGGGGGAAAAAATGTTGCTATCAATTTTCCTTAACTTTTTTTTTAATGGAAGAGGAGAGTGCAATCGGTTCTGATAAAAGGGATATTGTATGACTACGAGGCGAAGGGAGGGCAGCTTTGAGCCGAGTGAACAGCTACGCGAAGGCTGGTACAGTAGCAAAACCAGCAATGCCATGAATATATTACCCAGGGATCTAAGGCAAACGCGTGTTGTATTGGATACACACTGTTGAATGTAAATCCATAGTGCTGAAATGCTGTATATTTATTATGCAAGCCAAAGCTGAAGACAGTTTCTGTTTGATGGACTCCCGGTGATGAATGGATTGTTTCATTCGAGTAAATGAACTGTCAGAAACAATGGCTACACAGTACAATTTCTCTCCCCGTCCCCAAAGGGCAGGAAAGCTCTGCAGCCAAAATAAAGTTGTATTTTTTTGTTAAGTCTAGTGAGATGGCAGGCTTGGGTAGGAAATTCAGAGGGATGGATACGGATAGTTTGACCTTAAAAAGCCCACCCCTCTTCGCTAAAAGCATCGATGTTGTGGGCAGATTTGTTTCAAATTAAAGTGAGATAAAGGTAGGTATCTGTCTAGGCAAGATAGTAGAAGTCCTCGCTCTGGTTAGGGTCAGAAGTAGGTGTTTGGGAGAGTCCCACTGCCACCAGAGAGAGAGCAATGAGGTAAACTGGGTCCTTGGCATGTCCCTGTCTTCTCCTGCACAACAGGAGTTCTGAGGAGAAGGAGTAGTTCTGAGGAGAAGGATGTGGGGGTCCTGGTAGATGGTAAATTATCCATGACCCAGCAATGTGCCCTTGTCACCAAAAAGGCCAAAGTTCCTGCTGCGTGGTCTGTCCTGCAGTGCATTTCTNCTGTGATTCCGTGATTCTGTGAACAGGAGCATAGGAGCCACGAGCAGGCAGGTGGAAGGAGTCTCCTTGCTCATCTGGTGGACACGTGCAGTGGTCCCACAGGACTTTGATCATAACCCACATCTGAAATTGTGGAAAGGTGAATCCCTCTCTGTGATCAGAAGAGGGACCAGCTAAGTAGTGTGAGCTTCTGTCCTGGCCAGGGGCATGGTCAATTAGAAGGTCTGGAAACAGCCCCCAAGATTTGGAAGGGGCAAACCAGCGTTCCCGCTGCGTGGTCTGTCCTGCAGTGCATTTCTGAGGGGTGGGAGAGATGGAGACCAGACCTACCGCACATCCCCTGCTCGGCCTTCAGACCACTCTTCTGAGGTGCCTTCACCAAGTGTCTAAAGCTACAGGACTTCACGAGTCCCTGTGGCTCTTTACCAGAATTGTCCTTAACTTTTCTCCCTTTGCAGCTCTGCGCTTAATGGTGGTTCTATGCCCAGATGTGAATTCCTTTACATTTCAGATGCTCTTTCCTTTTTTTGGCTGAGTTCTCCTTTCTGGGGGCCGGGGGCCATCTCAGAGGGCTTTCCATCAAGCTGGGGAACCTGCGCTGCCCGGGCTCTGGGGAGACCTCAGCCACCGCTGCCACCAGGCGCTGAGTGGTGGTGGGAGCGCTGATGAGGACACAGCAGTAATTAGCCATTGGCAATAGCCGATCTTGCTGCACCAAGTTGCCCTGAGCAGGAAAAAGTGAGTCAGACAAACGTCATACTACATAACTGACCGTAACGTGACATCAGTGACTATGATAAATGATAAGAAAATGAGGGCTGGATTCCATTTCATCCCGATTTTTTACAGATTCATAAGCGGAAACGCGCTGTGAAGTCGGTCCTGAAGGAAATCTTCTCAGCTGAAATATTTTCGGAGGCAAAGCGCTTTCTGGAGCAGCGGTGAGGCGGAGGAGCCTGGAGCTGTAGGCATGTGGGTACGCTGAGCGCTTGTATGAAACAAAGCCTTTGAACGGAAATAGAAAGCATATTGCAAACTGCAGGTGGTTTGAGATAGCTGCGAAAGAGAAACGTTCTTGGAAGCAGCTTTTGCAGCTCAGGATATAAGGGGCTGAACTGTGCAATTTCCCAATTTATTTTTTTTTCTTTAATGGTCCCTTTCTGAAATAATTTCCTGGACGTGTCTTTATCTAAGAGGGGAAAAAAAAAAAAATCTAAGAGCAATTTGGGGTTTTCCTTTCGAGGAACTAGTTTCTGAATATGGTGTAGGAAGAAGAGGGCTCTGTCAAACAGATCCCTTCTCTTCTTGCAGGGCTGGACTGACGTGTGCTGTACGACAGACGGCAAACGCCATTCCAGGTAGTAAATTTCCATATCTTGTGCAGAGCTTCCACCAGTGCTTATTGTAACAGGGAAAGGTTTTCAATTATACTAACAAATTGCCAGTACGTTTAGAAAATAGTGTCAGATTAAATCCTGTTGTCATTTCTCAGTAAAATAGCTTGTTTACACCGTTTGTCCAGAAAGCCTGGACGTTTAATTTATGACCTGGGATCCTCCCTGTGTCAGGACAAAACAACACGCAGGAACGGCAGCGGGAATAACGGGAGTTTTTCCCATTTCTGCCCTGTGTCCTCCAGCCAGGTTTTGTCTTCTGCAAAACGAACACGAGCAAAAACCAATCTGTGAAAGTATACAGGAAAAAAAGCCTGGGGGAGCCCTAGGTCCCGGAGTTTAACGCGCTTCCAGTTGTCACGTTCAGAGGGGTTTTACTGCCTCCGGCTGCTTCCGCACCATCTCCACTTCGGGCCATCACACACTAACGATTACGTGGGCTCAGTGAGTTTTCTCCCTCCCCCCGGCGCAGTTAAGCTGTGGCCGTCTCCCGCCTTTCTGCGCGGCTTTTAGAAAGGGGGGTGTCTATTTGTCGAGAACGGACAGCCCTGTTTGCTCCCGAGGTGTACTGCTGCCTGACGGGTCCTGCACATCTGGGCAGCCCAGCTGCGTCACGTCTGTCTGTCCCGTGGGCTTGCTGGGGCTCAGGGGAGGTGGGGGGAAGCCTGGTGTGCCTGTGGACTGCAAGCAGGCGGCTGATAACTAATTTTAGAGGAAAAACGTGACCTCAGTATCTTACACATCCATTCATGATGCGAGTTTCAGTGGCAAAAATCAGTTTGAGTGTTACTGATAACTAATTTTAGAGGAAAAACGTGACCTCAGTATCTTACACATCCATTCATGATGCGAGTTTCAGTTGCAAAAATCAGTTTGAGGGTTAAAAAACCCCACACCTCTTGGTTCTGTATGGTTTAAAAGCAATCTGAAGACTGTATGAGTCATTGTTATTAAATGCCAATTAGCGTTAACTTGATGTTACTCAATAGGGTCCATCTATTAGTGAGTAATTTTGGCATCGACTGACAGATTCATTGGCAAAATTGACATGAGGCAGCGCTGTCCTGCAGCCCAGAGAACACGTCCCGTTGCGAGACTGCGTCCTCGTGGGTGCATCACGCAAACGGGCTCACGCAAACCCCCTCCAGCTCCAGGACGAGCCTAAGCGTGGTCCTCAGCCCCGACGCCGCCGCTCCTGGACCTGCACGTGAACTCACAGCGTCGCCGCGTTCATCCCGGAGACCGCAAAGGGTCTGTTGGCTCGAGGGAGCGGGACCTGAGCCACCGGTGGTTTCTCAAGGTAACTTCATCGGAGAGGCTGCGGCTGTAAATCAGGGCCGTCTGACGTTAGGCATGGGCAGGTACCAGCGGAGAGCTCTGTAGATTGGAAAATATGCTCATCGCTGGGAATGCTTTTTGCTGCCAGCAGCTCGAGTTGTTTGTGCCAGTCGAGCACCCGGGCTGAGGTGGGACTTTTCGAGCTGCTCCTTTAAATCAAACACCGGCAAAGAGGGATCGAGAAGACAAACGAAGAAAGCAAACAAAGAAGGGCAGTTTCGAAGAAAGCCTGGAGATTTACGGCCTCTCCACCTGATCTCCTGCCAAGTTTATTTGATCTCCATCCACTGCTGCTGAAGGGGAGCGTCCGGATGGACCGCGCTCCCACCTGACGTCTGCCCTTGCTTGTTTTTTCCAAGGGTGGCTGAATCAGACCAGCTCTCCGGGTCACACATGAGCTGGCGCTGCCTGTAAACAAGCTGCTTCGCTGGTGATTTACTGAGCATTAGGCTTCGCCCTGTCTGCTGTAGGAAAAGAAAAGACAAAAAAGCTGCAACGTGTAGCGGGACACGAAGTCAGCCCTGCGGATGGCTCTGGAGCGGGTGCGGAGGACCGCGGTGCTCTCAGCCCGTTACCTTCAGAGATGAAGCACTGCCTCCAGCTCTGGAGTCCCCAACATAAGAAGGACATGGATCTGCTGGAGCGTGTCCAGAGGAGAGCCACGAGGATGATCCGAGGGCTGGAGCACCTCTGCTATGAGGAGAGGCTGAAAGAGTTGGGGCTGTTCAGCCTGGAGAAGAGAAGGCTCCAAGGAGATCTCATTGCGGCCTTCCAGTGCCTAAAGGGGCTCCAGGAGAGCTGGGGAAGGACTTTTTACTGGGGCATGGAGTGATAGGACGAGGGGGAATGGCTTCAAACTGGAAGAGGGCAGGTTCAGATTGAACATTAGGAAGAAGTTTTTCACTGTGAGGGTGGTGAGGCACTGTCCCAGGTTGCCCAGAGAGGGTGTTGAGGCCCCATCCCTGGAGGTGTTCAAGGCCAGGCTGGACGTGGCCTTGGGCAGCCTGGTGTGGTGGGAGGTGTCCCTGCCTATGGCAGGGGGGTTGGAACTCGATGAGCTTCAAGGTCCCTTCCAACCTAAACCATTCTATGATTCTATGAGTCTATGGTCAAGTGGCCCAGACGGGGATGTACCTCTGGGACAGAAACAGACTGCTGCATACGCAAACGTCGCGTGGCTGAGCCGAGGCAGACGGAGGACGTCCTGCAGACGGCTCCCCTTTGGCGGCAGGCAATGCAAAGAGCAGACCAGGTCGTTTCGAACCAAAGTACAGTTGTACAACTTTTCATCACTAAAGTAAACGGGTTTTGTACTGATGCAGGCCCAGAAGCCTTCAACCTTCTGCTCCGTATCCCAGAGGAGACACTTCTACTGACCGGTTGGGGCAGCTGAAGCTGTGCACTACATTTCCAGCAGTGACATGGGAACATCTGCCAGGGGTGCAGAGACCCGGCGTGGGAACGGGCTCTGTAGCACTCCCAGGGCCATGGTATTCTTCGTCAGGACAAGCTCTGTATGGGTTACCAAAAACCCCAAACCTTGATGACAAACTGTGTTGTTCGAGTAAAGGATAGGGGCAAGTCCTACCTCTATTTCAACTCTTTTTTTTTAGTTCTCAACAGTCTGCAGTTCTTGCCTGCTCGTTTGGCTGAAGGCAGGGCTGACTGTATCAGCCAATATTTGTACTGAGTCTAAGAATGTTGCTGCTTGGCTCTCAGCAGTAATAATCCCATTTTTTTCATTTGTTTTGTGCCTGTAACATTTACAGAATAAGAAGAACCATTACAGGAGACTTCGTCTCAATTACAGTTATCACTTCAGTAGGACGCTAACATGACACCAGGCATCCTCTCCCATTCAGGACCCTTCAGACTTCACAGAGTTGTGTTTTTTTCTAAAAAAAGGAGGAGAGTCTTGCTCTTAAGACTAGAAGAGACCATTACAGTTGTGTCGGCTGAGTTTTGCAAGTGGTGACATGGGAAATTTTAGGGGAGACAGAAAATAAGGAAGCCCCAGAAGACCTACACCCAGAAACAGGCTGGAAACGTTCGCATGATACAGCAGCTCTTTTCCTTTCCGCAGCCAGCAGAGTCTTTTATATAATGATTCTTCAATTCAGAGCTGCTGTTTTCTGCCCAGGGCTTGATTAAATATCGTACCCCTGTGTGAAAGAGCTGAGAGAATGCCCGTTTGTGTGCACTGGTGTCTAAATATTTGCCTGTGATCTGCTCACCGACCCAGCGCTCCGGGGAACCGAGGGCAGCTGCCAAGGCAGCGTGCTCCAACCCTTTGCGAAAAGCCACACGACGGTTTGCCAGCGCGGGACGGACGCGCAGCCTGCAGTGACAGGCACGGCGGGTAAAGCCCCGGGTAGGGCTTAACCGTCTTCTCGCTTCCAGAGGTGGTTCCTCCTCCCGTGAGCGATAACGAGTCTCTTGTCCAAGCAGTGCTAAAAGTGAAGTGAACCACGGGGCGCCCATTGACCTCCACGTGGACACAACAGTGGCTGCGATTGTCTTCATGGCACGTCCAGAGCTTAGCGGTAGCGGCGGCGTTTCGCCAGTGGGAAGAGGGGCACAGCGAGGCGACCCCTGTCCCGTTCCCCACTCACCATCTTGGCTTTGCAGGACATTATGTCCCAACTCTGGGGTTCCTCTCCCATTCCTCTCATCCTCCTCGACAAGACGGGCTCCTCCTTGCTGCAGGCGTGCGGTTTCAGCAGCCCCTGCAGCTCACGGGGGCACGGAGGCAGAGCCAGCCTTTGCCTTTGCCGCCTTTGCCGACACGCGAGCACGCTGCAGATGCTTTCTCAGGGTTGTTCTTGGTTCTCGGGTGTTTATTCGGTTGTTCTCCCCGGGGGAGGCTGAGCCGGGAGCTGTGCTGATGCTTTGCTTCCCAGAAAAGAAAGAGCGAAGCTCCAGGGAGCGAGGAGGAGGTGGGAAGCAGCATCCTGCGAGGGCTTGGAAGGCTCTGCATCAAACCTCTTGCCTCCGAGACACAAAGCCGAAAGAGGTGTCTTATTGTTGGAGACATCAGAACCCACAGGCACCCCCTTTCCCTCCCCTGCTGCCGGTTTCCTGACCCAAACCCCCCTCCCCGCTCTGACCCGCGGCGGGAGATGCCGGGAGGAGGAGAGCTTTCTTGTAAGGGTTAAATCCCAGCGGACGGGGTGCACGTCTGGCGGGGATGAAGGCTTTCTGGCTGCCGCAGGGGTGAAAAGCCACCGAAGGGGAAGCTGCAGCGACAGCCCGAGCTGACCCAAGGTGGCAACGCCGCTCAGCTCCTGCCCTCCGCTCCCCACTCTCTCACACGTGCACAGACAAACGCGGTATCTCTCTCTCTTCCTTTCCTTATTCCCTGGCTTTTCACACAGAGGGCTGCCGTCCCTCTTAACTGGGCCAGTTTCCAGCCCCAATTCATCTCCTCTCTCCCCACTCCCTCAGCTCCTGGTAGCCCCAAGGCTACCGCCGTCCCCGTTGCGCCCAGCTCGGCGCCGAGCTGCGGAGCACCGGTGGGGTTCGGACGGGCAGAGAGCCCCTCGAGGGCTGTTCCGGGGGGTGCTGAGTCCCGGGGGGGGCTGTAACCTGTCTCTGGAGGGTGAGACCCTGCCGGCGGGGCGAGCAGGCTCAGTGCCGGCACCCTGGCTGCCCTGGGGAAGGGTGGGGGGGATCGGTGGAAACTGAAGGCTTTTTGAAAAGCAGCCCTCCTGACATGCAGCTAGTGGAAACATCCCTTCATCTGACCCCGCAGGACCACCCAGGGGTTCCTTAATCCTCCAGTCCATCTTCTGAAAACCCACTGTAACAAGGTGTGTTAACCTCTGAGGTAGATTTGCAATTGCGGCCGGGGCTAATGACTGCAAACTCATCTCCCTGGTGACCTTCCTCCTCACACATGGAGGCTTTCATCAGGCTCCTGATATATATATATATATATATTGCAGTTAAATGTCACTGGCATAAAGAGGAGGGACACCACCTCTCTAAAACAAAATAAATAGATTGCATTGGCATCGTTTAGGTTTTTCCCCAGCCATTTTAAAATAAAATGTTTTTTTGGAAAGCCTCTACCAGGATAATTCATGTCTTCATCAACAGAGCAAATTTGTCTTTAAGAAAGAGAGCACAGTGAGCAAGAAAAATATTGTGGTCCAGCAAATGACATACGGGTTTGCAGGGTAATTACAGCACCTCTGGTCCTTTGGCTATTTGAGCGGAAAGGGGGATGCTAGTTGGAGTTCATCAGAACTTAAGGTGGTTCCACTGAAATGCTTTTCCCTTGGTCTCCTTTCCTCGCTGGGACTGTACTGTAATTTGCCTCTTCCCATCTCCCCTCCCCTGTCCTGGAGGAAGCATCCTGAAGTGAAGCAAATGCCTTATCTCATCTTCTCAAATTATAGCACTTTGATTAAGAAAGAACCAAACCCAGTTCCTGGTGGTGCATCAGAAGCTCTTCTGGGGTGGATATTTCAGCCACGTTTTTACCTGCATTTAGCTCAGAGCTATACAGAAATCGTTTGTCCGATATGAAATCAGCCGGTTCTTGTCTCCCTGGACCAAAATTTCAGCACCTTGGATGATATTTAAGTCAGGGTAAATGTATGTCTGAAATGCTTCTGATTCTTTAAAAAAAATCTTCTTTCACCGCTGATTGCAGTGTTACGCCCCACGTGAAATAACACATATTTCCCATAAACTTCTCAAACTTTTTTTTCAAGGCCTGTATTATTTTATCTTTACAATATCTAAAATGTGCTGGTCCCTGAGCCTTTGGGCACATGCACAAATATTACTTCAAGAGCAGTATATTCAGCTGTGTTCGCTCGTTTGCACTTTCATTGAAGTCTAAGCTCAGTAACGATTAACCGTAATTGGGGAGGAATAAGAGCAACGGTTTCAACAGGCACCGGCGAGGACGATGTTGTATCTCTATTTCAGCTGTGCCTTAGAGCTTTTTTGGTGCAGATCAAACCAGCAAAATACAGGTTTGAGCTCCTGTACAAGTGTGTGTGTGTGTGTGTGTGTCCCCCGTAGTTAATGACACACGTTTAAAGGCACGGCTGGAGTTATGTGAATGCGACGTTGTCTGCAGAACATGCCTAAGGTTTCAGAAGCCAAACCACGTGGGATTTTATAGATCCGCATAAACACCTGAGCACCAACTGGAAACGCGTGCGGTGTTGGGATAATGGGAAGAATACGTTCTCTAGGGTGGACAGCTTTAAAGGAATAGATGTCTTCCTCTGTTAGCTGGAGGATCTCAGCAGCCTCTGTAGTGAGCATCTTTTGGTAATTAACCCTTAGCAGCGTAAATACCTGGAGGGAGGTGTTCTCTTTTGTATTTCTGGCCAAATTCCAGTGGCCAAGGAGGTGTCTCTGCCCACCGCCTCCAGAGACGGCTCCAGGATGCACGTGAGAGACAGCAGCAAACCGAGAGCACTCCTTTCCTCACTCCAACACGCAACAAATGCAGATGAGCATCCCATCCCCTGGGGTGATGCATCTCTTAGGGTGGGTGGGACAGGTTTGCCCTAAGCGCTGTTGTCCCCATCTTACAAACGAGGAAAGTGTTGCAGAAAAGGCGTCTGCCTCCTGCCTCAGCCAGCGGCTGGAGCTCAATCAGTTCCTAAATGTTTATGACCCTAATTAGCTCACATAAACCTCCCAAGGAGGAGACCTTCCTGCTGCAACACACAGCCCATTATTTTGGAGCTAAAATCCTCGTAACTAACCTGCACCTCCCCTGCTGCCCTTCCTGCAGTGGAGCAGAGCTGAACGCCCGCCCCGTCTCACCGCCGGGGACGCGGGCTGGGAGGCCGGAGATGCCTAATTGCAAGGAGCGGACTTGATCACACTTTCTTTCCCTCTATTTTATTTTAACTCATCACCGCTCCCTATGAGGTGACCTTCAGGCACTCTCCTTGACACCAAAACCTTTGCCCTGACCCTCCACTGCCTGGTATCCGTTGAAATCATTTACGGTAATGTCAGTGACGGTGAATACGCAGCCGTTCTCGTCTGGAAGTGTTTTGCACAGGTATCTGTGACAGAAGTTTGATGGCAGAGGTGGATCAGACCCGTTCTCTTCACCGCTGGTAGGAGATTTTTAAGAACTGCCCCGCTGCTAAATCTCATGGAAGGAATGCGGCGGAGGTAGGTTACCACCAACTGTAGAGTCATCTTCTACTTATGCACAGTATGTGTCCAAGTATGAAAGGCGTTTCTAAGCCTGCTGCCTTTGCTAAATATCCAACCACATTTATGACACCTCCGGCCTGTGGGAATTGCCTGTCTGAGACCTTAAAGTCAGTTTTCATCCAGCTATGATGCAAGTTTAATGCCTGCCAGAAGAAGAAATAATATTTGGAAATTAAGGATCGAGGGAGGGAATCTTCAGCTGATATAAACCTTATTGACTTCAAGAGAACCACACAGGTCTACACCAGCTCTGCTGGTGGCCCAAGGTTTAAATAAACTGCAAAGGTGGCTGAGATTCATTTTTAAGGCGGAAAGGGCTGTTGGGAATGTTGTGTTCTTATTTACAATGATGTTACACTGCTTTGGGGGTTCTGTCCTATCCTTTTGCTTCAAAAACTGAGGAACGGCATGGTTGTATTTTGAGGAATAGCAGCTCCCCAGAGTTTCTGTGCAATCCCCCCAGAATGATGAGGTGTTCAAGGCCAGGCTGGACGTGGCCTTGGGCAGCCTGGTCTGGTGGGAGGTGTCCCTGCCTATGGCAGGGGGGTTGGACCTCGATGATCTTCAAGGTCCTTTCCAACCTAAACCATTCTATGATTCTATGATACCCACTGTCTTTCCGCACCCTCACCCAAGTGGACTCAGCCTGTAGATACCACCACTTTCCCTGAGCTTTATTCCCGTTCTCTTCTGCAATACGAAGTTGGAGCACAAGAAGCCATCATGCCGGAGGACAGAATAATGAGGGTGAGGGAAAGATCTCTGCTGCATTCTGTAATGTGGCTGTGGGTTGCAGTGGGCAGTCCCGCGTGGTCACCCATGCTTGCTTAGTCCTTGCAGAGGTTTGTGAGCAACTTAGAGAAGTATGTCAAGGCCAGGCTGGAGGTGGCCTTGGGCAGCCTGGTCTGGTGGGAGGTGTCCCTGTCTATGGCAGGGTGGTTGGAACTCGATGATCTTCAAGGTCCTTTCCAACCTAAACCATTCTATGATTCTATGATTCTATGCGTTGAGTTGCCAGCAAAGGCACCGAATGGCTGAGGAACCTGTGGCAGCGCTTGGTGCTGACGTGAAGCTCTCCGATTTGGTGTCCGACCTTCAGTAACGCTGAGGACCGGTGGATCCTATGGAATTCAAGTCAGCAGCTGATCTGGAAAGATGAAGGCAAATACTGAGGTTCTGCTCACTTGCTTTAATCTGCTCGTTCCTGAAACTTGTGTCAGACCTTCCTGGAGCAAAATGGAAGGGCAGATTTACACAAAACTCCTGCAAAGCAACTGCAAAGGGCTCCCCAGCGGTAGCTGCCTGCTCCCTTCCCCCAAAGGGAAAATGTTTTACTCTGGAGTATGCTGAAGGCACAGCAAAATGCAGATGTCAAACCTCCTTAGCTTTCACTGGCTCCAAAGAAAGGTTTAATCAGCGAAATAAAGTGAGGAGTTGTGAGTTCCTTGCAGTAAACAAGTTAAACGTTATTAAACACACACGTGTCTCTTTAAGGAGATGAATTGATTGTGTGTGTTTATTTTTACAGCATTATTTAACCGAGTAAGAAAAAAGAGACTCAGAGTTGATGCCAAGATGATATAGCTGAAAAAAAGCCCCAGAAAAGATTTTTCCAGTGGGCTCATTTTTTTTCCTAATAACTGTCTCCCCTATCTGCCAATCTTAGGTCAACAAACATAGGTTGATTGACAAGTTAAAATGTTTAGCTTAGCCTGCAACTCATATAAACCAATTTAAAATTTCTAGTGCAGGAGGGAGATGTAAGAGAAACAAACAATCTCCCTTCCTTCCGAGCCTCTCCCTTGAGGGTGATCTAGAAATGTTCTTGTCGCGGGCACCGGCTGACAGCAGGGGACATCCCCTTGTTCCCAGTTCCGCAGGTGGGACCTCCTCATCCCTCCGTGCTCCACAAGGCAAAATGACGCAGGTCCTCGCGGGACAGCAAAGCGCTCACGGGGACGGGAGCTCAGGATGGAGCAGGGTGGTTTGAATGGGATGTGTTCCCATCCTCCCTAGGAGTTGTGCTTCTAAGAAAAGCGTCGTCTGCTATAACGTGATCGGAAAACAGCGGTTTTGGCGATCGTATCCTAAATAACGGAACTGCTATGATTTTGCATTGACAATGCTCCTTCCAGCCTAATGGTCTTGCAATACTTTCGTGGCATGATTAAGTGTTTTTAAAGTATTTTACAAGTGAGGAAATTCCAAGAGGAGGAAATTGTGTTGATCGAAAGCAAAAGTGTTTCGAAGGGTGATAACTCCCGGTCTCCCGTTCTGAAGCAATGGGAAGACACTACGGACTGAAGCCAACTACTGGAAACTACTGCATTTTAGGCATTCCTCTAAAATGAAGAACCAAACTTTCCTGAAGAAATTATTTCTTGAATCTCAGATGTAACCATAGTGAAAGGAAACCCTCCTCACCCCGTCCCTTACCCGAAGCAACATGGATCGTGGTGGCTGAGGAGGTGACCTGGGCCAGGGGACGTGGCCTCCAGCAGGTCTCCGAATCATCCTGCTGCTTTCGGAAGATGGCTGCGTGTCCTCAATCTCTCCTTCTCAGTTTTTACCTCAGGGAATCATAAATAAATCTAAGAAAATTGGACGCGTCCCAGCAGTGATGGGAAATAGAGAGCCCAGTAAGGACAGGGAAGTAGGGGTGGGTTTGGGTGGGTTATTCTCCCCACTGAGCACTCACGAAAACTGCTTTCCCGCCTTTCAGCATCCCCTCCAGCCCGTGGCCTATTGGCTGCTCGGCATAAAAGAACTTACAGTCTCTCTCCCCGTTTGACTCTCCACGGCCATTGAGCTGAAACCCCTCAGCAGCATCTCGGCAAACAGCACCCAGACAAAAAGCCTTCGAAAGCCCCGGCATGACCCGCAACGGGACCCACCCCGGCTCGGAGCCCCTCAGGAACGTGTTCTGGCACAGCAGACACCGTCTCATTCCAGAGGCAGATATCAGGAGTTCAGCACACTGATTTTTAAATGGATATCTTCAGGATGTCTGGTAGAAGGTCACTCGAGCCCTCCGCTAGCGGAGCAGTGGCCGCAGGTCCCTCAGGCCGCAGGTCCCTCAGACCCTCCCTGGGTCCAGCTGTGTGTTCAGCTGGTCCGACCCGATCCTGCGATCTCTTCTGACCACCTGCGTGGCACAAGCGGCAGCCTCGTGCTTTCAAACAGCAGAGCAGTGGGTTCCCACCGCCCCCGACGCCTCTCAGCCCACCGCTGAGGAGCGCGCTTGGCTTTCCCCGTGCTTTCCCCGCCACAGCACTGCTTTAAAAGCACATTCTGATCGCCGAACCGCCTTCGTTACTGGAGAGTTATTCCTCCAGAGTCTGAGCATCTCCCTGTGCAGTTACAATACCGAAGGGACCCATCACCGCTTTATTTTTTTAAACTTTTACGCGTACACCTGCAAGTTTCTTGTGCTCCAACACGGAGATGTTAAACCAACTCCCCCCTCCCGCACCAGAGGCGGTTGTATGTTCTGTGCCTGTTTCCTTATCTTCTGTAAATATTTAGCAGCGAAGTTGTGGGATTCTCAAGGCGTTTAAAAGATAAATCTACGTCATAGCAGCCCTGTCTCGCAACAACATTTGCTTAAATTATATAGTAAAACAAATAACCCTTCCAAGTTAGCTGGATGGAAAACAATGGCTCAGCTTTGATGGCGTGAGCACAAATGCCTCTGCAGTTGACACCTTTGGTGATTGATGTTTTTTGATGCTATAGGTTTGTTTTGCTCCCTCACTGTTTGTTTTCCCACTGGGCTGACTTGGACAGGGAATGCCGTTCCTCCGCCTGGAAGTGCATATTTGGGCAGCCGTGGGCTTTGGGATCAAAGCAGTGAAACATGCGAACGCAGCAGTTTGTCCGAGGGGTCGACTGCCCTCGAACCAGGCAGGGAAGGCAGATGGAGACCTCTCCTCCGTACTAATGTCGGTAAGGACGTCTCACAGTTGAGAGAGTAATGCATTTTGGATCAAAGAACAACACTGATAAGAAGACTAATTAGTGTAGTTTGCCCATTTTTCTTTGGTTTTGCTGTTAGTAAACTTCAGTGCTGCCTAATGACTGGCACAGTCGGAGTTGGGAATGCCAAGTTAAGCCAGAGACACTTTTCCTGTTAGACTTCCACGCTGCTCTTACCGAAATGAAAGGTGCAAATTTGGGGACTCTATATCCTCAATAACTGTCTTCTCGGAGATGTCCGTGCAGTAACCCATTGTTAATCTCACGTTACCTTCCTTCAGCTGGAGAAAAGTGGTTGCGTATCTTTGGGTGGTTGGGTCTCGCGTTCTGTAGCTCCTCAGAACCTTTCATCACGGGTCTGGGTTAGGTGTCCAAGTGCCTCCAGGCAGATGCTTTGCTTTGCTCCGTGCTGCCATCTAACTTCTGAGCTCCCCGGAGTGGAAGCTGTTCTGACAGCCTGGATTTTGGATGGCTTTAAAGCAAGGGGATAGGGAACTACAGAACTGGAATTAACCAGCTGATACTCAGCCAACCACCCAAGGAACCACTCACGTCTCTGGTGCTCATGTCAATAAAATTTCCAGACCTGATGTAGATTTTTCCTATCTTTTTTTTTTTTTTCTAAAAGCATATTGTTCCTTCTCTCTAGGGGAGTCTGCCCTGATACAGCGGCCCCTAAAAAAGCTCCAAATGGGGGAAGATCTGGGGGTGTACGCGGGAAGAAGGATTTGCCAAGGATTTTTTGCCTCCCCTGTAGGCGTGTTGGGTAAGGCAGGCATTGTGGTTTCCTCAGCCAAGCCAATGCAAGCAAGCGGTGTACCGTGGGTCACTTCATGGCATGCAATGAATCAGGCTTGCAGTGGACTGAGGCATGGCTTGGCCAGGTCAGAGCCTCCGCGCTCTGCCCGCTCCGCTCTCCGGCGCTTTGGAGACCTTCGCACGCACGCACGCGCTCGCGCCGCACACACTGACAACCTTGTTTCTCCCGCCACAGTCTGGTCGGGATGTGCAAGTCATTGTTGAGATGTCACAGAAAACTGGTTTAGGCTGAGATGGAGCTGCAGCTGTGTTATAAACGCCGCCAGACAAAAGTGGACTGTCTCCTTCGGGGTGGATTTCCAGAGAAGGGCTTGCTTTTCATTTCCTTTGGATCTAACTTTTAGAGCTAACTTTTCCTTAACAAAAAGCAGCTTTAAAATAAAGGCGTATTACCGTAGGATGGACGTTGAAACGCGAATAAAAATTACTGAACGTACTGACAGCTAGGTTTTGATATTTTTATTAGGATCTGTCTCTGCAGTAAAAATGATCATTGTTGCTTGTGCCGCAGTTGTAAAAAGTCTTTCAAGAGCTGCCCCAGGTAGACTTCTTTTATATGTTTTTTGTGTGTCTATAAATCAAAGATATTATTTGAGTAAAAGCTGCATAAAGCCTATCTGGCTGGTAAGGATGAAATATCTTTAAGGGAGGGAATTTTTGGGGCGGGGGGGGCTAAGCATGAAGGATGAAGATGTCTGCACAGCACAGTTTTTGGAGTTGTAGGACACCAAAAAGGAAATGAATTAGCAGTTGAAGAGTTACTGGTTGATGTTCAGTGTAGTTTTAATATCCTTAAGAGTGCTGTTAAACGGTTTCACTGTGCACGCCACCGCTGCTGAGCTGGAAACCAGTGCTTTCCACGCCGTTCCGTGCCCAGTTGCTCACTGTGAGCGAAAGGGAATGCCTCAGCGGCGTGGCGGGAGCATTGTCACTGCTGTTTTACTCATTTGGTTTGAGGTTGACATCCTGCGTAACAGACATCTTGTTTGTGGCCTGACAACGAGGGTTGTTTAAAGCCCTTTTCTTCTGCCAGCTGCTTTGTGGTCAGCTGGAGGGAACCCGGCCAGACAGCCACCCTGTAATCAGATCGCTCGCTCGTTAGGGCGACGAAGGAGATAGCGGCGGGCAGATCCCTTAAGCCGCTGCGTTTCAGAAAGCCCTTTGTTAAACAACTGTCCTCTGCCTTCATTCCAAGGCGGCTCCATCGCTGTTCATTTCCTCTCCCTATTAAGTGCTTATCTGCGGCTAGGCACGAGCAGCTGGATGGGGACCCAGGGAAAACTGGAGGCGCTGGAGGCATCGCTCTTGTCCGAGGAAGCGGCAGCCGAGAGCCGTGTGCCAGCGGAGCCGGAGAGCGGCCGGGGCCGGGTGCGTGGTGCCCTCCTTGCGGCTGGGTGATGAACGGGATGGCCAAACAGACTGTTTATCCTCTGGCACGGGAGGGACTGACTAGCATGAAAGTTAACACGCAGCCTCCAGCTTTCGCGCGGAGCCCCCGGCTGTGGGCTGCCAGCGGGCAACCTCAGGCTTCGAGTGAAAAATGGAAGAGGAAACGGTCTTGTTTTTCTAACGTTCAGCATCAGCAAAAAATCAGGAGAATCATCAGCAGCTGATGACTTTGCTTTGTTTCGTTCCAAGATCTCTCACGAACCTACGTTATGGAAATACCCACTCTCTGCCCTAAAGAACATAACCATCTAAATCAGCGAGAGATAAGGACGACTCCAAGGAGCAACGTTTTTATTAGGGCGACACAGGAGACGAGTTTCCTGGATCACCTGAGCTGCTTCTGTCTCTACCGTCATTGTCTTCTCTGTGAACGAGCGTCTGCAAACGGCAAACTCTCATGCCATCATGCTCTTCAGGATTAGGAAGGATTAGGAAGAAGTTTTTCCCTGTGAGGGTGGTGAGGCACTGTCCCAGGTTGCCCAGAGAGGGTGTTGAGGCCCCATCCCTGGAGGTGTTCAAGGCCAGGCTGGACGTGGCCTTGGGCAGCCTGGGCTGGTGGGAGGTGTCCCTGCCTATGGCAGGGGGGTTGGAACTCGATGGTCTTCAAGGTCCTTTCCAACCTCAACCATTCTATGATTCTATGATTCACCTCGAGTTTCGAGTTGTTAGGCACACGGGAAACCCGCGAGGCGTGTGGGGAAAATCCAACCATTTCTTGAGCTCACCCAGGAGTTTCAAATTGGATTAATCCCCTTATCTGATCCGCACGCTTTTTCTTGTGCTGGTAATGGAGCCACAGGGGCTCTCAGCTTTGCAGCTGCCAATCTTTTTTATGAAATAAAAGTGTTATTTTTAATATTTTGTTACTTTCTAAGTGGGTTGAATGAGATTAAGAAAAATTAGCACCTTCCAGTCGTGAACTCCAATTTCGCTGCAATGATTGCTATTCCCCTTCAGGATTCATTCCTTTCCCAGGTCAAGAGTGCACAGTAGCGCTCTGGAAGCAATGGATTAAAGTGCTGATAGGAGATATTTCTCCTTTTATCTTCTCAAGAATCTGTCTGATGACTATTTTGGCCTGTTTAAATATTGGCTTCAATTTCCTTAGCACACAGCTTGTCCTGAATTTTACGCATTTATTCTGTTGAGTTTAATGGCATTAGTTGCTTGAGAAGTGTTAGATGCTTGCAAACATTTTCAGCTGTGTCTTCATTTCTCCTTAACTGCTTCGAGGTGAATTTCTGAGAATGACAGTGCTGATTAGAAGCTATGCCGTGCAAGTCCTTAGGATTCCAGGCTTACATGAGTCTTTAGTCTCGAAGCTACGGGATAAACAACCCTCTCTGATACTGGCTGTGCAATGCCGAAAGCAAAAAGTGATTAAGCAGAGCTTGAAAATTAACCAAACCTCTGCAAGATGATTTCACAGTGGTTGAGACTTCTGTTTTGAAATAAAAAATAAAAACAGAGCTTGGGAAAGTATTGGGTGATTTCCTTTCCCTGCCACCGGTTGAGACTTAGATGGGACACTTTGTTCCCATTGGGAAAGGAAATAATATTCTCCGGTATATTTGTTCATAGAATGGCACTCTCAGCATTTTCAGAAATCAAATGCAATCCATCAGCTTAAAGGGAGACGGCGGCATTGTTTTGAATGTTTCATTATCAATTTGCGCTGAAGGAAGTAGCCCCATGCTGTTATCTGCCCCTGTTTTCTTTTGATTCGAGGAGCCTGTTTGTGGATTACGTTGTGTTGCATTTTGGGCTTGCCAGGATCCTACCATGGCTTCAGAAAGGTTTTCTTATAAAAACTGCCCAGTTTCTATTATCCCCGTTTGGTGCAAGGCCAGTGGTTGTTAGACATCTGCCTGCTCGGGCTGCCCGGGGGGACGAGGTCAGCGCGGCTCGGGGGAGCTCCGTGCTGCCCAAACACAGCCACGGATCAGCTGCTGCCGTTTGTCCGGCTTGAGTACGGCTCGAGTCGCCTGCCCAGTTAGTTTAATTATCATTCAAACTGGGACAGCCATTGTCTATAAATCATGGGAATTACAGTCCTTGCAAAGGCAGGGACAAAACCATTGACAACAGTGGGCAAAACCAGTATTATTTCACCTACGGCGCTGGGATCTGCCCCTCCTCCCCTCCCCAGCTCAGCCATGCCTGAAAACCGGCGATCTCTGGTCTGCAGTTATCCTGAGGAAGGACTTGTGTCCCCCCGAACGTGGGCGCGATCAACCCCCGGCCCTTTGCTGAGGGAACAGCGTGTAGCTGGGGAGTTTTAGTTTCACCCAGTCCATCACTAGAGAAAAACAAGCCACATACACTAAGGTTACTGTGTTGAACATAAGGAAAGTCAAATTTTTTCCAGACACTGGAAAAGATTAAGCATACGTATGGTCCAGCATTTGTCACACAGCAGTCTAAATTGAGAATATGATAGAATATTAGCCTTGTTTCTTGGGCTGATCTACTGAATGCAAGAAATAACCCGGAATAGTCCAAACTTGCAACTGAGCTCATTAAAAATTGGTTTTCAGAGACTACAGTTTCAGAGAGACATTATCCGTCAGTAATCACAGTAGCACCTAAGCAACTGGTGGCCTTTGGTCTTCAATTCCAGCTTTTCTTTAATCCACCAAACGTTTACAGCTGAGTGTGTTCAGAGTCACACCGTGCTGAAACCCGCTGAAGCCGATGGAGGAACTCCGGATTAGTTCCCTTCCAGCCGAGATCAGATCCTAAACAAAAAACGATGCCGACCCTCAGCCTTTGCTCTCTGCAACTCTCGTCCAGGTGGTGTCCTCCACACAGAGTGGGTCTTTCCATTTGCTTCCAGTTTGCTTTACAATTCGCCTTTTCACTTGGCTGGATTTGGCGTAGCTGGGAGCTTTCCCCACTGGTCTCCCTCTTTCTGCTGCTACGAAGAGCAGATATAAAATGATTTTGTTTGAGTCAGTGCATTGGTTTTGGCAACAACCATCCGATTGGCATGTTCAGCATCAAGGGAGAGAACTTGGGCGTGGAATTTTGATCAACAGGTAATGCAAAAAAACCCCTAGTAAGTATGAGAAGTTGTTCTATCGCTATCAGAAGTCCAACGTTCGTGCCGGCTGCATGATTCTCTTTCCATCCACCTGGCAAGAAGCATTAAAGTTTCCCTCTAGGGCTGGCAAGGGCCTCTTTTTCCACAGCATCGTTTGACCATGGAACAGTTGGCAGGGGGAATTTGAAGAGTGATGTGGCTGTATCCTCTCTTTCAGACAGTTAAACATGTCTTCTCCAGTGGCAACCTTGGCAGCGAGTCCCTGAAGATGGGAAGCTGCACGAGTGGCCTACCACAGTGCTAACGCTCAGGCTTCTTCGGGGAAGCTGCGAATTCAGGGAATTCCTGTTTAGAAACTACACATGCGTACAAATTCCTTCCCTTTTGATACACGTTTCAGTTCGCAAACGGCACCATCTCGAACGAAATCGCTGCAGACTGGCATCGGCCACCTCCGCTAATGGAATCGTAAACAGTAGAGTAGAAAAAGGTCCCGTGGGCCATCCCGTCTGAGCTCTGCCATTTCCAGAGCGACTCCGTAACGCTCTGTGTAATCTCTTTTTGCTGGATCTCTGCAGCGATGAATTCTTGTGCGTACCCTGGGGGATATTATCCCGTTACCCCAAACTGCTCTTGCTATGAGCGCATGTTTCGTAATCCCCAGCCTTGGCCCGACTCTCCTTTTTACTCTTTCCTGTCTCACCATCATCTCAGATGACAAACGAATTGCTGTAGCTATTACTATCCTGTAATTTATTTGTAGGAGTTAACGCTGTCCTCGTCAGCCATCCTTTCTTAAATGATGCAAAATCACTGCTTCCAAAATCTTTGTGTACTGACATACGTTAAATAAGACTTCAGTAAGAGTTAAAAAAATTATTATATGCAGATGACAAACCAGGTGTGAATTTGGTCACTTACAACATAATGTACACGACCAAACTAATGAAGAGAACACTGAATATGCTGATTAACAGCACGATCGCCTGTTGCAAGTAATTGCTTTAATCATGAAAATATTCTGAAACCGCAAACTATAGGATTGTTCAAATGCAAGAGTCGGATTTCTGTCGTTCCCATTACTCAGCTGCGGTGAAGTGCACCTCGGAGACTCTCCACTCACCGCTGCTCTTTGCCATTTCCACCCTGAAAACAGCGGCACAGCCAGCAGAGTGGGGAAATTCGCCCTAAAGGGGATAACTACAAAGTGGTTAATGGAAAAGGCTGAACCTAAAAGGCAAACTAAGTTAGGCAAAGGGTAATATGGCAAAGTCAAGGTGAGGTGACAACCACATTGTCTGTCTTATTTTCCTTTTCTTTCCCCTCATAGCTGTTATTTCCTCATTGCAGTAAGAATTTTTGCCTTTATTTGTTTGTTGAGGTTTTTTTTTTTTGTGAGGGCCATAAACACATTTCAAAGACATATGAAAACAATAATAACAACATGTTGCTCCAAGAAGTATTAACGATCCAAACCAGGAGCAGAAGTTGTGCCCTGTGAATCGGGCGATCACCGCACACTGAGAATAGGAAGCAGCAAATGATCAAATCATACAGATCGCATGCGATCTGGAGAAGTTTATTCCAGTTTCTCAGTCAAACATCTATTAAAAAAATAGCTATTGTAGCAAAACTGGACTCGGTTATGAACAATTCATGGACACTAGAAGAAAAAAAAATCCTGAATTGTGAACAAATATTAACGGCAACAAATAAATCAACAAGCACCTAATTATTTATGTCTTCTCATTATAACAGCACATTAATCTGCCATGAAATAGTCATGGATGAATCACAGAATATTCAACTTTCCAAGTGCATGTTGGATTCTTTAAAACTGGACCGCAGATATGAAGAAGAAGAAAAAAAAAAGAGATTACTGGAAATAGAGAAATAAATTGTCTCGTGGTAGTTTGTTTATGCATTCATTTTCAACAGCTATAATGGGGCAAGGGGAGGGTGGGAGAGAGCTGCTCTGATTTAAGCTAAGGAGCGAAGAGTGGCGTTGTGTTGGACCAACTCTGTAGCCCATGGAGGAAGAGCAGCCTCTCCGCAACATCAAATAACAGCAGTTTGGAGGCAGCAGCTTCACCTTTAGCCCAGGCACGGATGTGATTGTATCCCCCTTCCCCTCCAAATGGTTTAAACATCTTGCTACCCTCTTGAATCGGCAGTAGGAGGGGATTTTGGTTAGAATACGAGGCTCATTCTTAAGACTTCTGGCTCTGCCACTGATTTACTGGGTACTTGGGCAAACCACCGCATCTCTCTATGCCTCCAGTCCGGCACGCAAAATGCAAATAATTACAGCGCTTTCGTTCTGTCCTGTGTCGTCCTTACCCAGAGGGTAAAACCACCGGGAAGGGGCTGAATCGATGGGGATCAGCACCGAGCATCAGGTGGCCCCGTCAGAAAGAGTTGGTGCGAGTCTTGTTGAAGTTTAGCAGCAATAACGGTTGGGACGTTTCCTATCCTAGAAAGCACAAGGCCAGTCCAGAGCTTCGCAAAAGGCAGGAGGTAACTGGAGATGAGGGGGAAATATAACGGCAAAGCTTTTCTAATACGATCCAGTACTTCTCAAAATCCCTAAAGAGGTGGTTCAAGTTTTACGCAAATGTTGTGAGATGCTTTTATTTTCTTTGAAAAGGAGTTTGCCAGCCCTCGGCAAGAACCGCTCGTGACGGAGACAATGACACATGAGGCGAAACAGAAGTGCGAACACCTCCGTCGCCCTCCGATCCGTACTTTCCCTTTCTCCCTTCTGTTCTCAGCTAGGGAAAGACGAACATCTGCGCTCGCAGCCATGGCAGGACACTGCTGCTTTGCTGACTGGCAGGAAGCGCCAACGCGAAGCGGGTGTAACCTTCTTCTCCCGCTTGCCCTCAGAAAGCACATGAAACACATCGGCCCTTGTTGCTTCCATAAGCTGAAAGGGGTTTGTGATTCCAAGTCTACTCGGCTCACAGCACGACATGCCCTGGGTCAGCCCCAGCAATAATGTTTTTAAACAATATTAGGTTATTCTTGGCAATCGATGATGACATTTTCTACCAATCGGGATATGAGAAAAACTTCTAATAATAAGAAGTGATAGAATAACAGAACTGGAGACCAAAATATTCTCAAACGCAGGGGCTGGTTACACTGTGGGGGCAGAGGGAAGCTGAGACGAGTCCCGGCTATGATTTGTCTTAAGAGTTTAACCCAAACATACTGTTAATTCCACACTTGGGGAGTCCAAGTCTAATTACTCTGTATTCGAGATCCTCACAGTAGTAGGCAAGGCAAATGCTGCGTTCATATTTTTCTCTGCTCCTATGTGTGATCAAACAATCGGGTACTTAACATAGAAATTGAAATGATTTGCAAATGTGACACATGAATAACCAAACTCTAAGTCTGGGTTACTTTTCTGTATCTGTGCCTCCACATGGACCAAACTCACTTTTTCCTGGTGGGCCTAACATAATTTTTGGAGTGCGTGCTAACACAGGAATCAATTTTTTCCCCTCCTTCATAGGCTGTTGGAGGTGCTTTGTGCAGTGCCTGCAGCAAGTCTGGTGATGGTGGCAATTCTCTCTAATGCATATAGTAATAATATAACCCCCAAAATTCACTCAGCAAAATTAAGGAGAGACTGAAAGAAGTTCGACCAGGGGACAATGACCATGAAGATGTGCTAGTTGAGGGTTTGATGGGCGCTTGCAGTGAGAGTACATCCCCGGTGGGTTTACATGTTGTCACATGTGACAGCTGAAGTGAGGCGCTGCCACCAATCCCTCTGCAAGCTCAGCGCCACTGCTGTGGAGAGGCAAATGTGTGCTACTCTCTATTTTTCTCAGCTTAAAAGAGGCACAACTGGAGAAAGTGGATAGAGATGTAGGAGGCAGAAACAGTGGAAATCAGAGGGACCGTTCCAAGTTTGAAGGGCACCATGTCAGGAAGTGTAAAAAAATACACAGTGGAGGTGAATATAGGGAACACACAGGAAGATGGGACTTACAGGGAAAGAGCTTCAATAGAAAGCAAAAAGGCCATGACAAAAGAAACAAGGATGGTTGTATGCATAAAGACCTTCCAAACGAGGTCAGCCCTTGGGTCCACCTCATCGAGTAACTTGGCCACAGCTCTGGTGAAAAAACTACTGAGTCTGAACGAGTCCACCAGCATGAAGCACCCTGGCTTTCTCGCTCAGCCACAGGTGTCTTTCAACATCGAGTTACTATTGCCATCATATGGAGAAGTTAAAGGCAAAATGCAACAAGGCACTTTAAGCTGAAGGTCTTCCGGAGGCACTGATGCCTTTGCAGTACAGGGCTCTTCTCCGCACTTCTCTGCACTATGATTTCAATGGCTTTGTCTCTTTCAGATTGAACAATAATAAGCTATTCCTAAGGCACATCTTCAAAGAATAATTTCAGCAGCTCTTAGACAAATAACAGGACAAACTGGGACTGGGAAAAGGAACTATCTCAACATTTCCTGCTGTTACTGCTCTGCCAGCTCGCATGGTTCACTTCCACTACAGTCCTTTCAGCATTATTTTTTATGATGCAAACAGTACCCGACCCTCCCAATGAAAGCATCGTCTGGTTCTTCAGAACCATTTCCAGCAGGCTTGTTTTTCTAGGGTTGCACTTTTTTTGGTATTCATAAAAATATCATATTCCGTATCCCATCCTACTGGAATTATAACTCAGTTCTATTTGACTGTCCTCCGTGAGTCCTGACCGGATGGGGTCTTACTCAATGTTGTATTCCAGCCCTTCTTCATACACGTGGGATGGAAGTATCTGTGGGAATAAGAGCATCCTACAGCAGAAGCATGTTACCAGGAGCAGCTTCTCTGCTCATACAAGAGACTGAACAGTACCATGGGGATCAACTCCAGTTTAGCAATTGTTTCTGCTCGGCTCTTGCCCTCAGACACACAGACTCTTTCATTTCACTCTGATGCATACCAAGCCAGACCTTTTCTTCTCTGACACTTCCCTGAGTGGTTTACACACTTCAGAGGTCTTCAGAGAGTGTCCTTCAGGCCCTTCCATTACAGCTGGGCTGACAGCTCTCGAGCACTCAGCGTTTGTAGCATCGCATTACGTCGTGGAGCTACAGAAAAGGCAGAGGAAGGTGTTGGCAACCCGGGGAGTCCTGCCCTGCAGAGCAGCTCCAGGATGCCCCAGGCAGCCCAGCAATGAGCCGTGCAAACCAGTCCCCAACTGGGCATCCCAACTGGGCAGTCCCCAACCTCCGCATCTCACTGCCGTTATGGACACAACACACCACCCATCCCTAAACTCCTCGTTTTCCATCTCTCAGGACCCGATATGTTTTTTCCAGCCTTCTCCCCACCCCGGAGCCAACTGATTGATAGTAGCAGTTGATCTTTGTGCTGTCTCTCCCCCTCAGATGGGTGAGCAGCTGTCGTTTCCAGAGAGCGAGCGAATGAACTCCTCCTTTCTTTTTTCTCCCCATCCGTCAGCTCAGAAGTAACGCTGAGAGCAAATGGAGTCTCCCAGCTGGTTTGATTTATTTGGTTTAATGTTCCACCATGACCCCTTGGCTTGGCCTGGCCTTTCATCCAAGCACCGTGGGGGCCTGAGGCTACTTAACTTCCGTGATTAGATGAGTACAGTGTATTCCGGCCTGTTTGGCCCAAGTCCAAGCAGTTCAGCTAACTACTGTCTCCATTTTGGATAGGTTGAACGAAGGCACAGGGAGACACATCCCAAGAAATTCTGCACAGCCCAACAGCACACGGGGAGTCTGATGGAGCTACTTCACTCCTGAGTTTGCAGAAACTTATGCTAAGTTGCCCTTCGTCCTCTCCCAGAAAGACAAAGCCCTTCAGCACCACCAGCCATTCTGAATTTGCCACCCATGGAGGAGATAAGGAGGCGGGTCTTCTTCCTCTTCCCATCTCTTATGGCCTTTTCCCCATTGCAGTGGCTCTTGAATGTTTATTCAAAGAAAAACTCTTTTCCGTGATGGCTGACATGATGAGTGACATGCAACATGTCAGGCAGAGAAGAACTACCCCCAGAAACAACAAAAAATGATCCAGATTTTCAGATGGGTTGGCTTTCTTGCCCTGGGACACCTCTCCCTTTCTCTTCTCTTGAGCAGAGCCCTAAACCATGAGTGCATCAACCAGCAAAATGAGAGGGAGACGCTTTCCTCCGACGAAGGGACTGCCCTGGGCCAACTGCCCTGGCTCTGCCTTTCCATGTCAGAAATATCTGTTGACCCAGGTAAATTGGCCGGTTTTTTCCCTGCTGCTTGGGACCTGACAAGGACTTGACTGAACGAAGTGTTTTAATTCGGGTACTACGGGGGCCAAAAGTGGCATACGAAAGTATTAGGAAGTGGCACATGTAGCTCTGGTCTACACACAGTATCTTTTGTACCGGTGTAATTATGTTGGCGAAGGCTGTGATATTTTACCCATACAGTTATAGCAGCATATCCTGTAGCGCGGACAGCATAAGGGTGCCTTATACCATCTAAGCTCATTCCCCTTTCTCGTACAGGAATAAGCTGTACGAATTTTAAGTGTTTTTATATTAGTAGAGCTTCACCCACATCAGGGAAATTATACAGTTTTAGCCATCCAAAGAAAAATAAACTTTTACATAGAAAATCCTTAAAGAGGTAGGTAGTGATAACCAAAATACTTCTTGACTGCCCAGGCTGACACAGCCAGATGGAGCTTAAAGACATTGAAGGAAGGGGTTTCCTAAAAAGTCCAGAAATTGCCTGTGTATTTGGCATCCCAAAACAGTCGTGTCTGCCTTCTTTATGTCCAGGACAGCGTTAAAGGATAAATGAAGGCCCAGATTTGATACCCCAGAATTACAACAGTAGGTTCTGACTGCACTTCCCAGTTTCAGTCCATATGGTCCAGAAGAAGGATTATGAAAGCTTAAAAATAACCGGTATGGATAGAAACACATTGCTCCACTCTCTCTTCCCAGTAGCTCTTCATGGTAAGTGTTCTCAGGAGGACCACGAAGGCTTTGCAGAGCACACTGACCCGTTTCCAGCAGTGAGCTGCCCTACAGGTGTCACCTACCAGCAACAACCATGTCCAGCTCCTTTCACCTATGTGCTTTTGAAGATGTTTGCACCTTCACTGAAAAAAATTAATAAAAGGCTTTGGGAGATCATCTCTTAGACCACATAAATCAGAACCTTCTTCCAGAAGAAGGAAATAGGGTGCAGCAAGTTAGAGACGTGATCTGATCCACGAACATGGCACTGTAGCTTTTCCTATGTATGGACTTCTTTCTCTTATTTCCACTTCAGTGTATTTGCACGGTCGAAGTTAAGCGTGTGTGTGAGTGTTTGGATAATGAGAGCCACATGGGGTGTGATTTAAATACCAGGAAAGAACATCAATAGGCTATTCAATATTTAATTACACCTACTCCATTTCACACTCCAGCGTAGATTTTGTTGGTCTCGAAAGTAAATGACATTCTGTGTTTTAGACTTTCTGGATCCTCAAAGAACACAGTTTGTCCTTCTAAATACTATCCGAAGCCTTTTCTGTCAAGAAGCATGAGTTTTGCGTGTGTCTTTAGAACACTTCCAGACCCTGTGTTAATGTGTGATCTATCTCCAATGACTCCCTGAGTTATTCAGCACAATCGCAATGTAATTAATAAAGGAAAGTGAAATAACATATTCAAGGAAATCTAATGAAACCAATGCAGAGCTTTCAGGGGAAAGATCACCTCCCACAAAGCAAGGGCAGGTTAAAAAAGCTCAGAAACACTGCTACGGATGTTAGGAGGGAGCTGGAAGGGCTGTTTCTCGTGCATATCCCTCTTTCTTTGTTTTGTTTTTTTATCAGCTCATTTTTAAAACCCCTTCCCTCTACGTAAACCCTCAGCACACGTGAGTTGGTTGGTTGGTCAGTCAGAAAGCCGACCATGGTGGTTGGTCGTGGTGATGTGTCTGACCAACAGAGGTTGCGTTTCTCTACTTCTCTGCATCTTTGTCTTAGACAAGAAGGGGGGAAAAAAGTTCTGACTTCCAGACAGCCATGCAAACTAAATAAACATGCATGTAAATGAGAGGTTATTTGGAAGAGGGATTGTGGATGTTGGCAAGAACAGCAGCACAACTTAGGACTTTTCTTTTTTTCCTTCACCTCTCCCCCTCTCAATTTTTTTTTTCCTCTTTTTTCCCCTCTCTCTCTTTTTAAGGCCAATGGAGATATTTTTTAAGGCAAGAGTTTATTTTTAGACCACATTGTTATGGCAAAATGGGGAAATGACCTTTTCATTTAGTCAGGAGGCATCATGTGATTGGCAAGTGAAAAGATCGAGGCATGCGGGACTAGAGCCATCCATGCCTTAGGTCCTGCAGGGAGGTTTCTTGTCCCCATTGTCTTTGGTAATCTTCTAGATGGAGAATGTACATCCTCCAAGACTTAAAGGCTTGATATACAGACAGAATTAATGCCCATTCTTGTCTTTCACCATCCAACAACTTTTGTAAAGGGAAACCATGAGCCAAATGTTGCTATCAGGCAAAGGCTCAGTCTGTAGCAATTTACAGTTGGGAGTGGGATTACAGCCTTCATTGCCGGGGTCGGGAGCCCTTGAAAATGCTCCTTCCAGCTGAACTGCTTGATTTCACAGGTGAAATCAATGTTGGAGAACTTTCTTCTCAAGGGGATAAAGGTGGCAGCTATTTACTTGATACCTAAATCCAGGTAAGCCAGTGCCTTGCAGGAAATGCTAGTGTGTGTAAATAAAGCCACGCACAGCAGCTGGGGGCTTACAGAGGTTTTTGGAGAGGAGCGTTGGCTTGCTGTGCTCCTGAGGGACCAGGGCTACGGGCACATCCAGCTCACTTCAAATATCTGCCATGAATCTACTTGAACTAGAAGTCCTTAGTATTAGGGCACAGTGGGTAAGTGGTAAAGAGCTTTTTTGTGTGTGTGTTTCTGTGCTTTTACCCATAATAATAATTTCCCCTTAATCAGGCTCTTTCTTGCTTGGTCTTTGAAATAGCATCTGCAAGGATTTGAAAATGGGGTTATTCTCCTGTGAGGGCTGTAGCTGCTGCTTCTAAGCTGTTTATTTTCTTTCAATTTTGTACTTTGACCAACTTTAACTGGCTTTTCTTTCTCATTTTAACATCTGTGTACTTTCTGAATGTAATCTCCAAAAAGGTTTAATTCTAGCTTTTCTTATAAATATACATATCCATATACCGTCTGGCTCCTGCCCCGTCCCAACTTTCACGCCGTTTGAGCGCGGTGGGTGCGATAGCCCACTGCCTCCGGAGCTCCTGTGGTCTGGAAGAGATCCCCAGATCCCTCTGGCAGGTGACCCATCTCGCTTCGTGTTGAGTGCCTCTCTTCTCCCTCGCCTATAACTCTTAACTTGCGTTTTCCCCCCGCTGTTGAGCGTGACTAGTATTTCGTCCCTGGAAAGCCTCTCAGGATGTTGAGCCAAGTTTTTTAAAAGCGTGTGTTTGTATGCGCATAAGTGTGTGTACACGCATGTGTGTAAGTCCCCGAATAGGTATACATCTATCCCTTCCAAAGGCAGTAAAAGGATCCTTGTCAGAGGAACTGATTTATAGCAACATTTAATGAGATTCTTGTCGGGACCTGGTTTAGTGGTGTAAATGCAAATGTCAGGTCGGTATAAATCACGGGGGTAGGGGACAGGGGAAGAAATACTCCGCTTCTCCCTAAGAGATAAACCAGCTTCGTGCTTAAAGTGGTCTCCTCCTTGATCTGCCATTTGAGATAAGCTAATATACAGCACCATTAAGTGCCCTCTCCAGCCTTAATTGCCGATTAACCGGAGGGGCAGAGCTGCAGCTGTGCAGACGCGAGAGCTCCGTCCCCCCGGGGAGGGGACAACTTCCAACCCCGGACCCTCACCCCGCTCTGAACCCCCTTGACTCCCACAGAGCCCGGATCCCTGCTGCTCCCCGTTCTTATCAGCGGTCTCTGATTGAGGGTACGTCCGGGCAGCTGCGGGCTCTGAGTGAGGTGCTGAGCAGCTCTGGACCAGCGGCTGCTGCGACATCGCACAGCTCCGCAGTGCGGGTGTCCCCTCTGCCGGGCACACGGGGGGCAATGTCCTCTCCGCAAGCAGCTCAGTCTCTGATGCATTAAATCCAATGGTGATTGTGCCCAGCACAGGCTGTGGCTGAGGACTCCCTCATCTCCCAGGATGGGGTCTGCCACAGGTAGATTCTCTGGTGTCTAATAGCAGTTGTGCTTGCCTCAGCGGTGGCCCTGCCATTAGGTGCTCTCTTTTTCCCGGTCTTCTGTTCTCATGGAACCTCTATGAGTTCATCCAAGGCTGTCACAGGTTGGTCAGATCTGGGAGAAGGTGGCAACCCAGTTCCAGAGTTAGTAGGGAGTGACTTAAAGCCTTATTTCTTCTGAACAGTCTAAAGGTGTGGGGGGAAAAAGTGGAGAGAGCCGGGGAGCGAACGGGGGTGAATTACAGTTACGTATGTCAAAAGTCTGCTCTGTTGTGGTTTCTTACGCTGTTTCTTTGCTCTCTTGTGGTGAACCCTCACCCGCCTGAGCAGCAGAAAAAGCATCAGGTCCCAGCAGCTTCTCCCCTACCATTCCCCCTCCCAGCCCAGCCTGAAGAAATGGGGAGTGCTCAGGAGCCGCGGCTCCATCCCCGCTCCGGGGCTGTCCCCCGGGAGGACCACGCAGAACTCCAACCACATTCCAGAGCTGCTGGAAGGGGCTTTGCCCGGAGGGTCTCAGCCCGGGCTGCCTTTCCCCATGTCCTGCTCGCTGTCCTGAGAGCGCACGGATCCCTCCGGGCTGTCCGGGCAAGCGCTCGCCCGCCAGGCTCCTGCTGGATTTTCCTTCCAGGAGGGCTGGAGAGAGGGTCAAGGAAGGCCAGATGGTACTTCTGGTTTTGTGCCTTAAAGCATGCTTTTTTTTTTTTTCCAAAATCGGTAGCAGAGGCAGCTAGTAAAATCTATTAAAGATGCTGTTGGATGTAAAAGCTGGCTCGCTATTTTTATCTTTTTTTTTTTTTNGAGTCATAAAAACCCTTAAAGAGATCCAAACCGGAAAAGACAGGCACCTAATAGCGAAAACAAGGAAGGGGGGGGGAATAAAACTGGCACGAGGGTCCTGAATTTTTCCATGACTGATTCGCGCATTGCGAGCCACTGGCACGGAAAAGCAACGCCCGCAGCACCACAATAGCCATAAACACGGGGAGAAGAGGGGAGCCGCGGCTCCGCTGTGGTCCAGCGGCCCCGGTGCCCACGCCAGCCCCGGTGCCCTTAATCTCAGTTCCCACGGCCCTCCTGGCACTGCCTCTTTAGCAACCGGCACAACAATCGAGCCGGGATTGGGAACCCAGCGCGGTAGTTAATTAAGCCTGCCTCTTTTATTCTCCGGAGGCAATTCAGCCCGGTTTGAATAAGCTGGAGTGCTAGGACCTGGTGGGAATGTCTCTCCCGGCGCAGGAGAATCCAGTCTCATGGGCTGCTCTATTAGCATAACAATATTGCCCAGGATGCTCTTGGCTGATGTAATGCCAAGAGTGAGCGAGGGGGAGATGAAAGTTTCTCCCGTGCAGGAGCTGGGAGCGTTTGCCGCTGACGGGGGCTGTGGCAGCGCATGAAATTTCTTTTCTTTCTGCCTCTCTCGCTCTCCTTGTGGGATGTTTGCTAATTGAAGCGGTTCTGGAAAACAGCGAGTCGTTGGAGTCCCCTCCCCCACCTTCTCTTATAAATTCACATTATTCTGACTTACTGGCAAAGCAGGAGCCTTTGCTGCTGCTTAGAAAGTGGCCTCTGATTATTTGCATTTCCATGTGGGACCAAGGGAGATGGGGAGCACAACTCGTTGGGGTGGGAGGAGAGGGGTCCTCTGCTGCCCTGGTCTCCTGCAACAGATATTTTTGACAGCCAGGGTATTTGTGTGAGGAACCAAAAAAAAAAAAATTAATCTCAGTTCCCAATTCCTTCCCCTTCCCCAGGTGGAAGCATTTGTCCTGGGATGGTTCTGCTTTCAGCGCTGTTCTCTCCAACAGCGGACACCCAATTCTTTTTCGGTGCCAAAGGCCTCAATCTGGGCAAATCCAAGGGTCTGGGGACTCCTATATGACAAAGGTAAGGATTTCTCTTGCCTCGTACGTTAGTAGATAACACCAAGTACGTGCTGGTTGAGTGGGGTTTTGCGTAGGCTGTCCCTGCACGTACTCGTGGGCAGCGCGGGTCACCCCTGTGGGAATGGAGCACGGCTGGCTCACGCTGACGGGAATGGATAACCGCGGACTTATATGCATTGAATGGTTGATTTTTGTGTGTAAGTACTGAAAAAGCACCTGTCCATGACTCTTTTTTTTCCTCCCTCTGGGTAAGCCACCTATGGTAGCAAAGCAATGGGATGAGATCAGGCTCCTGCTGATGGCACTGCCTCTCTGTGTGCCCCCCTCCACCCTGCGTGTCCTGGTTGTTTCGGAGTGGCTCTGGAACAGGAATGCCTCTGCCCAGACGGAGGTGCTGGCTCAGTCCTTGTAGCTTCTGGACACTAGAGGCCTCTAGACGCTCTGCTATGACTAACGCCAGTCGTGGCACTCCTGTGCAATTAACCTTCACGTGGAGTGAAAGAGCAGAACTGGTGGCATTCAGCTGATTTTATTATTTTTTTTTTTCTCTCCTCTCCAAATGTTGTCCATTACAGTCAGTGCAATTTCTAATAAGATAGAGAACGAGAAGGCTCCGGGGAGATCTTATTGCGGCCTTCCAGTCCCTAAAGGGGCTCCAGGAGAGCTGGGGAGGGACTTTTTACTGGGGCATGGAGTGATAGGACGAGGGGGAATGGCTTCAAACTGGAAGAGGGCAGGTTTAGATTGAACATGAGGAAGAAGTTTTTCCCTGTGAGGGTGGTGAGGCACTGTCCCAGGTTGCCCAGAGAGGTTGTTGAGGCCCCATCCCTGGAGGTGTTCAAGGCCAGGCTGGAGGTGGCCTTGGGCAGCCTGGTGTGGTGGGAGGTGTCCCTGCCTATGGCAGGGGGGTTGGAACTCGATGGTCTTCAAGGTCCTTTCCAACCTCAACCATTCTGTGATTCTATGATACCTGGTGAGCAGGCAGGTTCCAGGAGAACGTGGACTGGGGGAAGCTGGCTCTGCAGAGATGGGGATTAATCTCTCTCAACCAGGGGCGCACGTAGAAGCACACACAGGCAGCAGGCTTCAGCTGGGGCGGGGGGGGGGGTTGCTGGGTCTTTGGACACAAATCAAAAATGTCCTTTAAGAAAAAGTTATGAATCATGAAAATGAGCATTTTATATCTGTGTTATAGCAAAAAAGAAATTAAAACCTGGACTGGCCCACCCAGCGTTGCGTTTCTGTCCTCTAACTGCAGAAGCCCACACATGGTGAAGGCAAAGGGCTTCGGGGGCAGCGCTGCCTGGAGCGGAATGGGGAAGAGCCCCCACCAGTGGCTTCACTTTCCATCCCGGCTCTTCTCCTGGAGGCTTCGGGCTGATTCCCTTACAGGCAGGAAAAGATTTCCCTCCTATGAGCTCCCGGCTGTATTTTCTAGGAAACCCTTCGTGCTGCCGCCTGGCTGGACTGGGGGATCTGCTCCGAAGGGAAGTTTGCTGTCCCAGCGTTGTCCAGTCCTGGGTGTTCTTCCAGTCCTTCCTCGTCCCTCCCCCAGCACCCGAGCAGCCTGGCTCGGGCGCGCAGGGGGCTCGGGCGCGCAGGGGGCTCGGGCGTGCAGGGGGCTCGCTTACGGAGCGTTCTCCAAGGGCTGAGGTTGCTGCTGGGAGCGATCGCTCTGTTAACCTTGATCAATCCAGATCGCCTGGCAACGATTCCCGTGTTACCCAACTTGCAAGAGGCAACGCGTTTTCCAAAAGCGCTGTCCTACAGAGATCCCAAACTCACGTAGGACCTACTTGGGTAGTTTGTGTGCAGCACCTATTCTCGTCACAGATGGATTTTTAAGGTTCTATTCGATGTGCTGTCCCAGAACAACCTATTCTTGATGTGTTAAGAGTTACACAACCGGTGACAAAGATTGGGGCGATGCGGGAAGCCCCGGGGAACTTCAGGGCGCCCTGGTTAAATGAGCCCTATAGCGATACCCCAGCAGCCACAGCCACCGAGTTGTAGTAAGCAGCTGAATCTAAGGGGGAACCAACCTGGTAAACTGAGGCACTGATTAAGGACAATTTAATGGTGTTTAGGTGTCTAAACATACGCCTGAAGTGCGTCCCTCAGCCCAGCGAGTGCCCGTGCGAGAGATGAGCCCGGTCCCCAGCAGAGCCTCTGCGCAAGGTGGGAGGCGAAGGGCAGCGCGGACCCCCCCCTCCCACAGCCCTGATGGAAACCACATTGCTGCCGCCCTCGGCCCCTCTGTCCGGAGAGGCTGTAAATGTTGGCTGCTGATAATCGCCGCAATTAGCGTGCAGTGTGCTCCTACTAAAGGGGTGTTTCCAGTTGCTTTCGCAGATGTTGGGGTGCAGTTTGGCTGAGGGCACCCTGAGGAGGATGAAGGGTGGCACTGAGCTGCTCCTAGAGACGCTGCCCTGCTCCTTTAAGCAGTAGCCAGAAGCTTTTTAAATATTATCATCTTACCAAAAAGAAGGGGGGGTGGAGAAAGTGTTTTGGCATGAGAACAATTTCTCCATTACCTCAATTAGTTCAAATGATCTGGAAAGGTTCTCTCTGGAGAAATCAAGCTAAACCTCAGCCAGCAAAGGGGCTGGTGGCTGCTTGGTTGCTGTAGGTGTTGATATGAGCATTAGTCAGCAATGTAGATTGCAGTGAAGTCAGTCAATATTGCTGTCGCTGCTGTCTGGCTACGGTCATAAATTAATTAATTATATCACTGCAGTAATTGCGGGCCTTATTCTCTCTAGGATTCTGACTCTGGCACCTCCCTGCTTGTTTCTGAGGCTGTCCATCAATTCAGTGAGGTCTGGGTTTTACTGAGATCATTATTTCCTGAAATACTGTAAAGTCTCCCTATAAAAAGGAAAGGTTTTTTTTTTACCCATCTTCATCCTTTTCCCTGTCTCCTGCAGAGGTGGGAGAGGAGCAAGCTCAGGAAAGCAGCAGCAGAACAAGGCTGGGATTTCCAGTTCCAGCAGTTTGAGGTTGTCCCTTTGCGAACAAGAATCAAAAGTATCCTCAGAGTCCCTGAAATGGCGATAGATCCTATGCAGAGGCAGATTAATCGCTCTCAATGCTCCAAACCAGCTCTGTCCCTACAGTGGGGTTGAAACAAACCCAAACACTACAATGGAGGAAGATTGAGATAACCAAATAGGCTGAGAAAATTCACGGGCTGGCTCCCGCGCTGGCGTAAATCAGTGTCCCTGCACTGGCTCTGGTGGAGCGATGCCAAATTCCACCAGCTGAGGGTCTGGATTGCATATTCTACCTATAAAAATGGTGTTTAGGATATCTTGGCAAAAGTAGGTATTTTTGCAACCCACTTCTAACTGGGCAGTGCTGTGTAGGGACAAAATCCAGTTACACTGGAAACAAAAAAAAAGCCCACTAATCAGGCTAAAAAAAAAAAAAAAATTACACCATGAGCCTGCGGAGGAAAGTTATTTTAGCTCTGCTCTTGTAAGACTACTTTGTTACAAGGAACCTGCTAAAAGTTGTTGGATGCACAGGGATTCACAGCGAACCGCAGTGAAGAAGAGGGAGGAGCACCCCTATTTCCAGCACTTGTTATTAATTGCGCGCTTCCCAGCATGCGATGTTATGATTGGAAGTCCCTGCTCTGAAGGTAAGCAACAGTGGAAAGGTTTTTGGCTTTCCCCATAAAAATAAGGCTTATTTCTGGTCTTCATGATTATTCATAGTGGTCCCAAACTCCGAATTCCAGGTCCAAGGCTCACAAAGGCGCAGAGTAATGAGGAGCATCAGGTGCGCGAGCTCAGAGGATCCATTGCTCTGTTGTGAAAAATACCGCTTACGCTGCGTTTGTTTGCTCATAAAAGTAGGTATTTTTTCAACTTGCCTCTGAATGTGTAGCATTGCTCAAGGTTGACATTACCAATGAATGCAGCTGGTCATTTTTGAGTTGTTTGTTTGTTTTTTAAAAAAAAAAAAGCCAGTGTTTGAAATCGCTGTTCTGGTGTGTAGAGGAATATGGCCCATGTGCAGATGTTCAAGGGAACCTCGTTTGGGGCAGGGTTGGGACCGAGCAGCACATCTGGGGCTGGAAGCGAAGCCTTTCGTCGTGCCTGGTAGGGAAGTACGGAAAACTGGATCCCCTTGAGGCAAAGCTTCGCTTGTTCACGGCTGAACTAGTCTGGGAAAGGAGACCTGTCCCCTTCCCCGGCGTCTACGCCCCAGTCCCCATCCTGCAGCGAGTCCTGGCACGAGTCGGGGTTTGCAGAACGCAGACCTTCAAGGTGTGCAACACTATAGGAAGCCCTAGGAGCTATGGAATATGTTTTTGTAGGCCTATAAACTTCTCAACTGGTGCTGTAAAGGAGGAAAATGCTCTTATCCTGGACATTGCCCAAGGCGTAATGCGTTTCTGCCACTGCAGCGAGAAACACGTGTAGCATTCGCCTGGTTTAGGAGGCAAAGGGAGGGAACGCGCGGTGTTTTCTACCTGAACTCCAGGTAGATTGTGACCAGCCATTTCTGTAGAAGATTTCCTATAGAAAGGTTATGTAGAAAGGTTATAGAAGGTTTTAGGAGAAGTGACTGCTGTATCTGAGCTGATCAGAAGGAATGTCATCATCCTTGCTGACTGTTTTTATTTTTTAAAAGAAGAGGATTTTTTTTTTCATAGGATTCCGCGAAACCTTGCAAAACACTTTGGGATAGCAACTGTGTGTTAGTGGCCTGCAGAAAGGGGAGGGAGGAAGGGCACAAGGTGTCGCGTGGTGATTTGGAAGCTGGTTTTAGGGGCTGTGGGAACGTGTGGGAACCGGTCCCACCACACCCCAAATTGGGACAGCGGGAATGCCGCCCTCCCAGCGCATCCCTGCGTGCGCCTCTGGGACCACGGGGGCTTTGGAAGCCCCTGCGCCGGGGTGGGCATCACGGCTCCAGCATGGATGGACCTGTGCTGGGGGGTGGCTTTGGGAGGCAGCGGCCTCATTTAGCGCTCTTATTAAACTCTGGGTAATTGAGAAGGGGTTCTGGCTGTGCCCAGCTGGATGGTTCTGGGCAGAGCGAGCAGAAGGGAAGGGAGCATCCCGCTGACAACAGCCTTTTGAAGTCCCTCTTCATCCCCAGGGATCCCTGCTCCTCTGCCTGGCCGTGGCCCGAGGCTTTTCCCCAAGCTGTTCTTCAGCTCCTTTTAAGTCCTGGGTGAGGCAGGAGGGAGGCAGAGCCGCCGAGGATGACTCCAGGGCATAAGACATTCCTCCAGGTTAGCGGGTGTTTCCAGGCCTTTCAGTGAAAAGCCTCAATTAACCAATGATCAGCCAAGCATGGCAAAACCCAGAAGCAATAAGTGCTTCTTCTGGCTCCGGGGCCAAAGGCTAAAATCTGCTCAAGGAGCTAAATTAGTCATCTAATTGGGATTTCTGTCCCTCCTTATCTTACTCTGGGTGCTCACAAGTATGAGATCAGTGACAAATTTCCAGTTTGTCCCCCACCATCACCTTTCCTTGACAACCCTCTCTAATTAGTGCTGTAATGCAGAAGAAGGACCAAAGTCTGACCCTGGGTGCAAGGGTGGAAGCTCGGCTTGAACTGTCTTCTCATCCAAACTGCTGCAGTCCCATGAATTTGACCAAATTGCATTGATTTACACCAAAGAAATGTTGAGCTCTTCCCATCCTACTCCACGTGGGACGCACTAAGGTCAGCCCACCACAAAATCCCCTGTGATCTCCCCACTTCCAGCACATGGAAAGGGAGGGTGGCACTGGGGGGTTCCAAAAACTTGCTCTGGGAGATGCCTGGTGGCAGAGTGTGTGGGACCGAGCGAGTGGGGGGGAGCAAGTCATGTCGGGGGAGGAAACCCCCAGTGCAGAGCAGACATCTGCTCAACACGTGCAGAAAGGTTTCGGTAACCTCCACAGTCTCGGTTGTCCTCAGCCCACCTTTCACTGGGGGGAGTGCTCAACAGAAAAAGAGAAACTGTTTTCCTCGGGTTTATTTTGCTTTGAAGGGAAAAAAAGAGACAAAGAGGGGCAGCACCTAACTCCCTCCAAAAAAAAAAAAAACCCAAAAAAACCCCCAACTTAATAATAATGCAAAGGTGAGAGAGGAGGTATCTTCATGTTGGAGAGGAGGTTTCGTTCCAGGCTCGATGAGCCTGTGTGTTTCTGAGAGCTGTCACAAGCCAAAGGAGATTGTACGTCCCCGTGCAGCAGGTAGCCAGAAGGGGGGGGGGGANAAGAGTTGTAACGGGGATGGAGAGGAGGGCACAGGGGGTGGCTGCGTGTCCTGGGGCTCGCGTGGTGCTCTTGGCTTTGGGAAGATGACCCGGCGGTCTGAAAACAAGGGATGAAATCCTGTAGGGTGTTCGGGACCTTNATCTTCCGTCCCCTTGGAGGCATGAAAAATCCTGAACTTTAGGATGGGGAGCGACCTTTAGAGGTCATCCAGCCCACTTCCCTTGCCCCAAGGTAAAATCAGCGATAACTAAGCCATTCCTGATTAAATCTTGTCCCAAATGTCATGAATGTTTTTTGTGGGGTTGAACCGAAAGACTTCCCCCACGTCAGCTGTGCTGAGGATGGGGCATCCTCTGCTGCCGGCGCGGCGGGGCTGTCCCTTGCGAGAGCCGCTACCAGGGCCCTCAGAGCATCCTTTATCTTTTTTAATGTTGAAATTGCATCAAAAGGAATTAAACTCAGGCAGCAGTTTTAAAACAGCATTTGGCACCCTTAGGTTTTAGGAGAAGTGACTGCTGTATCTGAGCTGATCAGAAGGAATGTCATCATCCTTGCTGACTGTTTTTATTTTTAAAAAAATAATATTTTAACATTTAGGTTTTTAGCAATAAAAATATGTTGCCCAAAAGATTAGAGCATTGAAAAAATTTGGAAGAAAAAAAAAATCCAACCTATTTTCTAGGAAAGGAAAGATGTAAGAAAAACATCAATGCGATCAAACCCCTAACTTTCCATTTAAAGATTGCTGGAAACAGCAATCCCCTGCTTACTATGCAAAAATACATAACACACTTTCACTCTAAAAGCATTTAAAACTCTATATTTAAGCACACAGAAGTATAAGTTTGTATAAAACAGTAAAAAGCAGAGTCGTGGGGAGCAGTGGAAGTGCAATGCCTTTTCTTTAAGAGGTTTTAGTCATTCTGCGAGTAAAATAACAACCAACCACTGGAGCTGGGGGAGTTGTTGGCGCTTCGTGCCATGTCCCCCAGGAAAGGTCACAGCCGCTCTGCTCCGCAGGTCCGCGTGGGCTCAGCACGATGATGCTGGGCAGAGGACGCGGGCGGAAAGGGCGTTGTGTCCTGCCGGGATGGACTTCTCGGCATCAACCCTGCCCTGGGCCACGGAGAGAAATTCCTCCCCACTGGTAATCGTTAGTCTGATTATGAAAATTGTTCTCTGTGCTGGGCGCTGGATTTGGGGACTGTCCCCATCTCCGACACTGTAAGTGTGTGCAGAAGCCATCTGTCCGTGTGAGCTTTGGAGCGGCAGATAGTGGCTTTTACCGCACTTTGTGTGATGCATTTTAAATACTCCTGTCAGGCTAATAACAAGAGCAGAAACGGTGTGTGACTGAGGGGCGGAGGAGATGAGCTAGATCCGAGGTGCTTCTCAGAGATAGACGGTATACGATGCTGTGCTTTGAAAACCCAAACCTTGTCCCTGATGTCAGCTGAGCCGGAGGTGACTCTCCCGTGCGTCCCTAACCTCAGCAAAGAGCAGTTGCCTCACCCTGAAACCAGCAGTTGTCCCTGAGAGTCCCTCTCCAGGTGAGGTCCGTCCCCAGGCTGGCTCCCCCCGTGTCCCCCCTCCCCAGCCAAGGACCGATAAGCCCCGGTGCCGCGGCCGCCGCCGGGAGCTACCGGCCTTCCCCGGGGCCGCCGCCACTCTGCGAGCACGGCTTCTGAAGGGGGCTTTCTTAGTATTATTATTTTGTGGTCAAAAGGTTGCGTACGCTATTTTTTTCTGATGCAGAGGCTTAGAAAGAGTGGAAAGCAAAATATTTTGATAATTATTCAGGCCAGCGGGTTACATAAAAGGTTCCATAGCCCTCTGCATCAAACCTTAACAGTTCAAACCACAAATTCTGTTTTTGCAGCCATAAAATATTC
>VUYV01000118.1:2731335-2751614 GCA_008711295.1 Anarhynchus alexandrinus
TTTTATTGCTAGCAAAGCAAAACGAATCATCACAGTGGTATCAAAGGGAACTTTCCCAAGCTGTTGACATACAGCAAAGGGACAGTCTCCTACAACTCAGCATTTAATCGTCTCAGAGCATGGCACTGGGCTTTGTGCGCACGCTTTGGTTCTCAGAACGACTTTGGGCAAGTTGCTTCACTCCGCTGGGCTTCCGCTGCCCTTTTAGATGGTCTATTTAGTTATAAATTCTTCTGCCTGAAAGTCATGAATTTAAGCCTTGTTCTTGGCGTGCGCCAAAGCCATTCCCAACAGGCTACATCTAAATTGCTATCTAATTAATCGGGACAAAGGGTCAGAGGCAGACGAGTCCAGCCCCATCGCTCTTGCTGTCCTGTTGGCTTTTGCTACAGGTGCCACTAACCGTGCTGGCCCCTGGGCTCCAACAGGCCTTTGGCTATTTACGATTACAAGCTGTATTTCATAAACTTCTTCTGTAACGTTAACTATTGTTAATCTAACGATAGAGCAGCAGCAGTGGTTAAAGCAGACAAGCACTTAATTTTTTCCCAGAGTCGGAATTTGAGCATTCCTTTCTAGAGCTGAAAAGATACTGAAGCTGTTAAAGAGAGCCTCTGTACGAGTGTTTTATGAAAGCAGAGATTTTTCAGGCAATCCCGCAGTATGAGGTCCAGACCTACCCGCCAACTTTCACGGCAATGACAAACCAGAGCCCCCCCCATGCCACCAGCACACCCACGGGGTATCACTGGGAGAGCACACTCACGAAGCGCTGCCACTAATAACCAAAAAACCCAGGGGAAAAAAACCCAAACCCAGCGCGATGCATCTGGGTAACTCCGCCAGGCAAATCTCTCCACCCAGAACAAGCCAAGATTCGTTTCTGGCCAAAATTCCTGCACTAACACTAACCGCCACTTAATTAAGTGATTTTTCCTGAGAGCGTGATGCGGGTCATTGTCAGAGAAAGGGCTTGAGCGAGGCTGCTGGAGTCCCTGCCGAACGCCCGAGCCATTCAATGAGCCAACCCACCGCACAACCCGTCAGGCCTGTCACCTGCAGGCAGCTCCCCCATTGGAAAAACATGCAATTTTCCAAAGGTAAGGGAGTCTTGGGTTACTAGGAACACAAATCATTACGAGTAAAACTGCATTCCCAATTTATTGTATTTGTTTTATTTATAATTTTATTACTTATTCCACATTTTCCATATTTTCCATGTGTTTCACGTCATTCTTGTCCGTTCAGGCCTTTACGTGGAAACTTGGGCTCTTCTCCGCTGCCTGATGTGGTGAAGGCTTTATAAACAGCCTTGTTTCATTGTTTGCCCTGCACGTTTCCACCCCACGAGCGCGCGCCTAACCTTGTGCCTGCTACGTCTGAATGGTCCCTTGCTGGGGAACAGGCCGGGGCGAGAAGCGAAGAAAAACAACTATTAATGCGATAACCCGGTGAAAATAAAGACCATCAAATTGTTCATCTGGAGTTCTAACACAGAACCGCGGGAGACTCCTCTGATTTGGGTCGGGGGTTTTTTCATGTTAGGGTCTTCAGTTGTCAAAGACAGAGATTTTTCCACGCGCGGCAGTCCAGGCTGAAGACTGGTCAACATGTCACATGCCCATACCCAGATTTCCCACCAAACCAAAAAAACACAGTTCACTGAACGACGAGGAAACTCCTCCTGATGCTGGTAGGTTCCTTCCTTTTCTGCCCCTCTACTCCACTCTCGTGAGACCCCACCTGGAGTACTGCATCCAGCTCTGGAGGCCCCAACATAAGAAGGACATGGACCTGCTGGAGCGTGTCCAGAGGAGGGCCACGAGGATGATCCAAGGGCTGGAGCACCTCTCCTATGAGGAGAGGCTGAAAGAGTTGGGGCTGTTCAGCCTGGAGAAGAGAAGGCTCCAGGGAGACCTTATTGCGGCCTTCCAGTCCCTAAAGGGGCTCCAGGAGAGCTGGGGAGGGACTTTTTACTGGAGCATGGAGTGATAGGACGAGGGGGAATGGCTTCAAACTGGAAGAAGGCAGGTTTAGATTGAACATTCGGAAGAAGTTTTTCACTGTGAGGGTGGTGAGGCACTGTCCCAGGTTGCCCAGAGAGGTTGTTGAGGCCCCATCCCTGGAGGTGTTCAAGGCCAGGCTGGAGGTGGCCTTGGGCAGCCTGGTCTGGTGGGAGGTGTCCCTGCCTATGGCAGGGGGGTTGGACCTCGATGATCTTTGAGGTCCTTTCCAACCTAAACCATTCTATCATTCTATGGTTCCCCGCTCTACGCTTGCGGAAGGCAGTATCACGCATCTGCGCGCACAGTGAATTCACTCTTTCCCCCTCTCCTGGATGCACAGACAAGTATTTTCTTTCGTGCTCACATCTGACCGCAATCTGTGAGCAAACGAGGAGAGTTCAGCAACGCTGCTTTGAGCTGCGCTTCTCGAGGCTTTGCGTCAACAGGAACATTAGGTCAATTTGCAAACAGCCTTGGAAAATCTGGTGCAGCATCTCTAACGCTATCGACAGGGCCTGCTTACACTCGCCATTGCCAGGCTAACACGTTGTCATTCAGCTCTTGAGCACAGTTGCACCAGCTCATCTATTTTTCATCAGTCTTGCACCCTTCGTGACACTCTTATCAATTCGTGAGCCCGTTCGTTCTGGTTCAGCGCAATCCCCCGAGTACCGAGTCACACACCCACCTGAATAATCTCTCGGATAGCAAAAGGATGCTCAGTTCCTGCAAAAAAAACCAACTCAACAAATTTATTCTCGATTCTACGCTTAAGGTGACTTTTTCATGTCAGGAACTCAAACAACAATGTGGTATTTGATGGCAGAGGAGGAGCACGGAGATTGGATTAAAACATCTGGCGAGGTAATTAGATTCACTAAAAAGTTTACACTCCAAACTGCCCCTACATAATTGATGGGACCATTGTGATGTGTCACTTCCACTTACGGGCGTTCAGCAGCCGCTCTCGCCTCGCTGCGCCCTGCGCTAACCTTCGCGGCTGACCTGCTGCGGTCCCCCTATTAAAGCTGCAATTACGGGGTGACTCTTAATAGCGAGGTCTTGCTTCAGAGTGGGGAGAAATGTTTCTGCAGCTCACATGCGACAATTAAAGATAATTTAAAATGTAAGTAATTGCACTGGGTTTCTGGAAACTACTGTAGAGGTCTTGTCCCAGGCATCTGACAGGCATGGTGGTGTATTTTGACAAGTTTTGCGCAGATTTCCATTAAATACCTACTAGCAGCTCTATTTTCTTTGGAGTCATTGGTCAGGAAATGGAGATTGTGAAAGGTCAGGCCTGGAAGATTTGGGAGGGGATGGAGGTGTTATTCGTGTTCTGATCCGTGGGGATCTAGTTCCACCATAAATCCTTCAGTCACTTGATTCTTGCTTTCTGCGTCATCTTTGAGCAGGAGAAAGGTAGGGACGGACCCACAGAGAAGGGCTTCTGTTGAGTTACTTCCACTCCCGCAGAGATGCCCGGCGAGGTGGGACCTACAAAACCTCCATCCGCTCTCTGGAAACCTATAGAAACCTGGCAAGTCCGGGTTGAGAGACCTGGCAAACACCAAAATACTTGGTTGGATCTCCATCCCAGCACAGCATTGCACTAAACCTCTTAGTTCGCAAAACTAGATTTGAAACTGCAACTAGTCCAGGGCTTCTGCAAGGTCAGCGAAGCGTGAACGTCATGCAGAACGCACGCAGATACTTTCAGAGGTTCAGCAGTCCCTGAAAGAGTTTTGTAGCATGAAAACAGACTGTCAGATGAGTTTGGATTCTGCCACATGGTCCTAGCGATAATAAGCCATCTGCGTGCGCCGCGCTGCACACGACCTTTCCTCTCTCAATTTTGTCTCCATCACTTTTCTTCCAAGTCCTCTCTGATTTGACCTACATTTAAGTAACCCAACAACTGCCAGCAATGCACACAGCAGAGTTAAACACGCACTTGGGTACCAACTTGCTAACGAAGAGTGTGAGTCCATCTCCATCAGGGTGAAAAACAAGCATGTGAAAATAGAATGATCCATAAAATGGAAAAGGACCCATCAGGAACATAACCACCTTCTGCCACATTTGACTGATTAAGGCTCCTGTCTCAGTTAGTGGGACTTTTGCTCCTAATTCATTTGGGGTAGGGTTTTAAAAGATGTTTGGTATCACAAGAGGCAGGGAGAAACTTGTACAACATTTGAAAATTGGACTTTTATTTCCTTTTCCATAGCTGGATTTCTAAATTATGTTCAAAAACTAGAAATTAGACCTCTGTATTACAGACGTATTCAGCTTGTGCCACCGGATGATAAAATGAAATATGTTTATAAGCAGTTGCAGGATCAGGATGTCTGAAAGCTTTACCCTTTGTATGACTTTCTATAGGACAAAATACACATAGGAAACAAAAGCTAGGGGAGATGTGCCCTCACTATTGCTGTCAAGTGGCTGTCTTTCTGCCCGTAAGAAGTCTGATGCATTGGTGACACCATGGCACCTCGCCGCAAAGAAACACTGAGGACTTCATAAAAACCAGAAAATGAAATTAAATATAAAAAAAAAAAAAGAGAAAGAAATTAAACACACCTCTGAGGCAAATGCAGCGAAATGCAAACTTAAACTGCACAACCACGAAAAACCATGCATCAAACTTTAAAATCGTTTTTCTTCCTTTCTGAAATGAAATGATCCCAAATAAGAATACGCCCGAGCCCCGGTCTTTATATTTATTCCAGTGTGGTGGTTTTAATGAGGGACTCAAGGAGAAATTACCCTTGAAATGTGGAGAGCGCTGCAGTTGTTATTTTATCATGACTCAAGTGCCACTTAGGCGATGGCTGGATCCTCAGGGATGAGCCAGAACGACAGAACTGCTTTGGGGGTGGTTTTTGCAACCCAGAATTGCTTCCTTTTATTATTTTTTTTTCCTTTCTTCCTTTTTTGAATTAAAAAGTCATCGCTGTGCTCAGACACAACACGACACATGTTACAGCGACCCAGACAGAGGGAAAAGGGTCCGGAGAGCGGCGACTGAGTGCGCCTGACAAATGCCACCACGTGGCACCCGGCAGAGACAGGCGCTGCAAAAAGCATTCCTGGGGCGATTTCCTGGTGCCTCTCCGAGCTGACGGAGGAGGTTTATATTAACATCACATGGCTGTCTTCAGCTGCATTTGTTAGCACAGCCCATTTGGAGATCTTGCCATGTTGGGCTGAACGGGGAACAGGAGGAGGGGGGAAAAAAAAAGAGAAAAAAAAACAACAACCCAAACCCCAAGGACAACCTATGTAGGTATTTAACAGCAGCATCTTCATCGGTAACGCTATCAAACCCGCCTCCTCCGCCCTCGGCCAGGCAAAACCTCCCTACAGCACTCGGAGGGCAGCTTTTTAAAATGTTTTCGAACGCGTAACACATAGGAAAATAACACACTATAGAAACTTGGCAAGGAGTTCGCCTCAAGTAGCCAAGTTGGGCACGGAAAAAAAAAGTTAGACAATAAAAGGTCACTTCTAGCCAAGTTTTAAGTGAGTATACAATACATACCTTTTCCTCCTCTCCCCCACTCTTTGCCTTAGTTATTGGCCAACTTGGCGAGGAGCTTATGGAAAACACTGAAATGGAATTATTATAATTGGGGGTTTTTTTTCTCTTTTTGACCAAGCAAAAGTTCTTATAAGCAATAATTTAATTACGGCAAAAAAGTAACACAGACACGGTTTTAGGGATGCATCATCAAAAAAAACCCTCTTTTCTATACCATACTTTAAGCGGAGGCTAGTTCATGAGCACCAGTGATCTAATACTACTGCTATTTATGATTTTTTTAAATTATTTATTATAAAGTATGTCATAAAGTGGAAAATTACCGGTGCCGATCACATTTCCAAGCAGGCTAATTTAGAACCCAGCGCCGTAAGTCAATTAGGATAATAAACCTGCCGGAGTGAGGAGGGGGACTTTCTCGGAATTACCATTTTCATCCTGCTCCTGGCGTGCTGTTAGGTGGGGATCAAACGGGAGACGTTTAACAAGTGGCTTCTGAAGGCACCCTTCCGGCTCGCCGGTTGGGTGGCAGCTCTCTTCTGCGATGGCTTCAGTCTGTTGCAACACGTTCCCGCAGCCTCCTTCCTTGCCCCCAGGTCTTTCAGGTGGATGGCTGATTAAGAGCGAGCTCCCTTGCTGACGTAGGTTGCGTATTTAACATCCTGCTCTGTTTCATACCTCCGTGCACCGTGGGTTTTATTTTATTTTTTTGGAAGGGCAGAGTTTTTAAAAAAAAAATCAATTAACAGGAAAATGGGAAAAAAATTTTCCCCCAAAAAAAAGCTTAACTGGAGGCATCCTCCTCACCGTTCAAAGGCTGCAGGGTTTCTGTCTGGAGGATCAGAGTTCTTCTGAGATGTTTGACCTCAAAATGGGTAATTCCAGCTTGCAGCAGCCCCGGCGCCTGTGTGGCCTGGACCAGATGCTTCAGAGAGAGATGCCCGAACAGCCCACGGACAGCAGCCTCTCTGCGCTGAAATACCCTAAAGATGCTGAGATATTTTGATGCAAAGACACTGACTCTGGATGTAAGATGACGTAAGATCAGTTTTGAAAAGCTGACCTCCTAAATGCGAGAGAAAAAGGAGTCAGGCATGAGAATAAAAGGGAAAAAAAAATCAGATTTGAATATGCAAAGCAAAAAGAAAGGGGGACCACAAGCCTGAGATCAACAGGAAGTTTACCAGCTGCAGGTTTGGGCTGTGTTTAAATAAGACAACAGTTTCCTTTCTGCCACTCGTCAATTGAAAAGATGGCAATTCCTTTTCAGATAGAGATGATCTTAACATTTTCTCGTATACTCTTGGAAATATCCTTCCAAGTTGGAGGAATTATTTTTTTTTTAATAAGTAAAGGGTTTACCAGATGCATTTACCTCTTTGCAATTTTTTTCTTTGTCTTCGCACAAAATAAGAATCTCAAGTTAAAAAAAAATAATAATATTCTGTTTCTATTTATGCTACTGGAAAATGGGAGGAAGCTGCAGCAATGGAAAAAAGCAAAATATCTTCAGTTTGGAGAAGCTGATTTTTTTAACAGAAAATATTCATGGCCAAACTAATTGTGCAAAGAGAAGGGTATTCCCCCCCTGCCAGTAATATTTCCCAGCAGAGCGCTACAAGTCACCCCCAAGCCCACGCCGGGTGCGACACGTACGCAGCGAGGACGTGGGAATGGGTTGCGAGCGGAGAGCGTCGCCCAGCTGGCTGTCACGACTGCTGGGTGCAAACAGGCACCTCCAGCCCGTCAATTCGGCACCAGGCGATGCGTTCCGTGATGGAACCACCACCAGCCCTCTGGGCGGCCTTCACTGCGAGCTGCTTACTGCTGCTCCTGGGGGGTTCGCAGCCCAACAAGCCTTGTCAAGCTCTACGTGTGTAAGGCGGGTGGGGCGATCTCTAATTATACCCCTTGGGAAGGACTTACATGACCTAACATATCTAGCACATAAGAAGTCCATTCCACACCGTTTAGATGGCATTTGTTAGCTGGCACGACTGGTTCTGCGCTGCAGAAGCAGTGAGTTGGATGGAAAGTAAACACGGTGAGTAACGCCGGAGTCACGTTGGACGCGGCAGGTAATAACTTGATTTGTGACAAACGCAGCGGAGAGACTGGCTGATGTCACCACCTGCCTCAAGGAATCGTCTTGGGTGATGTACTGCTGATGCTTCACGCTCACGAGTTCATATAGAGAAACATCTAGAGGTGAGACTATCATCTATACCGGTTCGAGGGCACTGGATGGGTGTCCTTGAAGACAGTCCGTGGCAAGGGTACGGGACTGGGTTATGCCGCTCCTCCCTGCCTGCCCTGTCCCCGTCTCATCAGGCTGCACATATTTTGGCAAGGAGACTCCCCTTTATCCAGCGTTTGTGCAGTGCCTCTCTTGCACCTTTCTCTCGGACTCACCTGTTAGTCACGCTCCAGCAGAGCTGCGGAGAACTTAAACCGCCCAACAGACACGTGTGCATCGCTGTACTTGTCTCATCGCTGGGGAATCTGCACAGTGCTATCCCGGTAGAAAACTGGGGAAAGACACAGCAGCCTGCCACCCTCTCCTCAGTGACAAGACGGTATATTCCTGCACCGCTGTTTCCAGAAGTGCCATAAAATGAAAATCGGAAAAAAAAAATAAATCCATGCAGAAATGATGAAGAGAGGAATATGCATTTTGCTTGCAAAAACCAGAACTCATCCCACTGCTATAGCATCAGTTCTACTCTCGGTCTCTGCTGTTCCCTTGTGTCTTTTCCTCAGCCTAACCCAGACACCACCCACTCACTCATCCTTTGGGTTGATGGCACACAAAGTCTCACCCAAGTGCAAGACCCTCAGAGCATCAGCGGGACATCCCACCCAGCCAAAGAAACTGGAGGCTTTTAGCTTTTACAAGTCATTGTCATCATCTCAAGCAAAATTAGAAGGACATTGCTGTAGGGCACCATCATTGCTGTTTGAGAGTGTTTGTTGACAGTGCAACGACTGGGCCATTTTTATGAACCTCAGGCTGGATTAGATTTGAATGCAAGATCATAGAATCATAGAATGGTTGAGGTTGGAAAGGACCTCAAAGATCATCGAGCTCCAACCCCCCTGCCATAGGCAGGGACACCTCCCACCAGACCAGGCTGCCCAGCCCANTTCCTCATGTTCAATCTAAACCTGCCCTCTTCCAGTTTGAAGCCATTCCCCCTCGTCCTATCACTACATGCCCTAGATCACCAGCTTTAGCACATAGACGTTGGCCAGCTGAGCTGAAGAATGAAGGTCTCAGCATCACCAGGAACTGGCAGCTGGCTAAAAGTTACTCCACATCTTTGTGCACAGTCTTTGCCAGCAACAAATGAAAAATGATGGACCTACCTTAGTTGAGGACAACATACAGTTAAATGTCTACATACCAATGTAATTACAAAGAGGTAGGTGATTAAATACCATTACTGATCTGGACCTAAACCTGTTAGCAGGAGATAATAGATTACAAATAGATATGCACACTTTTGCCAATGAATTACACAATCTTACACTCCTACAGCTACCAAGAACCTGCACATTTCCAGGTCTGGCTGGTGCTCACACGGCCTGACGGCATCGCTAGGACGGTGCTCATTTATTCCAGACAGTGAAAGTAGCATAGACTGGAAGTTTCCCAGGCAGGAATGAGACTGACCCATGCGTCATCCAAAAGCCCTCCTCCACGTATGTCATTGCAAGACATGTCACTAGATTTAGTACTTACAAATGAACTTGCAAGCAGACATCACAGCTTTTACTAAAAATTAGGTGTGCATTAGCAAGGATGCTCATCGCTGGGCCATTTTCTCCCAACCTTTGCTCCTTGACAGCTCACAAGATGCTAAGTCTCCACCTTCTTCATCCCAGAGATGAGCTTGGGTTCGGTGCGAGGAAAGTAAGACAAAGTGAGAAGGGAAGTTCCCTTTTCCATCTCCTCGACGAATCCCACCACCAGTGGTTTACAGCTAGCACCTTTCACATCAAGAAACAGATACCAACATGACCTTCTGCAATAGCTTTTTGCCCTGGACACTGAAGTCATCTGGTATACACGAAAATGGAAAGTCTGTGGTGCCGGGTGATCGGCACAGGGTCAACTTTGTACGGGGGTAACTATTTGTAAGTGTTTGATGAACCCAGCCTCCAGCATCCCAGTCATTAGGCAGATGGTGGCAAGGTCCACGGAGAGACTGAAATCTGGATGGAGGAAAGAGGCAAAGGGATAGACAGACAGATAGATGTCTTTATCATAATGAAAGTCAGCTCTCTCGTCCTTTTCCAGTTGGGGGCTGTCTCATGCTGGTGAAAGGTAGGGGTGGTGGCCTTTTCAGGATCAACCTCATAGAGGAGCCAGGGCACTTAAAAAGCCATGAGAACATCCCTGTGTGAAAGGTGTCCTGCTGGAGAGGTCCCCAGTGCAGGCAGAGATGAGGTGGACAGCACAGGGTTCCCCTCCGAGGGTGTTCCCCACTCCGTGCCTTGCAGGCAGCCCCACCAGCTCCAGGCTCTTGACTCACCGTGACAGCTCAGGATGTGTAACCTCCTCATCGTCTTAGCAGAAAGCTATTTCTGTCTCCCAAACAACCAGGAGAAGCCTGGGTGAGGCAGAAGGAGAAATGGCTGTGTGGCCTCCCTAAAGGAAGGAACGCAAGGAGGTGATCGTCAGCCCTCTCTTACCATCTGATAGGGCTCAAACCCAATTTTGCCCCAAATCTATGGACAAATAGCGATGCTCTAACCACAGGACAACACACTCGGAAAGGCTGGCTGAGATCCTAGTGTAGCTGAAAGCAACTTGAGACCTCGCCAGCCCAAGCAGAGTATTTTGTTGTTGTTTTTTAAAAAAAACTGTATTCATTGAGACCAGGAGTCGGGCAAAGTTCCCCTCTTTTCGTCAGGCCAATGTGCTCTTCTGCAATTGCTAATATTGAAAGAAGGAGATGGGGGGAAAAGAAACCTCGGAAAATAAAACTTACTTGGCTCTGCTGATTAAAACCAGTTTGTGTTTCATTGTGAAAGGCTGTGTTTGCTCAAGGTTTATTCAGTTCTGGTCTCTTCCTTCCACATAAGGTTTGTTTTAATGACTGTGGAGTTATATGAATCTATTAATTTTTTTCCTGAAGGTTTCATAATAACAATGCCTGTTTTTTTCACATGGCACTTTACAGCCACGTGTCTGGAAATGCATTGCAAATGGGCAATTAGTGTCAGCCCTATTTTGAAGATGGATAAACTCAAGCAGAGTCCGAGCGAGACAATTCCTAAATAGCAATGCCAAAATCAGGCGTTTAGCTTGATCTTGAAAAAATTAGAGCTGGAGCCTGAAAAACCTCTCAGAGACAGTTCAGCAAGGACAAATGCAAAGTATTTCATTCAGCGAAAGGGGAATGACTGACACGAGAAATGACCGCTGATCGCGGGTGAGGCTCACGTTGCAGTGAATCGGGAGTCACCGCTCATCTGCCCTCATGAAAAAGGCAACCACTGGACCAGGAAGTATAAATAGGATTATGGCCCGCAAACTACTGAAGAGATGCGCTCTCCTGCCACTGACGCTGGGATGCTGACCCGGCTCTCGGCACCCATCGCCTTGGAGGAGCGCGGTGGCCCAGGATAGACAGATGAGGGGACGGTGGCAAGGATGGATTGACCCTCATGGGTGCTTTAATCTAAAGAAGAGGAGGAGGAAGAGGGCTGTTTCAGGAATGACAGACTTCAGAGAGGCCACTGCAACCACTTACATCCCAAATCCAGCGCTGGGGGAACTCACTCCAATGAAGGGCTGACGGTCACCGGTTTAGAGGCTCCTATTTTTTGACAAGATCTCGCTTCTTTTCTCCCTCCAAGTGTTTTAATGGGAAAATCTGGAAAGGTTAAAGCTCAGAGTAGAAAAACAGCGAGATAATATTATTTGAGGCAAATCTCTAACCCTTTACTTGGGCTATGTGGGAGGCAAGAGAAAAATGTTATATGCGGGGGAACATGAAATTATTAATATTATGTCTACGTTGAGATTAATCAGATTCCAGAGACATATAATAACCGCCTGCTGCCTCCTCCGATAGGGATGTGTGGAGGCGTGCATTTAATGAGCAGACTCGCACGAGGAGGACCACAGCCTGCAGGGAAACAGGTCCTGGGGCAGGATACGCCGCCACGCACCGCAGGTCTGAATCCAGCCCACCGGGGAAGAGCAGCAGTTGCACAACAGCTCCTCGCGCAGGGAGCCGAACAAGCACGTGCAGTCCCACCAGCGCTGGCGGGGAGCGGGAGGGGGCTGAACCGGGCTGTCCTCCCACCCTCCCGCGTGGATGGTGCAACTGCAAGCTTGTCTTCCCTTCTGTTCTCCTCCAGGAGGAAAGGTAGCAGGTCTCCCCACCATCCAAATCGGGGCACCACCAGAGATGCTGACACCAAACCTGCCCCCTTCCCCGATGCGCTGGGCTTGGATGGGCTTCTGCCCAACCACAGCTGCCGATTTGCTGCCAGAAATATTGTGGAAACGCATTCGGCCCTTCTCAGAGCTGCTGGATGGAAAGCCACAGCCTCTGCAAAAGGTCTTACCCCATGGTGCTGCACAGACTCATGCTAGGGCATGGAGTGATAGGACGAGGGGGAATGGCTTCAAACTGGAAGAGGGCAGGTTTAGATTGAACATGAGGAAGAAGTTTTTCACTGTGAGGGTGGTGAGGCACTGTCCCAGGTTGCCCAGAGAGGTTGTTGAGGCCCCATCCCTGGAGGTGTTCAAGGCCAGGCTGGACGTGGCCTTGGGCAGCCTGGTGTGGTGGGAGGTGTCCCTGCCTATGGCAGGGGGGTTGGAGCTCAATGATCTTCGAGGTCCTTTCCAACCTAAACCATTCTATGATTCTATGATTCAATGACTCCCCACCTCTCCAGTTGGTCCAGCCTGCCCTGGGCTGCGGCATCCCGGGATGCCCAGCCCCGGGTGGCGCTCCTGAGATGCTGCTCATGGATGGGCCACCCGAGAGGAGCATCCACGGGCCGCAGAGAAGCCACTGAGGTGGTGCCGGTCGCGTGGGCTGGGTATCGGCAGCCGGCTGGGAGGAGCCGACAGCAGGGAGGGGACGTGGGAGTGGGGCGAGCAGAGAGCCGGCCGGAGAGCCGCTGTCGTATTTCACTTTTCTGCTGATCCCCAGAAACCTGCCTATAGATCATCCTGCGGGAGCAACACGTGGATCTAATTCTCTAATGCCAGGCCTCGCTGCGCCGTTATCCACATAAATCCCGAAGCCCTGACACCGGCCTTTTCATCATTTAACTGGAGTTTGTGGGGAAGAGGGAGAGGAGGGAGCGTAGGCTCGGAGGGAGAGATGGGCCTCGGCAGCAGGCACGGCTCCTCTTTCCTCGTGGCCTTTATCCTCCTTAATAATCCTCTCTCTATTTCATATATCAGCTGATAACATGTGGGTCCTATTTCCCCCCGCCCTCCCCGCCTCTGAACGAGATGGCAGATAAAGCCGTCCTGCGATCTGAGGCATGTTTGCAACTGCTCTTGATTAAAAGAAGAAAAAGCCCTCTCGATGTAATGAATGCGAGGCTCGGGAGGGCTCCCCACACCCTCGCCGAGTGCCTTGGGTCACCTCGGCTTCAGGCTTGGTGGTGGAGCTGGTTCTCTCCCACCTTCGAGGTCACGGGCCACTTTCTCACCTGGGGTTCGCTGGCACAGCGGCTCAGGGTTGCACTCATTAGATTAGTTGAGGATCCGTTCCCAAATCTTTTACTACCCTCAAGGAAAAAACAGCCTTTTAATTACTCTCCCAGCTGACTTTATCTACTTCAACAAATATTAAATGCATTCAGTAATTTCAGTGGCATTAGGAATGAATCTATACATTTTGGGGTAGGAGATTTTGAGAGGGGAAGAGTGTTTCATCCAAAATACTTTTCTGTGTGAAAAATCAGGAGGTTTTTTTTTTTGTTCAAAAGGATAGAAACTAAAGCCAGAAAAACTGCAATTTTAAAATCAGAAAGGAGAGATTAATGAAGCAAAAATTTCTCTCTCTTTTCCTTTTGGGGTGGGAATTAATAGAAGTTATTTGGGGCACGGGGGTGGGATGCAGCAGAAAGAAAAAATTGCCTGATGAAGTGAAGTAACAGAGAAAGTACCAACCAAACTGGGGACATTTTCACCATCAGACATTTCTGCCTGACACTTGTAATGTGAAAATGTAAAAAGTCTGAAACGGACCCTTAAGAAGATTTCTATTTCTTCATAATTTCCATCCTACCCATTGCCAGCGTTGCTGGCAGGGAGCATTGTCCTCTGGGTTCACAACAGAGGAAAACGTTGAAATTCCTTAATTTGAAAACAGTTGGACATTTGGGGAGGGGGCAAAAGCAGGAGAGCAAGAGGACTCACATCATCTGAGAGATGGACAAATATTTCATGACCAAGACCTTCCAGCACTTCTAGGTGGCTCTCGGTTGCTGTGAGTCCTTGAAGTTTCTCCTTCCTAAAAGACAGAGGAAGACAATTAATCCAGTGCAGAGCTCAGAACCAGTTCTGTCCTGAAGTCACCTCCCAGCACCAGCAATAGCATTTCGCTTCACGCATTTGTTTATCTACCAATTCACTTGAGTGGATGATGGTCTAAATTTCCAGCCTTCCTCTTGCATTGCCACCCATCGGCTGTAAATCAGGTCCTCCATAGCTTTTCTGTGGTTCAGGCTGCTTTGCTGCCCTCCCCGTTGTGGGCTCCTACGGAGGGGGAGGCTGCTGCCACCCAGCCCCGTGCCAGGGCTCTGGGGCTCGTCCCCACACCTTGGGGAGGTGCCCACGCTCCAGCTGGAAGAGCAGCCCTTGCTAAGCCCTGTGGCTTGGAACGATCCCGCACCAGCCTGGGAAATCTTAGTTAATTCAATTAGAGAGCAGGTCCTGCTCTTTGAAGCTGCCACACACTGGAGCTTATGAGAAGTGAAGAGCGAAGAAAAACTTAGAAAAATACAAAAGAAAAAAAGATACGGAGAGGGAAAGGGACGGCGAATGGCAAGAAGGGAGTTAATGAGAGCCAGAAACACAAGTCGGAGAAATGTTGATTTTATTTAGCATTAATTGCAGGAAAGAGCCTATAAAATGCGGTAAAAAATTATTAAGTACCACTATGCAATGCCAGCCTTGTGCCAGCCATCCCTACGAAACAGGTGTATTATTCCTAGTTCCCTAGGTATAAATAAATAATTGCTTTTCCACATCTTTTTTTTTTTTTTTTTTTATGATGGCATTTCATTATTTTTTACTGCCATATTGTTATGGCTCCAATTCCTCCAGAACAGGTTTGGAGATCGGCCGGCGAGGGAACGCGTGTGCATGTGCGCCTACGGATGCGTCCGCGGGTTGGCACGCGTGAACTGGGTCTGAGATCCCGACGTCCCGAGGGAGCACGCAAAGCCTGCTCCCCCCGCCCACGGGCTGAAACAAGGTCTCACCTGCGCTCCGAGCTCTGGCAACGACGTCTGGATGAATACAGAAAGGAAAATGACGGCCACCGTTACGAGACGATGCGCATCACGTCAGGGAAACGCTCAGCAAATCCAGAGGGAACAGCTGTGACAAACAGGTCGTGCAAATTACCTTTCCTGAGGGAGGGGCTGCCCCGGGACAGGATGTTTTGGAGGATATCACCCCGGCTCAAACGCTGGTATCACACCAGCCCATTTGTCTTGCTGTCAGGGACACAGAGCTGGGGTTTCCCTGAGGGATCCCATCCATCGAGGACTCCCGTTGGCATGTGTTGCGATTAGACAAGGAAAATAAAACCTCTATTCCACTCCACTTTTAATTTTCTGCTTGCGATCTGCCCACGGGCTCTTCCCGGCATCGTTACATGCAGACTCCGGTATTGCCTGAGTTAAGGACAACGAGGGCAGACCCCATTTCTCCCCAGCAATGTTTATATCAGCATTTTTGGGGCTTGTTTTATCGAGTCTCTCACTCCTCAGAAGGAGACTCAGCAGGGAGATAAGCGCTGGATGCGTTTTCCTAGCCATGCCTCCTGCTCCAGACGAGGCCACCAAAGACGCTGGGGGAAGCAACGATTCCCTGGTAATGCCTCAGTCCGAGCTCTGACCTGGAACCGTGGGCTCTGCAAATACGCATAAATCTTCAGCTCACGTCCAAATCACTGCAAGGTTCAGTGAGAACAGCAAAACTGCCAGTGAATCTAACCTAAGCTTTAGTCCAATTCTGGCGTGATTTATGACCTCAGGTGGAAACCATGAAAAACGACGGCTTCAGCCCCGAACCGGAGGATGGTGGGTCACCCCAGCCCAGAGGTGGCTGCGTTCGGCGCTGAAGAACTGCGACAGCGAGAAAAACAATTGAAATTAAACAGCACAAACACGTCCCAACAAAGCCTTCAAACCCCGCGCACCGCGCGTTGAGTAAACGTGGCTGACACACAAATCAAACCAGTGTCCTGCTCGAGTCAGAGACAGGAAATTAAACAAATCAAAGAATAATAAGGGCAAGCAAGCAATAAAGTTATTTTTTCTGATTGAAAAGTAGCGATTCACGAGCTTCACAATTTGGGAACGGTGCTTCCCTAAATGCAGAATTCTGCAATAGTGCTATGATATTTCAGGACATTTGTAATGGCGTTTTAATATTTATTCCCCTATCAAAATATTATCAGAGACAGTAGGAGACACAGGATTTTTTTTTACTACGAGGGAAAAAAAAGAGAAAGAGGAAAGTGAGAGGGCTTCAGTCTCAGTGATCCAATTTTCTCGAGAAGGACGGGTGTCACACCAGCAGGGAAAGATCCTTCTGTTGTTCTCTGCTGGCAAAGCTCCCCCCAGCCAGAAGCAGGAATGATTATCTCAACAGAGCATTAACGAGGCAATTTCCTCTCCTTCCTCTGACCCTCGTTATCTATCTCCATATTACCCTGGAAAAACTAACCACAATAACAATGAGCATAAGATCCCAGGTGACACGACCAAGAAGACTTTTGACCGGTCTCCGTATCAACACCGCGCATCGCTCGTAACCTCCAAATAATCACTCTCCGTCCGCCAGCCCTGGAGTTTGGAGCCTCTCGGGTGGGTGGGGAGGGGAAGGGTGGGCGAGGGAGGGGATTTCGGCACCCTGACCGTATCGAAAGGCAGAAGGCAGCCACGTAGAGCTGCTGGGCTCCCAGCCTGCAGCCCGTCTTGACGTGGGCTCAGGGCTGTAACATCTGTATCCCATCCCGGTGCCAAGTTCGTCTTTTTTCCACTACTCGCCATCTCCCCCGTGGGCATGTAAATCTCCAAAGGGAAACACTGCATCACGGGCTTTGACCGAAAAGGTAATCCCGGGCAGTGCGTTATAGCAACACCTGCAGCGCGCGGCGGCTGTTCCAGCCCCAACCACCGCCATTGTGGCGCAGAGCTTCCACCGCCCCCCGGCACCCGCAGACGGCCGTGAGCTAATAAGCCGCGACGCAGACGGTTTACAACACCCCGTAGGCTTTTTGGGTCACGAGGCAGTGAGAAATGGGTCCCGCGGCTTTGGGGGACCGGGGAAGGCGATGCTGTGCGTGCCAACAGCCCCCCGCAGCGCCCGGGCCGGGCTCAGTGTGATGAGGGGGGTGGGGGGTGGGGGGAGGCTGGTGGAAAGGGATGTGTCATGTCAAGACAAAGATGCCAAGAGCAATTTTGGGGTGTCAGGGAATGGGACAAACGGAATTTCTCCCCATTGTTTGAACGGCACCCAGAATCACAAACTCTCTCTCGTGCCCACAAGTGTTTCAGTTACAGTTTTCTTCCATTCCAAAGCTGAAAAACCAAGTCCTTGTGGCTTTTCCCAATTCTCCCCCATCTCCGCGGGGTGCTGTGCAAAGGCAGCCGGAGGCGAGCGGCCCTTTCCAACATCAGCACCGTGAAAGTGCCGTTTCCCCGTTTCTGGGAGCATTATCAACGTACCTCTTCTGCTCTGCACCCCTCTGCATCCACCAGGTTCCCAACGCTGGCGACACCGCCGCTCCTGCCTTCAGAGGGGTTAGAGGAGCTGGAGATGCTCAGGAAAACATCTCTGATGCTGAATGGGCTTAATTCCCCCCAGAAGTAGAAATTAATCACTTTACCTCTATACCACATCAGTTTCTTCAGGCAGACAAACCTTAAGGCAGTCTCCTGATTTTTCATAGCTATTTCTCATCCCTGTGACAGCGAGTGTGACATGGACATAGAGGTCACAAAAAAAGCCACCTGACCCCAGCCCTCTCTGTTAAAGCCTGACACGCCTGTCCTCATCTGATCAAGCTTCTTCTTCAGGGGGATGTTGGCAAAAACATAATCCGGGGACTCATTCACTCCCTCTCTTTCAGTGCAAGACCAGAGAGATTCCCAGCTCTTCTCATAGGGAAAAGTAAGCTTGCACTGAAAGGGTTTCTGCAGGACCCACCTTGTAAATGAAATGAGATTAGTAACAGCGTTTTTACCTTCTTTTTTTTATTTATTTCAAGTGAAAGAAAGAGTGTGACAAGGAACCAGGAGTGTGTCTGCCATGGAATATTCCTGCAGTACTTGGGGCTGTGGTTTATTTTACTAGTGGTGACTAGTTCAAGCCACATTTAGTCAATAAATATGAGATATGAGGTCACCCCGCCATTTAGCTGTTACCCTGTCTACATATTTCACAGCTGGGTAGTAACCTTTTAACTAGCGTCTACCTCGGTGGGGAGTCTCCATAAAAAAAGAGCCAGGATCCATTGGTCGTGGTGGGGGATCAAGGCCTAGGAGCACCACGGAGATTTCTGAGGAGGCGCAGTGGGAGAAGGGGAAAGCTTGGGGCTTCGCTTTTCTCCTTCTTTCCCTGGTTTCCAGTGACCCAGCACCCAGCCGAGGCGCAGGAGCCTCCGAGCTGGCTCCGCACCTCCACGCGGATAACGGGCGATGGGGCAGCACATCCCACGTGCTGAGCGTTACAGTGAGTTTCCCCATCTTCCATATGGAAATGGGCCAAAAGACAAATTTCCTCCAGTCCCCAGCTTTACAGAACAAACCTATCCGAACCAAACATTTCCAAGGGGTTAGTTTCTCCTTTTATCCACATCTTATAGGATTTAGCAGAAATTCAGCTTTAAAGGTTAATTCTCCGAGTCCGTAGTTTCTCCTCGCTGCCTTTGCTTTGCTTTGGGATGAGGAGAACACTTCCCTGGTTTCTGAGCTGGCAACTCGGGGCTAAGTCAGGGTAAGACGGAGCATCCCCAAGTCCATCATGAAACCTTTACACCGGCACAACGTTGCAACGAGAGCAAACTTTCTGTGATGGTCCCAGGTATAACCACGAAGAGAAGCTGCATCCCCAGTCCCGCCCCTGCCCCGATGGAAACCTTCCAAGGTTTCAAGTAAGGGGATCTTCTGTATTCCTGCTTTGGGCCCATCCCGCTCCGTCGTTGGCATGGTCCCGCCGAGGGCTCAGCCCCAGAGATGGGGGCAGCAGTCCACAAGAGCGCAGCGAGCGGGAGAAGGGACCCGGGCCAAACCGCCCGGCCTGGCGCCGGCAAGGTATTTGGGTGTCGAACCGAAATGAAACGCGTGAGTGGACGTGGCGAGAAGCGGGCAGGGAAGAGAAAGCAAACCCGCGAGGGAAAGAGGCCGTGGTGGGGAAGGCAGCTGTGGACCAGACCGTGGAGCTGAACTGCTTTACACCACCTCTGCCCGTCGCGCTGGCGTACGTGCGCTGGAGACGAACGGAGAACCGGGTCCTCATCTGGCCTCATCCTTCCCTGCAGACTCCCGTACCTGCAACGCAACCGCCAACAGCAAACCCGGGGAAGGGGGGGAGACGATGTGCCCGCCCTGCGGAGCAAGGGGCTAGAAAGTCCCTTCCAAGCATTGCACACAGTCTCCAAGAGGCGAGCCAGGAAAGCGGGAGCTCGGCGCCGCTGGCAGGGCTGCGGCGATGGCCGGGGTGAGCGCCCGGCTCCTGCCCTCCAGCACGCCGGGAATCCCTGCCTGGCTCTGCCTCCCCGACGTCACGGCCGCGGCTCGGCACCAGCAGACGCGGCTCCGGCGCCGGGAGACGAGGCCGGCTCCTCCCAGCTCAGCTGGAGCCTCCAAAAAATCAGAACCTCTTCTGTCAGCTGCCTTTTATAGGGCTATAAAACCACGAGTTCATGTACGAGTCTGTCAGACGTTGGCCGGCATCAGCCTCTGCCACCTCCATCGCCACCTCCCCGGTTCCCACACATGCATGGTCCCCGCTCCCTCCATCATCTCCATCTCCAAAGCCACCACCTGAGGGGCACTACCCCTCAGATGGATAAATGGAGATGGAAAGACGGACTCGTAGCAATGCCAACTCAGATGGACGTGCCCGAGCAAAACATGGGACGAGCAACTCAACGAAACGCCCTTTCTTTGGAGCCTTCCCATCCTAATAATGCATAAACAACCCCTGCCCCACCAGTATGGGGCTGCAGCCGGACACCCACCCACCGAACCCTCCCCACCACCCACCGCCGCAGCCCCCAGCCCCGGCAGCAGGTCGGGACCGGGCAGCGGTGCCACACGCTATTATCAGCCACCGCTAATAACGTGTACACTTGTAATGCTGGGCCCAGCGACAAGAATAACATGAAATAACACTGCACCCACCCACTGAGAACACCAAGTGTGTCACACTCCTCTGTGTCATGTGTTTAAAAATATCCCTCCTGACCGCCTTTTTTTTTTTTTTTTTTCACCCCTTTTTTTTTTTT
>VUYV01000118.1:2760607-2772740 GCA_008711295.1 Anarhynchus alexandrinus
GGGGGCCGGGGCTCGCTGGGGGGGGATGCGCAGCCCCTCGCACCCCCTCCAGCTGCGAAACAGCTGGCGGGGAAACCGCGTCAAATCATATCGACCAAACGGTGTCATCCCAGCGCCTCCTCACAAACAACGGCGAAAATAATGAAAAAAAACACACAAGTGGAAAACTACAGAGCCTCTTCTTTTGCCGTTTCTCCCCTGAAAAATTTGGCACATGGGGATTTCGAAGCCAGATGTCCCTTGAAATCTCTTTTCAGCAGAGACAATTCCCTCCCTTCCAAACACTGCCGCCCTTCTCCTCAATGCACCTTTGCAAAACAGAATTCATTTGTTTTCATTAACTTCTTATCAAGTTACCTGGATTTGTTTCAATACTCAGAATGTATTAGAGAGAGGGAGAGAGAAAACAGTGGTAGGTTTTCAGGAAATAGCAAGTTCTTTTTCACTGAGATAGAAATCATTTGGCAAGCCACAGTGAAATACTTCTAGGTTCCAGAAGAAAGCAAGGGGGGAAAAAGCAAGCAAGGGAAGGGAAGATGCTAATGAACTGCAGAGGAGAGAAAAATAAAGTTTGAAAGAAAAGGGAAAAAAAAAGGAAAAAAAAAAGAAACTCAGTGTTGGTCATACATCCACATCCAGCCTGTCCGTAGAGGGAAACTGCAGCGTGTCTCTAAGTCACTAGATAAGGACCTACCCTCCTTTCTTGGGGAACGGTTAAGGATAGGTGGCGTTAAAGTCCCAGAAATAACCGGCATTTAGACCCTTTTTGCCAATAAAACCCTAGGCACCAGCTCAGCAGAAATTTTAGGGGCATGCTTCCCTTCTGCCTTAGTCAGACGAGAGCCCAGCAGGTATCTGCGTCGGTGTAAATAGCAATAAACACACCAAACTTCAGCACGCACTTAAGTGCTTTCTTCTTAAACGGCAATAGCTGTTGAAGCTGTGCTACACTCCTTCGTTTGGTGCTCTAAAACCTCACAACATTCCGAAAGCCACGGGGTCAGCTCTAATTCCTGTCCTTCTGCAGCTGAGCATTGACCAACGCAACGGAGAACGGGGTCCGACTTAGGCGGGGGACGAGCGGCCGCCAGTCCCGCGGGGCAGCCGGAACAGGGCAAATAGGGGTGCTCTGCCCGGGAGAACCCAGTGCCCCCGCAGCCGCCTCCCAGTGCTCCCAGCAAAGCGCCAAGGAGCAGCCTCGCACGTGCACACCTCGGCTGACGTGGATTTTCCAGCCCCGAGCACATGTGAGTAGCAAAGCTGAGTTATTCCGTCTTCTCAGGCCTTCAGTGCTCACTCGGCTCCTTTCCTGGGGAGGAAAGGGGGAATTTTTTCTTGCCCATTTTTTTTTTTCTTTGCGTTTTCTCAGAAACGAGGCTGCATTCTAATTAGTCTGCATTTACAGGCTGCATAATGGAAACGCGATCCCTCCTCTAACCTTTATCATCTGTTTCTTATCTTCAGAGCTGCACAGTCCCCTTAACTCTTAGTGCACGGGGAGGCGTTTAAAAGCCCTTCTGCCCCGAGGAGAGCCGCAGTGAAAGGGGAAGGGGAGGCGGCAGCCCTGACCCACACACGTATCATGGGGGGAACGGGATCGGGGCTCTCTCCTCCCACCCCCATTTCTGCTGGCACACCGTCCCCGCAGGCGTACGGGAAGATGCTGGCCGCTGTGTTGACATGGGCTGCACGGCCGTACCGCTGGAGGTACCGCAGCATCTCACGTCCTCATCCCCCCCTCAGCATCCCTCTACGCACACCGGCGGCGGCGGGACAGCGCGACGCGCCCCGGGGGCGGCGGGGGATTCTTCGGGACGGTGAAGCGCGGAGCTGTTGACACCGTCTATCAGACACGCGTGGAGTGAATCCCCCTTCTGCCCGGCCCTTTGCACCAGCGGCTCCGGCAGCGCGAGGAGCGGGACGCAGAGCAGCGCGAGCGCGCAGCAGGAGGGAGGCGGCAAAGGCGCCCGGGCGACTCGCAGCGCGGCGGCTCACGCCGGTGCGGCCGAAGCCGGCGGTAGCGCTCCCAGAGCAGTTCGGCAAGTGATGAGCGCTTCCGCAGAGCGAAAGGTTTAATCGCTTGTTTAGATCTTAAATAAGCCATACACCCAAAAAAAACCCCATCTTTCTGCAGCAAGTGTCTCTGGTCAGACGGTTGTATATATAGCCCCTCTGAGCCGCACGTTAATTGTAGGTTGCTATAAAAAAAAAAAAGTTTTTTCCCCTTGCACATTTTAAATCTGTCAGTTTGGATTTCCATCACATGCTCCTAATGCGAAACGTCCCGGGGACTCTCTCGGCGTGGAGCAGGGCTCATCCCGAGCTGGTCCTCCTGCGCCGGGAGGGGAGGAACCTCCTTTGAAGTCCTCCCAGTGATTCATGTCCGAGTCCTTCCTGTCCCCTCCCCAGGAGAGGTTCCCGGGGCTGACCTGACCTCCTCTCCGCTCTGCCTCCCTGGCGGCGGCAGGGAAGATCCAGTGACCTTCCCAAATCCCAGGGCGAGGAGGAAAACCTTCCCGCGCTGCTGAGCCTTCGGCGGCGAGGGGACCCGAGTCTTCCAGTTTTACACCAGAACTGGATTGGACCTAAACGCATGGGAAGACAATTTGTTTCAGCCTTACAAATGCTCTGGGTTTGGGGTTTTTTTCTTCATCTGGGAGGGATCTATTAGGATCTTCTTCAGACCCACGTTCAGGGAGTTTCATCAGCGATTACGGTGAGGAGACAAACAAAAGCTGTATTTGTTGGCATCCGCGAATCTCCATGCTGCATCTTGCTTTGATAACAGAAGAGTGCCAGCTGGATTTTTTTATTTTTTTTACTGTTTCTCTTTCTTCCTTTTTTTTCCCTTTTTTTTTTTTTAAACAGTCTGTATTGCTTTTTAACCATTATCCTGTGCACGTGGTTCAGCCTTTTACAAAAACAAAACAAAACAAAAAATCCCTAGGTGTGAGAAGATTAAAGATTTTGAGATCTGGACATTTTCAAATCAGAAACACATGTTTAAAATAAATCGGGCTGGCAGACAGCCACCACTTTCAAAAGCCAAAGAGCCGTTGCATTAAAAGGATGCCCCGAAAGCCTGAAGAGAACAAGAGCATCAGTGGTTCCCTCCACCCCACGGGCAGAGCCAGGGCCAGGACAGCCACACGGGGGTTTATTGTGCCTCTCCGTGATCTGTGCTGTCTCCTACCCACACAAACATCACAACTGGTTTTTGCCAACCCTCACGATTTCTTTGTGCGCACACTCGGTCCATCCATCCCCGAAACTTCGGCGTGCTCAGCCTCCTCTGAGAAGACCTCAAAGCCCAACCTCTTTCCTGCATGGCCCAAATCAGCTTCCACCAAGATCTCATGGGGAAATTGGAAAGACAAAAGCTACGAAAGCCCCACTCTCACCTGAATTGATCAGGGAAACGAGACAACCCTCCTGCAAAGGACAACAGAATGGCCAGAGCCCTCTCTGCGCCAGTGAACGAAGAGCACGTGCCTGCAGGGACCTCAGGGAGAAGCAGCTGAAGCTGAAGAAGAGCACTGCTGGATCCAAGTCTCCCGGCTCAGGCACGGAGCTGCAAACAGTCAGGAGGAGATGACTACAAGATGCCTCTTCTCCCCCCTCCCAGCTGCTTTCTGCCTGCAACATCCGAGGCGAGCATCAGGGCTCGGACTAGCTGATCTCCCAGCTGAGACCCGGACCATAAAAATACACATGCTAAACCAACAAGATCTCAAGTCCAGTCCTTGATTTAGGTCAAGCATACATCATCTCACCAGCAGCAACTGCTGTACGGCACCAGGGACGCTGAGCTCTCTCGAATTTTGCTGGCGTGAGTGCTGAGCAGGACCTGGCGCGGCTGAAACGCCGACCCAAGAGGGTCCATCCCGGCTGGGATGGAGCCGCAAACCGCCAGAGAATCCAAACTAACCAAGTTTCTTCCTACCTGACGAGGCAGATGCATTTCCACCCAACAGGAGAACACCCCAGCAAGAGTACCAGGCACTGTGCTCCCCATCGCCTGATTTTCTTACTCCTGACATTTTCCTAGTTATTAGCAGGACCATGCAGAGCAGGATTCTGGGTTTTGGTAGACCTAACTGGTGAGGAGACAAAAAGAATGAACATAATTGCCTTGCCATGATGTTCAGAACCTGCTTTACATGGAATAATATTCTGCGTCCTAACAGTTGTTTATAGGGTCTTTAGCTCTTCCCTTTTTATAGGGGGGGGCTCTGAAATCTATTTCATTAGGGGAAAAAGATTTGAGTGCATTAGGCAAAGTGCCAGTAGCCATGGTAACCGCGGATTTTTCCATCTTCATTACAAGTTCAAGTAAAACCTTCATATAAAATCTAAATGAAAGGGTACATTATAAGTCCATTTTGAAATGTTTGCCTGGAAGTAAAACTTTGGACTGCATCCTTTTTTCTCCGCTGAACATTCTGGTTCTATGCGGAACACATTTTTCAAGTCAGATTTTTGTTTTCTTTCAAATTTTATTCCGTTTGCTCATACAGGGTGGGACGTCTAGTGGTTAGAGCAAGGCATCAAGGCAACTGGTTTCCAGTCTCAGTCTGTTCCTGATCGGTCAGGGAGTGTTCCCAATTTTATCCAGGTGACTTGGGCAAATCCTGTCAGCTCTAAAAAAATCTTTTTTTTTTTTTCTTTCTTCCTTACCAATATAACAATGATGACAATTACTGTCCCGAGATTGCCCCAGGATTCGCTCATTAGCGTTGAGAAAGAAGTCGCTGCCCTGAAGAGCAGCTCATCTCTTCCACTGCGGCTTCTCCCGGGTCTGGAAGCCAGACTGAAAGGTTAAGGCGAGGTGGCAGTTAGAGGATGGCACGAATTGCCTGTTTTCTTTTCAAAGGCTTGATTAGGAAATAGGAAATCAGACGGCCTGGTGTAGATACTGACACAGTGTTGTTCCAGGAGATGCTCAACATACCTGGGCAATCCTTTGGTGCCAGCTGAGCGGATTAATTCGCGCGCTGTGTCATCTTAAAGCGCTCTGGTTTCACCCGCTCTTGGGAGGAGGCAAATTCTGCAGCTGCCTTTCATTTCTGGGCACCGTCTCACCTGGGGCCGGAAAGCCACGATCATTGCCAGGACTTCCTTCTCCGACAGTCCCCTCCGGTGCACAGAGCTGAGCAGCTTCTCTAGGGCTGAATCCGAAGGAGAAATCTCCTTCTCCGGCCTCTGTCCAGCCCGTGCGATGCAGCGCACCCCTGGGCACCCCGGGGAGCACCTCGTACTTTGCTTTTCCTCCTGAGACCTTCCCCGTGGCCTGTCCTCAAGGCTACAGAAACACGTGGGCGGACGCGCTGTCGGGAAGGAGAATTTGTAGAAAAGCTCTGAACTAATCCCCTCGTTTTTCAGCCCATAGATGGGCATCGTTAACGGCCAGGGCTGGTTTGGGCTCAACCCCTGTGCCACGGCTGCACTGCATTTTGTCTGTGCGTGGGTGAGGTGAAGGGTGAGGTGAGTCAAACTGGGACTTCCAGCCCTGAAGGGGCTCCAGGAGAGCTGAGGAGGACTCTTGATCAGGGAGGGGAGCAATGGGACGAGGAGGAACGGTTTCAAACTGGAAGAGTGCAGATTTAGATGAGATATTAGGATTAAATTCTCTCCTGTGAGGGCGGTGAGCCCCTGGCGCAGGTTGCCCAGAGAAGCTGTGGCTGCCCCATCCCTGGAGGTGTTCAAGGCCAGGTTGGACGGGGCTTGGAGCAACCTGGGCTGGTGGGAGGTGTCCCTGCCCAGGGCAGGGGGTGGGACTGGGTGGTCTTCAAGGTCCCTTCCAACCCAAACCATTCTATGATTCAGTGCCTTGTCCTGGCTCCGGGCTACCTGCAAATGCTGGGGGCACGACTCCCCCCACTCACGCTAAAAACAGCATTCACCCTCTCAAACGGGGTTTTATCGGAGCAGCCCCCTGCTCCGTGCATTACAGAGGGTGCAGCATCTCCTCACGGTGGGGCAACTCTTACCCCACTTTTAAAGGACTTTGATGGCTCAGCGGGGCCGGAGCGTGCCCGCACGGGCGCCAGCAGCCCAGGCGAGGTGCCGTGCCGTGCCGTGCCGTGCCCTGCGCCAGGAGCTGCACGCGGCGCATGGGGCGAACGCGCGCCAACGCAGCCATCCCTCGGGCACTGCTCGCCGGGCAGGGACAGGGACAGGGACGGGGCGCAACCCGGCCTCGGCCCTCTTCGTCCTTTCTAATGACGCTGGAAAACATTTTCCACATCTGCCATCAGGCTGAAAGGAGACCCCGCTCCTGTTGAATCTGATTTCCCTTCTGCTCTGTTACAGTTGAAACTACAACCTGCCGCCTCCTGGCCCTGCGCGGTTCGGGGAGGGGAGGGGGGGTTACAAACGGCACAGGGGTTTTTCTTTTTTCGATACATCCTTCCTTCCGCTCTTCGCAATCAATTAGTGGGCAAAGACTTCCGAAAAGCTCTTTCCTCCCTAACCTTTCGCAGCCTGTTGCGATAATGACTCTGGAGAGCTCGACCTGGGCCTTTGCGTGGGGTTCGTTACCTTCCCGGGGCAGCGGAAGGTGACCTTCATCACTCCCTCCTCTTCCTTTCCTACCCCTGCAGCTCGGATGGTCTCAGGGAGGAGGAGGAGGGGTTGAAGCTGCCGCACTCCCAGCGGATAGAGTTTCTTTCCAGTGTCATTTTTGCAATCAGAAGTCAGAGGGTGGTTCTGGAGATAAAATAGACCCTGGGAGGTGGAAGGGGTTTGCCCTTAAAAATAATGATTATAATTTCGCATGCCGTGAATCAAGACATCAAGAGATGGAGGGAAAAGGGGCTTTCTGGTTTTAATTTGTCATTTCTTTCTCCCTCTCTCTCCCGAGGCGCGCTGCTTTCCAGCAACCGAGCTCCGAGCTGCCGCAGCTTCCCCCCAAAACGCGGTTACAACCCAAGCAATTTACTTTGCCAGCGGTAGCAGGGGTGGGTTTGGTGGTTTTTTTTCAGTCCCTCCGTGATGCAAACACGCAGGTAGGAGGTACCGGCAGAAGTTTTCCCTGGCACCTGCAGCTGCTTTCGCAGCCCGCCTGCCCGGGGATGGTGCACCGCGGGCTTTTCAAGCGACACCTTGTGCAAAAGCATCTCTGCACCACAGCGCAGCTTTGTGCTGGGGAGGAGGGGGGGAGGAAGGACGAGAAGGACCGTGGATGTGTCCTGGGACAAGCGTGTCCCACTCGGCACCCACGAGGTCTCCCCCACAGCCCCGACAATACTCCCCGAATCTGGCAAGCGCCTCTCCCAGTGCACCACGGTCACAACCTCCCTTGTCCCCCACTGCTGGCAATATTCCTCTCCCCAGAGCTGCGGTCCCACCGTGCCACAGGTGACACGACAGCGGTTTACTGACTCACATCACCGTCCCCAAAAAGGAAGCTTTCCGGCTAATTTTTCCTCCTGTCACCAGCAGGATAAATGAAAGAGCCACCTCCACCGCAGCACGGCTGCCCACGGAGCGGCTGCGTGTGGGGACACACAGCAAACGCCGAAAAATAGCTGCTAAAACCCATGACCGGGACCATGCAACCCACTAAATGCACCACTTTAAACATCCCACCCCGATGCAGTCACAGCCGCAGCGATGAAGTTCCTTCTTCAAATACAAAGTGACCCCCTCAAGGGAAAAAGGAAAAAAAAAAAGAGCATTTTTTTATATTTACTGCCAAACTCAGGTGATGTGGGAGATGTTTTTCTCCCCGACCATCCCCTGTACCGGGAGGGTGCGAGCAGCCACCTGCGCGACAGCTCCCCCGTGGCTCGGCGTCACCCCGTTTGCCCCCGCGGCACCCCGCGCCCCTTTCTGCCCGCTGCAAAGGCGCTGCACGTAATTACGACCGGCTCTCGCCCCGCGGCCGGCGCGTAATCGAAACCATCCCAGTCAAACCCAGCTGGGAGCGACTGGAACCACTTTGAGGCGAGAAGCCTATTACCGAGTTATAAACCTCTCCCATCCTCCACAGGAGCCTTTCATAGGGCCAGCTAGAAAAATAATAACTCAAACCCATGTGGCGAGAGGGAGAGGGGACGGTGTCTCCAGGTAACAAATATTTGCTTCTTTCGCTATTGTTCCAGCCATAAAATGGATTTATTAAAAATAAATAAATAAATAAATCCAAATTTGATTTCATTTGAATTAAACATGAATGTGCGCCTTTGCTTCCCACTGGGTGTTTCTTAATATATTTTAAGCTACGGAGTCAGAGCTGAGTGCGTACGACGCAGAAGGCTCTGCTCCCCACGGCTAAAACAGCCCGGCCCCGTTGGCATCACTGCATTAGCACTGATTTACATTAAGTAAAGATCGGGCATATGGTGCGTACGCGCCGGCAGCGAGTCGGCACGAACAGCTCTTGGCACAGGGCAGATTCTCTCCTCCGCCGCCCACCGAAACGCAGAGGTCCCGCTGCCCCTCGGTGCGTGGATCGCATCCCCACCGCCCCTTCGCGCCGCCTCCGCGCCGGGAGGGGCATAGGAAGAACCAAACTTCTGAGCCACTGCCATGAAACGCAGCCTTTTTTTCCGCACCATCTCTAGTTTTAAAAAAAGTCCCCCAATTTTTCAGTTCTTATAACTTCCCCCCCCCCTTGGCCCCGAGGGGTGGGGCGAGCTCTCGCCTGCTGCGTGTCCGTGGGAGCCGAGCAGAGCTGAGCCCGTGATGCGGCGGCGCTGCCACGCTCGCAGCGGAGGCAGGGTGGTCCCCCGGCAGCACGCTGCCTGCCCTCCCTGGGTTCCCAGAAAACACCAGAAATTTGCAAAATTCCCCATTTTGCTTCCCCGATTGCCCAATGGCTCCACCAGCCTCTCGCCCCGCTCCAGCAACACCCTTTGGAGGGACGGGATTCCCTTTCACGTAATCAAACGGATTAAAAAAATCAAACTTTTTAGTCATGGCTAGTCATTAACAAGCCCATGATGGATCCATGGAGAGCCATGGATCCACCTGAGACTGAGATAACAGCTACTGCTCAGGAGAACTTTTTGACCTTAGGACAAAAAGTCCATCGTTGGTCATTTAGGATCATTGCTTTTCTGCTGCTTCTGCCACGAAATCTCATCTCCGGCCACTAGAAGCAGAAGAGAAAGTCAAAAGACAAGCGGAGGACACGGTTCCCACTGCTTCGCCCCCTCCCTCGCCCAAAATCTAATAAAGATGATTAAATTACATGTCTTTTCCTCCCATTGAAATCACCGCACACTGCTCGAATATTAGAGCTCAGGAAATAAGGCACGACAACTTCCCTCGTGAAACTTAAGAAGGCAGAGCAGGGGTCTGGAGAGACGGGCCTGCAGGACTGGGCTGCTCTAATTAAGAAATCACCCCGCTGAGCAGAACCTAATCTAAATAAAATAGAAAAAGGAACTTAAGTTCAAAACGCTGCCTCGCGCTCGCCTCCTCCCCCCCCCTCCCCGCCCCCNTTCTTGGAGGGTTGAGGGAGGCGCACACAGAGCCCTGTGTGTGCTTGGGGTGGCCACCTTCCAAAGGAAAAATACACCAGCCATGTATGGCAAAAGGCTGCTATTTTTTTTTTATTGGTGAATTTTTATTTTATTTTTTTTTTTAAATGATACTTGGCCTGCTGTTTGCTAAGGAGAGGGGGGAAAAAAAAAACCACCTCTCTGATGATTACATTGTTGGACTGGCTGGTCAAAACTGGTTCGGGACAGAAAATTGGAGGTTATGTTACACTTCCCCCTCCCCTGAAAAAGTTTCTGCCTTTCGTGGAAAAATGTTGAAAAAATGAATACTAAAACTAAAAAAAAAAAAAACCCATATTTTTTTTATTACAGAATTTAAAAACAAAATATTTAAGCCAAAAATCTCAGCTGATTTGATCATTCACCATCTCTTCTCAGAGAATTTCCTTACATTCCCGTTCAGCCTGACAGATCAGATCCCCCCGATGAAATAAATCTCCCATGGGGCAATACCCCCACCTCCCACGTGCCAGCGAGGGGATCGCCATCCCACCGCCCCTTCACCCTGGACCAGAGACTCGACCATCATCCACCGCTTGTCCAGGTCTCCTCCAGCCCCATTCTCCTCTTCTCCCCACCACCCCGTTCCCCACGTGCCCGCGGTTTCTCTCCTCTCCCCAGTTTGGAGTCGGTGTCCCACCACGCGCTATGGCCGCTCAGTCCATCAACTCTTCACATTCACGAATTTCACGAGCATGAAGTGACCATGTGAATCGCTATTTAAAAGCTCAGGCACAGAGAGATTTATAGCGATAAACAGAGGAGCGCAGACATTCCCGTGTATGTTTTAAAAAAGCACTTACCCGCTTAAAAGGGAAAGTGCTGCTACTTGAAGGTTTCCTGGCCAGACCTGAAAAGTAAATCAAACAAACACTATTTGCATTTATTCATAATTCCCAGCAGATTGTTGCTGTAGGAGCTTTTGACTTCAGTGGAGTTAATCGGACTCGTGCCAGCAGAGGACCACGCTGGCTGAAGATGGCTCCTGAAGACACCGGGGACGGGACAGGACCAGGACACCAAAACCAAACACCCCAAGTCTGTATGGTGCACATAGGCACCACCTGAACAGCCATGTGCATTGAGAAACCTAAACCAGAGGACATCTCCTGTCCTTCTCCACATGACGTGATGCAACGCTGGCTAGCATCATAGATGCAGGTACACACAAGGGCTGCTGTTGCCAGAACGTCATTTCATCTCTGGAAGAACCAGAGCTATGGAAGAGGGAGGAGGGCAGAGCCCTGTGCAGCCCACACAAGGGGGGTCACCACCTGAAAGACCACATCTGCAGTACCATGTCCAGTCTTACCCCCACCCCGTACAAGACAGACATAGAATCATAGAATCACACAATGGTTCGGGTTGGAAGGGACCTTGAAGACCATCGAGTTCCAACCGCCCTGCCATGGGCAGGGACACCTCCCACCAGCCCAGGTTGCTTGACATGGACATAGTGGCTTGACTCCAGCAGAAGACACAGATGGTGAAGAGCTGGGGACAGGCCAAGAGAAGTGGGTTTGATGAGCCTTAGAAATGCAGGAGGTGAATCTTATTGCTGTCTACGGCTGCCTAATCTGAGGCTACAGAGAAGACAGAGCCAGGCTGCTCTTGTGCAGGACAAGAGGCAGTGGTCACAAGCAGGGACACAGAGCATTAGGACAAATTGTTTTCACCCTCAGGGAGGTCAGACACTGGAACGGGGATCCAGAGAGGCTGTGGGATCTCCGTCCTCAGAGACATTCAGACCTTGACAGGACGTGCACTGAGCAAACCCATGCAGTTGGCCCTGCTTTGAGTGGGGTTGGACTGGAGACCTGCAGAGGTCCTTTCCAGCTGAAATTATCTGCAGTTCTGCATCACTCTGCGCACACACACACCCAGAGCTACCGTGTCCTTCCAGCCTCCGCTTGCCCCTGAGCCTCCGCAGGGGCGCCGCGTGCTCCCGGACCCCCCCAGACGTATCAGTCTCGCAATTTCTTTTCGAACAGTAAAACCATTTCTCCATAACTCAGCTAAAGCATTAACACTCCTGTTTCAGTTTCTTTTATAATAGCCTCGGGCTACCGCCAGCCAGGTCCCCCTCGCCACCCAACCCACTCCACAGCAACCCCCTCAACGCTCTCACAGTGCTGCCTGTTCTCCAATGGAAAAAAAAAAAAAAGGAAATAAATACACTACGGAAGAAGAACATTGGAGTTATCGGCCAACAGAAAACGGCAATCACGGAATCACGGAATTTTCAGAGTTGGAAGGGACCTCTAGAGATCACCCAGCCCCACTCCCCTGCCAGAGCAGGACTGCCCAGAGCACAGCACTCAGCACTGCATCCAGGCAGGGCTTGAAACTCTCCAGAGAAGGGGACTCCCCCACCCCCCTGGGCAGCCTGTGCAGTGCTCTGCCACCCCAACCGGGAAGGAGTTCGTCCGTGTATTTGAACGGAACCTCCTATGTTCCAACTTGTGCCCGTTGCCCCTCGTCCTGTCACTGCGAACCACTGGAAAGAGTCTGGCTCCATCCTCCTTCAACCCACCCTTTAGATACTTGTACGCCATAATAAGGTCTCCCCTCAGCCTTCTCTTCTCCAGGCTAAAGAGTCGCAGCGCTCTCAGCCTCTCCTCATA
>VUYV01000118.1:2773509-2796341 GCA_008711295.1 Anarhynchus alexandrinus
GGTGAGCCCCTGGCGCAGGTTGCCCCGAGAAGCTGTGGCTGCCCCATCCCTGGAGGTGTTCAAGGCCAGGTTGGACGGGGCTTGGAGCAACGTGGGCTGGTGGGAGGTGTCCCTGCCCAGGGCAGGGGGGTGGCACTGGATGATCTTCAAGGTCCCTTCCAACCCAACCCATTCTATGGTTCTGTGAAATACAAACTCCTGCCAAGGTCTGCTCCCCAGTGGGGAGGCGTTATCACCCCCCCACAAGCGCTCCCCCCAGCACAAGTGGAAGTTGCGTTATCCAGCGATACCGGTCCGAGACTGTGTTACAATATCTCCTAGGTGTGATACGCGGAAAGGCTGCGATGCACTGGACTTGGGAAGCAGCACCAAACAGATAACATATTCCTGCCCTGAAGAACTTATGGCCTCAGTAGGTTTTAAGTATGGGAGTGCGACGACAGGCGATTTCTCAGCTTAGTGCTGCACGCGATATTTTACCAGACAGGGTGTCAGAGGCATCCTTTGCATCTGCTTCTTTCTCTTTTTTTTTTTTAATAAAACCAACAGGAGGCATTCCCTAACACCTACCAACGACAAACTCAAGGGAAATTGGACCTTTTCTCCACCTCTGATTCATTCACTACCGATCTCTGTTCACTTCAGTGCTCAGAACAAGCCCTTGATATTTAGCACGGCGCAGATGCGGCGTCACTGCCTGCGACACTCCAGGAACTGTAACTTCATTGCAGCCACTTAAGCGAATACATCAACACTCACCGCACAGGCTGCCCTCCTTCCCTATCTCACCATTGCTGGGAGTACTCATAATTAGCATCATTCTTGTTGAGTAGACGGGAAACTGAGGCAGAGAGACACGTTCAGTAATGCGCCACAGGCAAAAAAGCAGCAGCAGAAATGGAAAATGTTTCTTTTGAACCGGAGGCCGTGTTGAAGCGCCAGGGCAGGCTCCCACAGGCGCCCGCAGCCATCCCTCTGTTCTGCTAATGAGGACAGGCGGTCCTAAACACCGCAACCTCGCCCCACTCTGCAGAAACAGATAACACTGAGTGCAGCACTGAGAGGCATCATCACGGGGTAAACGCCACGGAACACACGTCGGAAGGAAAGAAAAAATATTGAAAGTCTACAAGGAGAGATTTTAAAATCCCTGATGTTCGTTGCAACTTAAGTTCTTCTTAGCCAAAAACGTATGCACAGCCCAAAATTACAATCACCATAAATTGTGTGCTTGATATTACATAAAAGCTCTGCACCTGCCCAGAGTATATCACGCTCTGCTGTGTACCTGTGTATGGGCAACACAGATCTCTATTTTACATTATTAATACAATTACTATTTCACTCGTATCTTTTGTGAATGCCTGCTGAATTTCAAGAAATCAGCCAAACCCTTCCATAAAACAGAGCATGCCGGAGAGGAAAGCTCAAGAGGAAAGCTCAGTGAAGAGGTGAAGGTGCCAGGTGACATTCAGCCACGGCCATCCCTCCCCCTGCCCCACCGCAGCTCCGTTCCTCAGCCCTGCTCCAGGAGAAGGCACCGTCAGGAGAGGATCCCACCGCAACGCTGCTGAGACCCTATACAGCTATAGAGTCTCCGAACCTTTGAACAAGTTAAACTCCCAGCGGCAAAAAAAACTTGATTTACTTCCCATTTCGGGGTGAGGAAAGAAGGTGGTAAGAGTCTTTCATGGGCTGAACGTAGTCCAGCCCGGCCAGGAACGGAGGGAGGGCACGTACGCTGTACCTATAGATACACACACACACGGGCATACACATACCTACACATCCGGGGGTTTATGTGGAGCCATTCCAAAGTCATCCTCTTCCTCTGGGGTGGGGATCCCAGGGCTCCTCTGCAGACCGCGGATGTCCAACCCCCGCAGCACAGCACGGTGCCATCACCTGGACCACGTCCCTACGGTGCCACAGAACCCCTCGTGCTCAGGGGGGACTTCGCAGCCCAGAGCAGGTTGCGGCGAGCGGGGCAAGCGCGCCAGGCCGGCGCATGGCCAATACTCACACGCTCCCGGCGGGCAAGCACCCGTGCCGCTCACGGGGACCACGTGGCCCAGCTCGAAGGACCGAGTTGCCCCAAAGCTTCCATTCAGGACCGGCTCAGGACCTCCAGCGTGCTTTCTGCAATGCCAGGTCATCCCGGGGAGCAGGGACCACCGCGCCGCAGCGCCGGCGTCCCCGCGTGCCGCGGTGGGGACGGGAGGCGAGCTGGCTGCCGCCACCGGCGAGGGACTGAGGCTGGAGCGTACGCCCATCTCATCTTTTATACCGCTTTGTTTATAAGCTGCCGGCCCGTTTTGGGAGGCAGCGGCAGCGAGCGGGCGCACGCAGGGAAGGGAGAAGATGATGGGTTTTAGCAAGAGGCCAAGGACACCTTTTCTTAAGCTCCATTCATAGCGGCGGGCATGGTACAACAGCCCCGCGATTGTTCTCTCAAATGTCACCTTCCCATGGAGGCCACTGCGCTGACAAAAACCTCCCCTTATGGCACGCGTGGGAGGGAGCACTCTTCTATTATTTTGCTAAACATTATTTTTTTTTAACCACACCATCCTGCAAACTTCTCCAGAGAAATTCCACCACGCACGGACAAGGAATTTGTTTTTTTTTTTCCCCCACCTCCTCCCAGCTCTTCCTCTCCCCCCCTACGCTTTCCCTTTCTCTCCTTCTCCTTCTCTCTTCCCTTCTTCTCCCGGCCGGAACAATTTGGCTCTGTTCACCCGCATTCCTGCGGACCCGCTCCTCGGGCTGCCCGCGCCGGGCTCGCTCCGGGCACGGGGGACGCACAAGGTCTGCATTCAGGGCAGGGGAGGGCAGGAAAGCGAATCCAATGTACTCGGGGATTGTTGTGCCATCAACTTAATACCTGCGCGGGGAAAACAAAGGCGCTTTAGAGAAGCGACGTGGATGCCGTGACCCTTCCCCCAGCCCGGAGCAACCCGAGAGATAACAAGGGCTGAAAGAAAAGGCACAAACATAATTAAAACTACCCAAGCGATTTCTGGAGGTATTATAGATGATGATAGCCCAGAGGATAATAGTACTCCTGGTATTATTAACATCCACTGGCACGAAGGGACAAGCGGTTTGTTTGGGTTTTTTTAAGCTCTTTAGCGTAATTATTTCGGAGGAGGAGGAAAAAGTTCCTTTTTGGAAGAGAAACCTGGGTGCAGCCGGGGCCGGGAGCGGTGCCGAGCCCGGGCTCCACGGTGCTTTCTGCGCCCAGCCGTGGCGATGGGACCGGCACTCCCGGGGGCACGGCCGCCTTGTCCCCTTCCTCTGGACCGCTCCGACCCGTCGGCTCAGCGAGCCCGGGAGGCACCAAGGCTCCCCCATTCCATCTCGGGATTTTCAACCCATCCGGCACGGCTCGGCTCCCCGTCCTGCGAGTGCGCCGAGTGAAAAGCACGGTTAATTCCTCTGCTGCGACCGGTTTCTTCATGCCTGGGGTGTCCCGGCCGGGGCAGAGGGAGGTTGAACAAAGCTAAAGAGGTGCAAGGGACCAACGTCCCGGCCCATCCTTTTGTTCACGTGAAACAATTTCCCACTCTTGGCTAACGAAGTCCAGAACCGGGCTACTCATCTCTCTGCCCGTAACAACACTCTCTTCATCAGGCCAACTGATTCCCCAAGTGGGGCTTGCAGCACAAGTGAGCATCCCCTCCATCCCGGCCAGCACACACCGTAGGACGGGATGTCCCCAAGGCCCATGTCACGGTGGCTGGGCAGACGCCAGCCCTCTCCTTCCCATGGCTGCAGCCGCTTTGCCAGCCCCACTCCCACCAGCATCACAGGCATCTTCTATAGGGTTTAACTATTCACCGAAAGAAATACCACCAGCTCCTCGGGCAAAGTGCCTGTCCGGCATTTCTGGCCCATCGTACACGCTCAAAGCTGGTCAGGACCACGTGCCGTGACCAAGCAGAGCTCAGCTCTCCCAAGCTGGGAGTTGGACTCGATGACCCGTATGGGTCCCTTCCCGCTGGAGATACTCTACGGTTCTGACTTGTTGGGTTTTTTCCCCATCAGTGCTGCCGACACTCCGCATCACGTTAAGTCTGGCTTTGTGCAGAGCGGCAGGTTGGGGGTCCGGGTGGGAGAAGCACCAGCGAGATGAAGCGGAGAAGCTCCTCGGGCGCAGCGGGTTGTTTCGGCGGGGTGGCTCTGACCCAAACCACCACAACCAGTCCAGGCGAGAGGATGGTGTTGGGGGCATCACGGAAGTGGAATTTTCCCGAGAAATCACAGAGATGTTTGCAAAGAGTTTTTCACCCCGGCCTGTTGCTAGATAGAGCCAAATTCCATCCCATTCCCGTTGCATAATATAATTAATAGTAATACAAGCTCTGCCGTTATGCAAGAAAACTGGGGGCACTTTCTGTTCCAGTTTCATCTCGCCTTAATCACTGCTTTCTTGCATCGGAGTTAACACTGTTTCCTCGCTCTGCACTCAGTGTAACCTCATTAAGCAAAAGCATAAAGTCTGTGCTATTTATTTATTCCACATGATAAACCCAGGATATTGCTCACTGTGATAACACGGGTTAATTTTCAGTGAAGCCTCTCTTGGCAAACTTTTAATACAATGAATAACACCCCTATCAGATCCGAGATAAAAGGCTGTCGTACCGTAACCTCATTTCAGTCTTTGGCCCTGTAACGCTGCGCTTCAAGGTGCTGTAATTACGTTCCGCTGATTTTTTTTCTTAATTGTTACTCATAAAAAGCAAAGCATAAAATTAAATTAGTTCAATGTTATTTAGCACGAGCTCAGTCCAAAGCCCGAGCGCGCGTCAGGCGGGGAATGGCTGTGTTAAACGCCACTTCCAATGCGCCTCTCTGCCGGTCCTCGAGTTTGAAATTCGGTGAACGGCAGTTGGGGTAAGTGGGATAAATATTGTCACCAATTCCCTTCTAAATATTGCCCCCCGTCCCCTTCTAAATACTGTCACCCATCCCCTTCTCCTGCCTGCGTGGGAAGGTGCAAGCAAAAGAGGACGAAGCCCTTACAATATGGGGGAAAAAATATAAGACGGTCACAAATTATAGAGTTACCATTTTGACCCACTCCAGTTGAAGTCCCATTGCAACGCTCGAGCCCAAAAACGAGCCCTTCCTCCCGCGCGGGGCTGCTTTAGTCCCAGCAGAGCCCACCGCTGCTTCGGGGGCAAACACGGGCAATGTGGGCAACGCAGTGAACAGTTTCGGAGAGGCCGAATCGGCCCCGCTGACCTCAGAGCACGTCTGCCGGCTTTATATTACACCAGCGGAAGCGAGTAGAGAAACGGCCGCACGATTTGAGGGCAACGGGGTTATTTTAAAATTAGACGAGGCTTTGAATAAGCCCTTCCATGAATTTATTTTGCGAGTTTACCTTTTTCTTCTCGAACATCTAGGAGAGCAGCGCAGTACAAACCTGCGCAAGGGATGGCATGAAGCACGCTATTAAACCCGGGAAGCCTTCGCGAGGTGTCAGAGCCATGATAAGTCCTGTTTAAACTTTACCCAGAGCTAAACACCCAGTGTCAACACGAGCCGCTGCCCAAACTCTCTGATCAGGCCAGGCAAACATCCAATCAGAAGTATAAATCAAAGCCGAGACACATCCAAGCGAGACTGGAGTGTTTAACTCTCCAATTCCCATCTGACCAGGACTTTCCCAGCAGGTTACCCACAGCCAGGTCTCTCCCCAGACATTTATTTATATAAGAAACCCGTCTGTATGCGTTATTTTTGTATTTATTTTCCCCCGGTAGGCAGAGGCACAAAGCAAACGCTCCGGCGGGTACGCGGCGTACAGCCCTGCAGCATCCGCGGGCGCTGCTGGGCGCTGCTGGGTTCGCTTTTCCTCCCGCCCCATCTCCCCACCGCCGGCCCCGGGAACCCGCTCCTCTCGAACCGCCCAACACTGCAAATCACAGGAGGGAAAAAACCCACGTTCCTGCTCTCCCCACGTGGGAAAGGAGAGGGAGGGTCACGCGTTAGCATGGGGCTCCCTCCACATCACCTAAATCGGGGATTATGTTCCCCATACGAAGGGGCACGGCACGGCGGTGCTCTCCTTTCAGGAACTCTTTAAAACCCCTCAAATGCCACTTTTTTAAACCTCCGCCAAAGCCCCCCGTTACCTACAAGAAAAGCCATCTACTGCCAAGGCCGACACGACATTTTGGCTGCCCGCACCGCGTGCCTTTGGGAGCCGTTGGCCGCAGCAGTCGCCAACCGTTTGCTTCCAGGAGCGGATTTCGGAGTTTTCCCTGCCCCGTCCTGGTGCCGGGAGGAGAGGGGGGACCCGTTCCCGCAGCCACCCACACCGTCACCCCGCATCCCCTGTCCCTGTCACCCTGCTCCAGCCTGTGCCCGTGTGTCAGCATCCATATACCATAACACGCGGACGTATGTCGGGCTGGCAGTCTGTCCGCTGAGCTCACTAAGCTTCGGATTAGACCTTCAAGTGATGTAACTCATAATTAAAAACCCATGTCAATATTCTGAGAACTACTTTTTTTTTTTTTCTCCCAGATTGGGCAAAAGAAAGGTTAAAAAACACCATCTGTCATGGTAATTTTTTTTCATATTTCTCCGTCCCTTCCCTCGTTAAAGGGGAGCAGGGAGGGGAGAATGTTCATTTGAAGCTCGCAACAGGTTTTATTAATTGATGGCAAATAATCCTAAGATAAAGTGCACAATAAATTTTTTAATGAGAACATATGGTGAGGAAAATTGATAGGACTGAGCCTTTTCCTCGTGAGCGCCCTTACAAGAGGAGCAGGCGAAGACTCGCACGGGGGAGCCCAAATTCTCGTCCAAGGTTGGCCGAGGCGAGGGGCCGGCGGGGGCATCGCTGCCACGGCCACCACGGCACCACGCGCTCCGCCTCTGATCCGTGCCGCCGGCTCCGGGGATGCTCCTTGGCACCCGCCGGCCGGGTGCAGGCTTAAGCTAAACCGAAATAAGCTGCTTGTGAAGAGCAAGTGGCTCAGGGGTTCATGCCCATTTGGCCACCTTAATTGAAGAAGAGCGGGGTGGCACAGGGGCGCAGGCTTGCCGTGGTCTGCCGTACAGGAACAGACCCCATTCGGGAATGACTTTGGTAAAATCAGGAGGAAAAGAAAAAATCTCATGTTTTCGCATTGTTCCCCGCTCACCCCCACGGGTGCCCTTTAGCTCCTCCATATCCCATCCCCCGCAAAGCCGCACTACGCAAAGACGAGGCAACGGGGACGTGAGACACCCGAAGCGTGCCCTGTGCCCGCCACCCTGCAGAGCATCCCCTGCCCCCCCCCCACCGCTTCCCTCCCTGTAAAACCCCCGTTAAACAGCAGCCGCGCCGGGCTCCCTCCGAAGAAAGGCAGCGAAGCCCGAGCCAAAGGGAAATGCCCAAAACTCACGGCGGGAGCTGCCCACCATAAAGTCTTTTGTGTTGTTTTTTTTTCTTAATAACGCAATTCATTTATTTGAGATTCATTAGCAGCGCCCGGCTGTGCTGCAGACACATTCATAAAAAAAATGGGGAGCACTATGGGGGGGGGACAGACGGTATTTAAAGCAACACCTCTGACGAAAAAATAAATAAATAAAAAATACCTCCCATGAGCAACGCGATCCCCGAGCAGCCATACCCGCGGCGTGCACAGGGTCCTTCCAGGGATGAAGTGACTATGGAGCACAGGCCCCCGGCTGATTTTTTAGAGGACTTGTGCTCGCTTCGCCATCTCCGAATATCCCATCCTTAATACACGTCCCTAAACAGCTACACCCTCCGAACCAAACACACCCCGGCCCTTAATCCCCCCCGTCCCAGGGGAGCCCGAGTCGTGCGGGGTACGGCGAGAACCAGCTCATGTAGCAGAGCGCTCCCCGCCACCCCCCGGCACGTTTCGGGCGCTCGTGAACCGGTTCTACGTCAAGAAAGCCCGACCCCCACCCCGGCAGTGTCTGTCTGCTGCGGAGAATACCTTCAAAATACCCCAGATTCACTGCACGTGCTTTGGGAAGGGATTTCGGCTCGTACCCCCGCAGCTCCGGGGGATTCAGCGCATTGAGCATCCCCTCCAGCCCCACGGCGGGGTGCGGATGCCGCAGTAGCCCCGGGGAGTCGGGCTCAGGCTGGCGCTGCGGGGCTGGAGGCTGCGCAAACCAGGCGCTACTAGCGAGAGGTGTCCCCAAACTTCATCAAACGGTCACTTGAAAATATCATTCAATCCCTCATTAAATGGACACAAAGAAATAACGAAACGAAAAGAGCATCCGGCTTTCGCATCGCTCCCGGTCGCTCAGGAAAGCGGCTCTCCTCCACCAAAATTTAGCTTTTGGGTAGGAAAAGTCAGGATTCGCACGGTTCCGGGAGCTGGAGCTTTAAGGAAAATATCCTCCGTGTGGGGAGCCCGGTGCTTTTCCAGCCCGTCGATATTTCTTGGCCCCGTTCGGTTCAGTCATGAGACCTGGCCGGGGCACCTCGGGTCAGGAGCTGGAAGTGCCAATTTGCATCTGTAACCCATTAACCACAGGCAGATATGGATATTGAAAGAACTTTGATTTAAAAACACGTAACCCCAAAATAAGACGCCCTGCACCTGGACTTCACAGCTTTTTGCCACCCATTTGGGACTCCTGCCTGACACTGTTAAGACCCTGATGAGACGGACAAACACCTCTGGACCAGGAACACACCAGAGGCTTATAAATAAAGATATTTTTCAGCAGCACACAATAACTGTGCTTCCATTTTCAAGCGACCGGTCCTACAGCCCTTCAGGCGGGTGGCGAAAACCAGATTTTTTGAAGACTTGGCCCCAAACCAGCCATCAGCCCCACCTGCCCTGGGCGCTCCCGCAAGCTCCTGCCCCGGGCAGCGCGGGAGGACCCCCGGGGTTCCCGGCCCCCGCTGATCCCGGCGTCCCGAGCCGGTGGGATTCCTCTCATTCTTCACGTGGACTTTCACCGCTCAAAGCAAACAGGGGAGCAGAGCTGGCGGGCGGCGCGGGCAGGCGGCGGCGGTGCGCGGGGGGAGGAGAGGCAGGCTCGGCCAACCCCGCCGACGTTCCCACGCTTCGCGTGATCCCGTTTTATCGGTGGCGTGACCAGAGATGTCAAGGACCTTCTCACGGTGCCAGAGGTGCCTCTCCGGCCTTGCGGGGGAGACTTTGCCTTCCTACGGGTGGTCCCTCCTTGACACAACAGCCAGAGCCGGGGCAGCTCTGGGATCCGACACGTGGGAACACCTCGGTGCCATCCTCGGGAGCAAAACACTCCAAAAGAACCCCAGATCCAGCAGCACCCCCTCACCATCCAACCCACCAGCACCCACTTCTGTAAAACAGCCGCAGGGACAGAGAAGAAGGTCCCGCAGAAGGGAGAGGGTGAGCTGGAGGGGAATCAGCAGGCAAAAATTGGATGCTAAAATACGCTGAGGACCCCATCGGGACCCCGGGGCCGCGGCGGTACAGCCCCAGGGGAGCACCCAAATAGCTGCGCCGGCACCTGCTTTAGGGAAGGGCTTTTGGAGAGGTCAGGGGCGCTATGGGTTTGTTTAACACAATATCCTGGGAGCAGCAGAAACACCTCCCCGAGCCCCCGGCTCCGTCGCGCCCCTTCCTCCTCATCCTCCTCTGCACACGCAGCCTCTTCCCACGGCCGTGCTCCCTCTCCCCGCTCATTTCTAGCGGGATTTCCAGCTTTCTGTGGTAGGTTTTGAAGGGTGAGGGTTTAAGGGAAGGGCACTTCTTGGAGGAACGGGGGGTTGTTTGCTTGGAAAGCCGTACGCCCACCACTGCCCTTCCTCCCTGCCCGTTCCCCGCTGTTTACCAAATGGCACAGACCGACCCGTACACGCACATCATTCACCGTTGGTCAGGTACCTACTTCCAGTAGCCTGTTCTTTATCCCCGGCAGTTAAAGTCCTGGGACACGGACAGAATAGGGAGGAGAGAAAGAAAGATTTTTCCTATTGCAGCCCCTAAAATTAAGATATAGAGAAAACATAGGCAAAACAACAAAAAAAATAAAAAGGTAAGAAACCGCATAAAAATAATTGCAATATTATTTTAAAGCACCACTGGAGCAAAAGGCAATCAGTAGTGAACAGCGGTCTCGTCTCTCGCTCTTGAAAACTGGCCAGTTCCAGTAACACAGTAAAGGCAACGTGCAAGTGTGTGTACATACATTATTTTTTTTTTTACATATATACATATATATGATTTTTCCCACAGAACTTTGGACTAAGTGGAAAGTTCGGCCAGGAATCCTATGAGAAGAGAAAAGGATTTCCCAGGAGATGTCCATCACTTCCTCCCCATGCTCAGGCCGGAAAGCTGGTGCTGTGAGAATTGTCCTTCGCTGGGTATTTTGGCCCATCCTTTTCCAGTGCCGAACAACCCAAGGCCAAACTGGTGGGAAACATCAGATTATCTCTGGTTGTTTTTTTTAATTTAAAAAAAAATAAAATTTGACGTAAATATTGTTCACGATTTGGATAAAAGTTCAGACTTGAGGTGACATTTTCAAATTTGGAATTTGCCACCAGACACGGGCAATACAGCTGCCGGAGCCCGAGGTTGCTCCAAAGCGACAGTGCTTCGCAGTGGGACGCAGAAGCTGCAGTGTGGAGCCACCGGCGCAACCCAGACCGGGCGCCCTTTGGGAAACGGCGCTTCAGCCATTTGGAGCACGCCTTGTCGATATTCGGGCAACAACGAGGCGTCCACCTTTGGCATAAAAACAACCCATCGAAGGGAGAAAGAGAAGGATCAGCAGGACACAGGTTTTCAGGAAAAACCTTTCCTTCGCTCCCCGGGACGCGGAGGTCAGACCATGCCACCCTCAGCGCACCCTTTGGGACAGACAGACTATATAAAGTGGAACTTCTCTGCTAAAAAAAAAATATTTTCATTGTTTTTTAGGTTGGGCTAAAGATGCTTTTCCTTATTGGCTGGCCTATCAAAGAAGAAATCATAAATCTTACCTAATTTTAAGGAAGAGGGGCTCTGTAAAGAAAATGGAAACGCAACAGGCAGCGCTGTCGTACGCGGTTACCGTCCCCATCAGCAGCCTGTCCGGAGGGAGCCCCAGGAGGCCAACAACTCGCCCCATGCCAAAGAAAAAATTAATTTGTGACTTCAGAACCTCAGGCAGACGAGGAAATACGACGAATTTAATTTTTTGCAGACCTACAATAAGGAACCCCTCGCTCTTCACAGTCACAGACAGAGACCCGCGGAAAACACTGTGCCCGTCTGCTCCTTCCCCACAGAGCAATGCCCTATCTGTGATTCCTTTTTCTTCTGACCAGAGCCTAGCTGGCAGGTACGTGGGAATCTCATCGCATTGTTACGTGTGTGACGCAGTGCGGGCAACGGGGCCAAAAAATTCCCGTTTCTAAAGAGATGGAAAATGAGGCTTAGGCACCAGCTGAAAAGCAAACCAAACCCAAGATGTTTGGATGTCCCTCACTCCCACACATCCAGCACTACTACATAAAAAAAAAACCACCAAAACAAGCCGACCTTGCAACACAGTGAAGGTTTCCCCGGATTTGTAGTCTCTACCATCGATTTTGCCCTGATCGGCACCAAATGCCCAATTCATTTCTTTACGGTGGCTTTGTCGGTCCCACTGTTCCCAAGCAGACACCAAACTCGGCCACACGGTCCCATCACCGCCCAACGCCCACCTAGGGATTTTCTCCGTGCGAGCCCTTCCCATCCCANCAAATATGAGGGGGAGGAAGCCAAGGAAGGATCTCAGGAGCTGGACCGGGGCTTTTTCCGACTTCAGAACCTGGAGGTCTCACCTTTGTGAGGAAAGAGCAACGCCCACACCCACCGCGGCACACAAAACCAGCCCTGTGCACTCAGCGGCCCTAACTCGCCCACGTTTCGGACAGTAATTAGCACCACGTGTCCCCCCCCCCATCCCTGCCTGCGCTCAAGGAGGTCTCAGGTCGGTGGGGAGGAGGTGGGAAGGGAAAGGAGGGGTGTTTAGAGAGAATTTCAGACTTTCGCATCCCCTCTCCAGATGTGCCGGGTAAGCGGCCGGGAGTGGAATCTGACTCCGGAGAAAAGGATTTAAGACATGATTTAGCAGTTTACCTCCAACGTTTGTCCTGAATTTTTTACGGAGCGGTTCGAAGTCAAGCTGAGAAGTTTCTCAAGCCCTTGCCCAAGGCGGCGGGGCCGCCGCGCCGGTGCCAACCCTCGCCCCGTACCTCCCCGCAGATTCTAGGAACTTCACCCGAGCGAGGGAGGAATTTTTCTCCAACCTCCCTACCTCGCCCTGTGCTTTTTGGCCGGGGCTGCGTAACACCATTGGGCCTGTCCTGGCAGCCAAGTGCCAAGGTATATATGTATGTACCGATCAAAATGAATGGAGCTGCTGAATTAAGTGTCGGAGCAAAACCCCGCAGGACAATAAAATCCATTGATGGGGGAGCGGAGTCCAAGTCTCCGTTGCTCCGAGCCAGAGCTCCCACAGCAGAGCCCTCTCGGTCTGAGCCATCCCCACCGCGGGATGGTCACCAGGCTCCCGGCTGGATTCCTCCTGGGGAAAAGCCACTTCTCTCTGGAAACACTATGGGCAGAGCTCTGCTGCCAGCTCAATGCGGGTTTAAGGCTTCTTTTGGAGCCCCTACCACCAAGCTTGCAGCCCTCTCAAAGGCTGCCCAACCCCACACCCGTTGGAAGAGGGAGTCCACACGCAGACAACGTCCTCCCGCTCACTGAGTCCACACAAAGTGAGACGAGGCACGGCCGAGCACACGGTGGTCTCCGCCGGGTCCAGCACACGCCCTGGAAGCATCGGTCACTGCACGGCCCTTTGCTTTCCTTCTGCCGTGCAAAGCGTGAAGGCGGCTTCCAGCCGCCACGCTGAGTTTGGGAGTGAGAAACCTCACTGCGACTCAGAAACGGAGCAAATTCGATACGGACAGCCATTGACAAGGGATAAATATTAAATAAAAAAAAATACACCCTAGGATGTCATTTTTACAGTTGCTCTCTGGCTCTTTTCTGACCATAACCACACTTTAAACAGCAGTTCATGATGCAAACAGCCAGCAGCCTACTGCTGGAAGCTCGTGGAACGCGCTACCCACTTCGCAGAGATAGCAGCAGCCCAGGTAGACACGGGGCAAGCCAGCTCGCTTGAAGGCTGAGCCAGGACAAGACGACTCGCTTGGCTCCGGGATGCAAACCACAGCTCTGAGCCATTGATGCCAGCCATCTGCATGTGAAAAAGCAAACATATAAATAAAAATTACTGTGAACGGCAGAAAACGGCGCTGGAGAATGTTCCCACTGGTTTGGCTTCTCCTTAGCCCTGGAAGCAGAGCTGCGCCGTAGCCAACGCTCGGCCAGAGCCAGCCGGCAATAGCTCGCCCACCCCTGCGCCCCGGCGTGCAGGCTGGGCTGCAAACCCTCTCCCACCCACGCTTGTTGGAACAAGGGAGAGGCTGTACGCCTGCAGCTTTGAAAAATTATTAATAAAAATGCCAATCAGTTGGTCAGAAAAATAAAAAAAAAAAATAAAAATCAGGTTTGAATGACACAAACCCTCCTATATTGCAAAAACTCATCCACCGCCGGTCAGTTTTGCCAACGGTTGAGTTTGCTTTCTGCCTGATCCACAGTCTGCCCGGGCTTTCGGTGAGGATGGAGGTCAGAGAGCTCACTGGGCTGCCTCTGGGACGGACCTGCTGCATGACCCAAAGAGCTCCTTTCACCTCTCTCCCGGGGTAGCCTGCTTATGCCATCAATGGCAGGGCAGATTCACGCTGGATGGCCGCACTGCTGCCACCAGAGTGGTTCCTGGGGGTTGCTGGCGGTGACACCCCAGTGCGCACGGGGAGTCCGAAGTGCAGCAAAGACGCCGCGGCAGATTCTGCGCCGCATTCCCCGCTCGCACACGGCCGCTCTCCGGCGGCTCCGGAACACGGAACGCCCTCGCTCGGTTTGCTGGGTCTTCAAAAAACCAAGATGAGCCAAGAAGCACGCTGGATACCCAACCAGAAAGCCGCCACGCACAAAAAAATAATGCAACTTCAGCCTCTCTAATTTTTATTTCTTTTTCCAAAAGACAGTTGTGCAGTTTTCCTCTGTGTCTCTGTGGATCCGTCATTCTGATAGCTACAAAAGTTATTTAGATAAACCGACTCTTTTGGCAAGTTTCAAGCCTGTTTGGGAAAGGATGGAGCTCCTAAAGGATGGAGCTCTGTGTCAGAAGGTGGTCAGGGAGAGGAAGAGAAGCCTATGGATGTGGTGACCGAGAAAGGACCGCCCTGTGGACAGGCGTCACATGGACGCATCGGACATCAGAGAATTTACCCAGAGAAAGCTCTTGTGAATGCCCCAGGAACGGGAAAAGCTTTCAGCCACCTGCCCTGCTCACAGGGTAGGAGTCTGTCCCCCCTCCACCCCACCTTTGGAACAAGGTTTATAGGATGGCAGCAATGTATTTCTAGCACTCTTGAGCCAGATGTGCGATAGCCGCACACCGGCACTGGAGCAATGTCTCACACCACACTCAGCTCTCCCCAAATGCCCAGCTGTAACCTCTACACTTGCCATTTCACACAATCCCAGGATGGTGGGGATGGGAAGGGCCCTCTGGAGCTCCCCCAGTGCCACCCCCTGCCAGAGCAGGGGCACCTCCAGCAGTGGCACAGGACGGCGTCCAGGCGGGTTTGGAATGGCTCCAGAGGGGGAGACTCCCCCACCTCTCTGGGCAGCCTCTGACAGTGCTCTGCCACCCGCACAGGAGAGAAGGCCCTCCTCAGGTTCAGATGGACCTTCCCATGGTCACGTTTGTGCCCGTTCCCTCTTGTCCTGTCACTGGGCACCACTGGAAACAGACTGTTCCCATCCCCCTGGCACCCTCCCTTGAAGGATTTAGAAGCGTTGATGAGATCCCCCTCAGTCTTCTCTTCTCCAGACTGAAAAGCCCCAACTCCCTCAGCCTTTCCTCATCAGAGAGATGCTCCAGTCCCCTCATCATCTTTGTAGCCCTTTGCTGGACCCTCTCCAGCAGTTCCCTGTCCTTCTTGACCCGGGGAGCCCCAAACTGGACACAGTGCTCCAGATGTGGCCTCACTGGGGCAGAGCAGAGGGGGAGGATGGCCTCCCTCAACCTGCTGGCCATGCTCTGCTTGATGTCCCCCAGGATGCCATTTACCACCTTCCTGCAGCCTGTGCCAATGCCACCGCAGAGGCGGGGACTCTCCAGCAGGCAAAGCATGCAAAACCAGCCATAAACACCAACGAGGTCACACCGTGCCATTCCCATGGACTCACCAGCCCCTATAGTTTTCTCCACCATAGCAAACCCCACCACTGCAAGCAAACCCTACTGACCACCCTGCAGTTACCGGCAGATCTCATTAACGCAATTCACCCTCCTGAAGATCATAATTAAAAAAAAAAGAGAGAGAGGGAGACAGGTGGCACACCCTTAAATGAGGGCTTTCCATAATGGTTAAACATTGGCCTGGAGCCAGACCGCAGCTCCGAAAGCTCGGGGGCAGGAGGAAGGGACTTCGGATCTGAGCTCCAGACTTCATGACCAGTCCCATGCATGCGGAGGGACCGGCCCAAACCCCACGTTCGGGAGGCTGAAGGCAGATCTCGATCTGAATTTGGTGGCTTGGGCCGGTTTCAAGAATCACAAATTACCTCTACTTATTATTATTAATAATAATAAAGTGTTATTTCATGCAGGAGCTTTGAGGTTCATTGTGATATGCAGACAAGCGGTGAGACCAGGGCGAAAGGCGCCGCTGGTGGGAGCAGGTGGGATTTGCATTGTCTCCAGCAGCTCCCGGCACCGGGGCCGAACTCTGCCTGAACTCCGCGACGGGAACACGCCACGTGCAGGTCTCGGCACCGCCTGAGCTCCACGCCAGCTCCCGGCCCCAGGCTGCAGGCGTTCACCTCCGATCCCCTCCTCCCCGCTGCACAAAAGCAGCAGCTCACCCTCCCGCACCTTCCCCGTGAGCATCCCCGGCCAGGCTTGTCCCCTGCGGTGGCCACTAGCCCAGGGCTGGCTCTGGGGCTTCTGCCAGGGAAGAAATGTCACCAGGCAGAAGGTCGGACACCAAATCCATTCAGCTCAGCCCACGTTAGTTCATCCGCATACGACAATCTTGTTGGGCTTTGGGGAAAAACTTTGTGAATATGGTTGTCTAGTTGGTCTTCTTGAACTGCCTTTTTTTTGGAGTTTGTTTAATAGCAAAAGAACCAAAATTGCAAAAAAAACCCACAACCCAAAGATGTTGCTTCAACCTATAAAAAAGGAGGGAGGGCCGGAACCTGGAGAGGACACAATGGAGCATCTCTTTCCAACCCGACTTCCACCAGATTTCCAAGAGCTCCGCCTGAACATCTGCTGAACACCCTCACAGCGAGACAAACCGGGCCAGCAAAACCCTCCGTCTTCCCTCCAAGAGCACCCAGACGAGCAGCACTTCTGCTGATGCCCACTGCTCCACCGGCCCCCACCACCTCCGAACCTGACCCCAACCCCTCAGTGGACAGTTTCGCTTCTCCTCTGTCTTTCCTCGCTATGCCAAGCCTCCCCGCGCGCCTCCCCGCGCGCAGCCGGGGCCGGTGGGGTCAGATTGGCCGCCTTCAGGCCAAGACCACTGGAAGAGCTGATCACGTTCATCAATCCCATTTGCAAACGAGCGCTCATTTCCCGCCGGCCGGGCCAGCGTGGGCATTTTGTCCCTTTAAATCTGTGTCTTTGGCCAACGATACCAAACACCGAGCAGCCCTCGCTGCAGCCGCTCAACATCATCAGGCTCAAGGAGTGGGTAATTAATATTGAAAGGTGTGATTGCAGCCAAGCAGGCTCGCTAATCAGCTACTGATTTTGCTCTAATGTCCTAAATCATTTAGAAATACAATCTGGAGGTGGTGGGAGGGACAGGGGAGCCCTAACTGGAATTACTGTGGAAATGCAGTATCCCTTTCCACGTCTAAACACTACACAATTACGGCGGTGACTCGGTTACCTCCGTGTTCATCAGGCCAAGGCCAAGTTCCCGAGCGAAGGAACAGGGATGTATTTTTTTCCTTCCAGCCCTTTTCTGCACGGGGTCAAACGTGGCTCTGCAATACTGCGATCCTTTCCAGGGTACTGCGTTAGCAGTTGGATCAGGGAAAAAAAAAAGACTTTGGGGTCAGTTTGCTATCTCTGCCTCCTTGAAATCATAAACCACAAATATCCATTTCCTATTCCGACACTGCCGTAGCACAGACCCATCCTACCCGCGTGAACGTGGCCAGACCCGGGCTGTCCAACTGACGCCGCTCTGCGCACAAGTAAAGAGAAGGAGGACACACTGTGGCTTGGGGATTGCTTTTATCACAGATTATCGACTCTGTGGATCTTGTGAGGCCATTAAAGTGATGGATTACTGTGACTACCTTATGTCCAGAGATTCCACAACAAAACAGTTTCTTTAAAATTCTGTACAAACCAAACCCCATGCTACTCATAAAATACCCCACGAGTGCACTATCTTGTAGATGGGCTATATTCATAATTGGGGTCCTGTTTTGATGAGTTGGAGACCACAAGGAACCCTCTGGTTGATTTGGCCTCAGGGAACTACCAATGGCTTATTGAGAGGTGGACGCCCGAGGTCACCACAGCCAGGACCTCGGCAGAGGAGGTAGCTCTCGGGAATGACTCAGTACACAGCTGAAACCATCCCTCCATCGCTCTGGCCTTCCTTATCCCCAACCACATCTCTCCACTCCACAAGCCACCCCATGGCACAGCAAGGGCACGGGCACTTAGCAGAGCCCCGTCAATCTCCTCGGCCCCAAACTCTCTGTTTGCACGCCAGAAAAAGGCGGTGGAAAGCTGATACCGTGCTGAGAATTTCACCCTCTCTTTTCCGCAAGACCTGCGAGCCCATCACCAGTCACGGTGTGGCGGGACAGAGAACACTCCCCAGGCCACAGCCACAGGGTGTTGTCCCACCTTGTGCAAAGGAGATTAGAAACCAGGATCTTACACCACAAACAACAACGCTTTCCTTCGCCTGGATTGCAGCTGATCATCGCTCTCCCTCCCCTTTTTAATTAACGGAAACAATCCCTCCGCAAAAACATTCCCGGTTTTCCAACCCATGAGGGTTTCCACACCTTCCCCCTCCCACTGCCGAGGGGAGGACAGCCCCAGGGCGTCAGGACGGTGAGAAAGGACACAGACCCGGGAGTCACCTCCAGCAAGCTTGCATCCCACATGACGGCTGTTTGTCTTGGACGCGAAGCCCGGCACGTTGGGTTCGATGTTACTCAGACTGACCTTTCCTGTTTTCCGAGTGAAGGGTCTCGGGCCAGGCGAGGTGGGCGCAAGACGGCGAAAATTAACCAGCATCTGGGGCTGCCAGGTTGGAGAAAACTGCTGGGTTGGAGAACCGGCATGTGGTGGGAGCAAACAGCCTCGTTGTCTCAGCTGAAGCCAGGACCACTAACGCTCTGCTAAAAAGCCCTCCTGGGGCCACCGGGAGCCACTGCAGAAGAAAACCCTCATAAAGCACTGAGTAGTCACAACCCCACCACAGAAGCAGCTGAAAGCACTCAGCATCCCATAAGGTCGAACTTCAAGTGCTGATTGTTGCAGGAGGCTAATCCTGCTGATTGAACAGGTTGCCCAGAGAGGTTGTTGAGGCCCCATCCCTGGAGGTGTTCAAGGCCAGGCTGGACGTGGCCTTGGGCAGCCTGGGCTGGTGGGAGGTGTCCCTGCCTATGGCAGGGGGGTGGGGACTCGATGATCTTCAAGGTCCTTTCCAACCTAAACCATTCTATGGTTCTATGATTGCCAGGACAGCCGGCACGGGGCGGGGGGGAGAACCCCCCATTCCCCTGGGGGGGCTCAGAGGGAGGGGGGCAGCACCAGGCAGGGAGTTAATGGGTCAGAGCGCCCAATCCACCAGATTCGCCTAAAACAGTCCAGATATTTGCCTTAAGAGCCTTACCCAGGCAGAGAGGTCTCCTCTCGCACGTGGACACGCTCCACCGTCACCCAGTTGTACTCCTGGCTTTTTCTTCCACAAATGCTGCCAGACCAGTAAGACTGGATTCGATTCTCTTCAGGGGATTTTTTTTTTTTTCCTATCCCAAAATATATCCCTCCTACCCCAGTAATACAGAAAAAATGTGGGCGTTATCTGTGTAGTTTCAGGTAATTTTGGAGCCCTCAGGTTTGTCACCTTCTCAGGGAGTGTTGTTCAGACTGTCTCAGAGAAAGAGCCCTCTGGGAAATGATTTGGTCTGGACACCAAACCTGGACCGTCCGACCCCAAACGATAAAGGACCTGGTTCTGGACCTGAAGGTCAGTCTTTGAGCCAACTTGGGACAGACGATAAGGTGACAGACAAGCAAAGAACTAAATCAAAAGCCCGTGAGGAGTTGTATGGGCAGCAGAAGACAGGAGTCTGCCTTCCTACAGACGGTCCTCAGCATCTGTGGATTCTCTGAGGTCTAGTATGGGGGAAGCTCACGTGGCCGTTCTTTTTCTCAGCAGTGTTTTACTGTATCTTCACAAATTACAAAAAAAAACCCCACCAACCTGATCTCTTCAACATCCTCTTTGTCAAGTTTGGCTGAAATTGGAGCAGGAGTTCAAAAGGAGGACGCAGGGCAGTGATGAGGGAGGAGGAGACGCACACGTACTCGCTCGTACTCTGGTTTGAGTTCAGGCACACAAAAGGGACGCTAAGAGGCCTTACTAATAAGATTGAAAAAAAAAACAAAACCCAAACCAACCCAAGTGTTTTACGAAGAGCAAACACTCCCAGTGCCAGGCCCCGGGGCCGGTGGCGAGAGGACGGTCCCGTCCGGGACTGGCGGAGCAGCGCTGTCCTGGGCAGAGCCGATCCAAAATCCTCCTTTGTTTCTCAATTTGGCTCTTGGATTTTTCATTGCTTTTTTTTTTTTTTTCTCCCCCCTTTTTCTTTTCTTTTTTTTTTTTTCTATAAGGTAACAATACCTCCTTTCAGGCACTGCCAAAGTCCTACTCAAGCCCACTCAGATAAGAGCTGGCAGGAAAGGTAACTGCCATCAATATTTTGGTGAATGTTAACTACCTGAGGACAGACTGGGTGGGGGATCACAACAGGCGGTTGGGAGCACCTGGGCTATGTTTAAAAACACCACATTAAAAGTCATCTCCCTCCCCGGATCCCCCCTGAATTCCCACTAAAGTCTCTCCAGCGTTAAGTGGAGCGCTTAGCGAGTCGGGACTAAGTCACCGGTCGTGCTCCACACGAAGGTACGTTTTCACGATGCTTCTTTTGCGGCCGTTTCATTTACTCCACTAAAATATTATTCTTCAGCCAGAGTTTATTTTGGATAAGTGCGGCAAGTAGAATTTGTAGCCCTAAATTCTCAAGTGCAGGTTTCAAAATTAAATGTTAAAATAAAATAAAATAAAAAATAAATAAAATAAAATAAAATAAAATAAAATAAGGGATGTCTTTTTTTCTTTGCTGGGGTTTCCCAGAGAGCTGCGGGCTATCGCTCCCTCGCCCGCGCTGCGGGAAAGCGGCGTTTTGTCTGTCTTTTCTGAAGGCAGCACCTGTTTTCATCCTTTTCTTCAAAGTCAAAAAATCGTTTTGTGTGTTATGAGTAGGAACCCAGGATTACGATAAAGAGCGGTTTCAGACTGACAGCAAATTAAACTGCAAGCCAAGGTATATATACACCATTCGGAGACATATTTATAATAGGTTTTTTCCTAAAACCAGAAAATATAATGATATTCTGTCATGGAGTCGGAGACTTTCTATGTTATTATTAAGACATAGCAAACATTTCTAGGTAAAAAACTGGGAGCTGGATGGTGTTATTCTCAGAATAAGCTTTTCCCACTTAGCAGCAGGATGAGTTTTTTTTCTCATGTTCGTGCAAAAAAACTATGTTTTTTGCCAAGCTAAATGGCCAGCGCATATTTCTAATCTGTCACAGATAGGAGAGGCAGGTAGACAGGCAGACGCAGAAAAACCAGTACTCCCTGCCCTCCCGATTTCTGTTTTTCTACCATACTCCGCTTTGCTGTATTAATTTTAACGCGATGAGTGTTATGCTATTTTTTTCTTTTCACCATAAGCACGCTGCTCCTGCAACGGCCGTTCCTTCTTTGTTGGTACGGAAATAAAGCAAAGGAAACCAGAAGGATAAGGGGATAAACGATATGCCCCTGCAAAGTTTCATTGTTAAATAAAATAAATAAATAAATAAATAAGCAAAGGAAACCAGAAGGATAAGGGGATAAACAATACGCCCCTGCAAAGTTTCATTGTTAAATAAAATAAAAAAATAAATAAATANTAAACGATACACCCCTGCAAAGTTTCATCGTTAAATTAATTAATTAAATAAATAAATAAATAAGCAAAGGAAAACAGAAGGATAATGGCATAAACGATACGCCCCTGCAAAGTTTCATTGTTAAATAAAATAAATAAATAAATAAATAAATAAATAAATAAATAAAGCAAGCCATTCTGTTTATGGAGTAAATAGTGATCTAGAGAGAAATGAAAACAGCCCCTCTGGCTCGGCTGCCCAGGGCCGGAGCGGGTGCAGGGCTGTCCTGCGCGTTGGAGGCTCCGGGTCGGGATGGGTCCCTACGGAGAGCCGGACCTCGGTCCAGCCCCGGGGGTGGGTATTTAAAATCAGCCTTTAATTTCAGCGTCTTTTGATCAAAGCTCGCAGGCCTTACCCCGGCCCCTTTGGCCACCTGCCCCGGGAAACTCCCTTCGTTACCACCGTGGGGCAAAAAAGGGAGGGAACTGGTGGGAGAGCCACGGATATCCCAGGGACGCTGGTCTGCCAGCAGCATCCCGCCAGCCCCCAGTCCCCCGGTGCCCAGCAATGCCGCCCAGCCGCCACCAGCAAAAGCCAGCACCTTAAAAATGCCTTGAAATGCTTTTCCCATGGGGAAAAAGGAGCCTGGGAGCCGCTGGGTGCCGCGTCCCTCGCTTCCCGGGCCAGAGCACCCTCAGCATCCATGGGGAGCGGGAAAACACCGTCCCCCACTCAGCAGCATCCTCGGGGCTGGGAAAACGCTCCGTGCTCACTCCCGGTCACATCCTGCCCCGAACCGATGGAGGGAGAGGGCCACATCCAACGGCACAGAGATCAGGGCAAGAAAGTGCCCAAATTTAAGCAGAGCGAAGCCGTCCCGGGGCGGTTCCAGCATCCCCCGCGCTGTGTCCCCAGCGGGTGTAGGAAGGGACTCGCTCTCCCCACTTCCCGTAGCCCCGAGGAAGAAATATAACGCAAAACGCAAAAAGAAAACCCCAACCCTTTTATCTAAATTCTTAGACGCCTCTTAAGATTTATGTTATATGTAAAATAAAATATTTATATAGTGCTCGGGCACACAGCTATGCACTCGGCGTAAAGGGGAACAGCAAGACACAGATATACGTATTTTCAGTACCTATGAGTGCATGCATACGTGAGGCTGTGTTTAGAGATATATATATATAACTAAAACAAATCCCTGTTTATTACTCAGTAGAGAAAACTGCAAGTTTTTTACATAAATAATCCCAGTGTAAATAAACTCCCCACCCTGAGCAAACTAAAAGTGATCCCATAGCAGATTTCTCTATTTTTCAAATAAATCACCGTTCCACCCGAACATGGACCTGGCAGCTAGAATTTCCAAATCGCTCCGGAGCGGCGGTGGGATGGGAGCTGGAAACAACCCAAACAAACAATTTTACAAGTTCCAGAAGTCGAAAAAGTCAAAACCACCCCCCCGCCCCCCCCCCCCCTCCATCCCCATATCCACCATCCCC
>VUYV01000118.1:2809830-2832527 GCA_008711295.1 Anarhynchus alexandrinus
GTCTGGGCCGGGAGGGACCCTTCGCAGCCCACCAGTTTGGACTGGGAGCAGCGAGAACCGGCGGTGGGAGCAGGGCAGAGCCGGGCGATGCTGAGCAGACGAGCCACAGCTCAGCCCCGGCTGCTTTTGGGGTCTGCGGTGGCATTTTGGTGCCCACACGGCCCTGCTGGGCTCCCCCCTCTCCCCCCTTCCCTGCGCCAGCTCCACCTTCCAGCCGGAAGCATCCCGGGGATATCTTCCTCGTAAGAAACCAAAAGAGCAAAGCTCATGACCCAACCCTGGACCTATAATTTCTGCTCTGTTTACTTATGGTGTGGGCTTTCATGCTCTCGGGCTCCTTTCGGGAAAGCCAGGCTGCACGCGGGTCCCCGGGCAGCTCCTGCCCACCCACCCACCGCCGGGGCTCTGCCGAGGGGGACACCGAGAGAGGGGGAAAAATGCTGGAAAACTGCAAGTTTCAGGGCGGTTGGTGCGAGAAAGCAGAGCAGGAGGGGTGGGGGGACCAAAAAAAGTAAATAAAATGAATTCAAGGGAACTCTTACAATGCTGCAGGGCAGGTTTGAGCCGCGGCAGATAAGAGCGGGCGCAGGGACAGATGTGCACCGGCGCTGCCGCAATGCTGCGCGGCGAGTCGGGGAGCGCCGGCAGCGCTGCGGGCAGGGCAGGGTGGGGGGCACGGGTGGGTTCCCCGCCCCCCCCAAAAAAAAAAAGCTTCTGCAGAAAGCCGCAGGGCTGGGATGGCGGTGGGCAGAGTCCGGCGAGCAGTGAGGCCGGCTGCTTTCCCTTCTGCCACGCTTAGCGATGAGTTTGCTTTTTTCATTTAAAAAAAAGAAAAAGTATTTAAAAAAAAGTATTAAAAAGAAGTATTTAAAAAAAAAGTAATTTAAAAATAAAAAAAAATGGGGAGAAAGTTTCAAAGCAGCCCTGGGGAGCCCCCATGGCACCCCCCCCCTCCTCTGCCCGGGTCCCCGTGATGCCCCGTTGTGGCGGGCTCTACGCCCGGTGGGTTATAGCCACCCACGGCTCTGCGTGCCGGCCGCCTGCAGCGGTGTCAGCTGCTCAGAAATGCAGCTTCAATTTGCATTTCCTCAGCCAGCTGTTCATGTTGACATCGCATTAAAGCCGGGGCTTTCTCCAAGAGAGAAGGCGAGATCGCAGCCAGCTGTGTGCCGGGATCCTGGGATGGGCTCCGGCTCCTGCCCAGCTGCAGCCTTTGGGAACGGCGATATATCACAGCGGAGCCCGGCTCGCTGCGAGTCAAGTGGGATTTGGTAGGGCTTCTCTTTGCCTTTTTCAGGGCCCAGTTCCAGGTGTCGGGTGGTTAAACGGGATGGAGATTTATATGTCAAAGTGAAAAGAGCAAGCCGGGTTTCCCCCTGTATGTCATCATTCGGGTCCCTCCGGGACCACACTCAGCAGCTGGGACCCCCCCCAGCCCCCGGCCGGGAGCTGCTGCCACCCCAGGAGAGGTGTCTTAAGAAAGGGGGACAAACACAACCCCCCCCTTTTCTCTGCTGACACTGACAAAACTGGTCTGAGATGCTTGGATTCAGTGCTGATAACCCCTCTTGGGAAAGGTGGGGAGAGAGGAGAGCTCTGGAGACACGAGGCTCAAATGGGTCCATCCTGAAAAAAAAGCCTCATCCATCTCTCTAGCACCCGCCTCCCGCCTCTCGGGCTCCGGTGTGAGCAGAGCGGCGGTGGTGGCCGGGGACGCGGGTGCGGACGGCGGCAGTGCCGGTGGGATGGGAGCAGCTCTCTGCTCGGGAAGCGGGCGCCGAGGATGCACCGCGCGATGCCACAGCCCCCCGACCCACTGATGTCCCTTCCACTGCCCCCAGCCATGCTGCTCACCCTCGCCCGGGGGCTGCACCCACCCGCGGGGATCGCTCCCGCGCCCACGGGCGCTGCGTTTGCCGCACCGGTGCCGGGGGCAGAGGGCTGGATGCGGCCAGAGCGAGCGGTCGCGCGGCACCCATCGCACCGGGGACCACGCTAACGCCGCGGGAGGGAGGGGAGGAAAAGGCTCCGGGGGACCCCTCCTGCTCCCCCAGCAGTCTGCCTCCCTGCACCCCCGCTGCAGAATTAATTAACCCCTCTGGAGCAGGAACGGGTCATTACCGAGCGGCCGCTCACGGCTCAAGCAGCAAAGCCCGGTGTCGCCCGTCCGTCCCGCAGACCCCAAAATTCCCAGGAACGGGCCACAGACACCGCCGCCCCCCCCCGTCAGCGCGGGCACAGACATGCCGTAAGTGCTACTGGAATATAAATAATTGATCCAAAGGTGCCTCGGGGGCCGTAAAGACCTCGATTGTTGGCTCCTTGGGTCAGCGCCCGCCTCTTTACTACGTGTTTGTACAAGGACTACGCTAATGGGGCGCTGAGCCGCAACCGGGGTCCCGAAGTGCCATTGCAATACAAATAGTAATCAGGCAATAGCTGTTATACAGCAGCCCCCGCTCAGGGCTGCGCTCCGACGGCTCATAAACCGGGCAAGGCTCTACCGAAGGCACCGGGAGCGGGAGCAGCGCCGCTCGGCCGTCCCCGCGGCTGCGAAATTCCGGTTTACTTCTGCGTGTACGCGCGGTTCTGTGCGTGGGTGCGCACGCAGAGGCTGAGAGCATCGCCGGCGAGCAGTTTGGGCTTTGAGACGGGTCGTTTGTCGAGCCGGGGTGGGGAGGGCAGCTCTTTCTCCGTTAAAACAGAGCCACGTTTATAAGAGGCTCAATAAAAATCCGTTTGAAATAAGAAATAACAGCGACTGTACGAAGGGAAGGGAAACAAGCCTCCAAATTCACATTTCTAATTAATTACCTGCCTGGGAGCTGCTCTCAGTTTTCAGTGCCTAAAACGTTTTACGGGGAGAAAGTCTGAGAGGTCGGTCTGTGCAGCTTACGAGCGCTGTAACCGCAGCGCTCCGGGAGCGGAGACGCAATAACACAACTCTTCAGCCCGACGGAGAGAGGCGTAAGCGGGTCCAAGGGCTGCCCCGGCCAGACAGATGCAGCTATTCAGCCTGGAAATAAGTAAATTTTTAACAAGGTCGTAGCTCCGACTCGAGGAAACCCACAGGCTGAGTAACGTGTGGCCGTCCTGAGACAGCCGCGTGCGGGAAACACCCGCGCGGTGTCAGAGCTGCGGAGGTACCGGCGTTGAGCAACCGGCGCGGTGACAACCCGGCGCCATCCCCTGCCCTGCAGCAGGGTCAGCGCCAACCCCGGGATCTGCAGTCGCCTCCATCGCCCTCCTTAAAAATCCCGTCGGGATCTCCATCCCGCAGAGTCCAGACCCACAGTCTGATTTCCCAGCGTTTCAGGGGACGGTTTTAGTCCCCAACCTGGGGTTTCCTCCACCACAAAGTGACGTTTCTCGCTCCTGGAAGGGATGTGAGCCTCGGCACTCGAGGTGACAGCCCCGACGTGGTCCCCCAGCGCGGCGCAGGTAGGACCGCCATCCTGCCCACAGCCCCCCCAGGTCCCCGCGCGCCCCGAGGTGTGTCAGAGGGGGGAAAAAAAAAAAGCTTTATATTTGATTTGCCTTCCCCCAACGTGGGGATTAATTACACACGTTGTCTGGGCAGAAACCAACTATCACCAAGCAAAGTCTCACTCCATAAATTTTAAACCGCTAATAATAAGGCTGGACAGGAGTTTTAAAGCTTCAGTAGACAGTTTACAATTAACCTACTCCTGTCAGCTGGAAAATCACCTTACAATGTGATTCCAGTTCACGTCTGACTCACTTTGAGTTAGAAACCGCGTTTGAAACCCAGCAAACGCACCGTGCCGAGCGGGAGGAAGGCCCGAGGGGCAGAGTTTCAGCCCAGACCTGACCTGAATTTCTCCCGCCGTTGGGGCAGCTTTTCAGCAGCCGTCCCGCCGGGCTGCCAGCCCGGCCCTCGGGAGCTGGAAACCAGCCTCCCCCAAGTTCTGAACCTCTTTGGACTCATCCCAGCCGAGTTTTTATCCTCTGCTCCAAGGGGACAACCCCCGGCTCAACACTCCTTTGATTTAGCAGTTGCGGCGCAGGTGAGGGAGAGGAAGGTGTGAATTTCGAAGCTCCAAGCTACCGGAGATGCACAGGGGATGACAACCCAATGTCCTCCTGCCACGGAGCGTAGGACGAGCCCACCACGCCAGCCCTGCTGCCTCCTGACTCTTTTCCAAGCTGTCCAAACTGGGAGGTCAAATCCATGAGTTGGAGCCACCATCCCAGTGGTCACCTCCCAACGGAGCTGAGCTAACCAGGTACACACGGACATCCCTACGGTGCGATGACAGGTTACATCCCTATAACTCAGTGGTGCCTGATGCCCTCTTCTCCCTCTTTCACCAACTCACAACTTTTTAAAGATAAAAAGTGTACTAGGAAGAAAGTATTGAGTTTCTCTGGTGAACAGCAGGTGCATTTAGGGAAGCTTTGGCAGCCAAAACAGCCTACTTGGATCCTACAACCTCACAGACCGAGACTTCAGTCCCTTGTCTTTGGCCACAGCCACAAGGTGAAGCTTCAAAAAGGTCCCATCTAAAATATCCTTAAAAAAAAAAAACAACCCGATAGTGAATTGCATTAGTGAGGGGTAAGTTGGGGGGGGTGGGGAGACACCCAGTCATTTTCTGTGATTAAAAGGCAAATTTTATTCCTCCAGAATCTTGGAAGCAAATGTGGCGTTGCTATGGTTTCACACCCACTGGCTGGAAATGACAATATTAGCAGGGTGACCTGGTAATTAGAAACTGTGCCCCCAGGTCAGACTGCGGAGAAAATAAAGAGAGATTACGGAGTCCTAAAGACGCAGCATAATGCTGCGGGCTCCTGGGCTCCCTACCTTTTATAACCGGCCCATTTAAATGCAGATTATGACTTTCCACCTGGGGCTGCTAATCTGTCTCACAGCCAGATCAAACAATAAGGCATCTCTCCGCACTGTGGGGCCGGGGTGCTTTGGAGCTGGCTCTGTCATCAGGTCCGTCAGTCTGTCTATCCCCCTTTTCTCAGGGTAAGACCCGGAGTTTTTCACTCGCAGATGATTATTTTTCCACCCTGGATGCTTACGTCCTCCGCTCCCTCCCCCAAAGCCCAACGCTTCGGAGCAAACCAGGCTCAGATTTTCCTCTCGGTGATGCGATGTAAAACAAGGGGGAGCAATCAAGCTCGTTAGCGGTGGGCTGGCACGCACTCAGTTTAGGGGGGGAAGGATTATGCAGCGGTACTGGGGTAGCAGGAGGGTGATCTCAAGGATGCAAGTGGCTCCTCTGGGCTCAGCATCCCTATGATGGCACGAGGAAGGCTCACTGGGTGAAATCCATGAGTTGGAGCCACCATCCCAGTGGTCACCTCCCAACGGAGCTGAGCTAACCGGGTACACACGGACATCCCTACGGTGCGATGATGGGTTACATCCCTATAACTCAGCGGTGCCTGATGCCCTCTCCTCCCTCTTTCACCAGCTCCCAGCCCAGCAGATCCTACTGGTCTCAGCTGGGTGAGGGTGGGCAGATGCACGTCACTCCTGCAGGAGCTACCTGCCCCAGCACCTGGGCCATCCCATCGCTCCAGCCCTTCCCCAATGAGATGTCTCATGGGAACAAGCAGCATCGGTGTCAACGGGTTTTGGAGACCACGCTTCGCACAGAAGGGCAGAGAAGACAAACCCCGTGTGTCTGAAACAGGGCAGGATACCTTCCCATGAAAGCAGGGGAAAGTCTCCAGGTCCAGCACTCGCTGTGGTCCCCGGCGTGTCACAGCCATCGGCATGACGAGCCCTTTTGTGTGCAGAAGCACCCAGGGAGTCCTACAAACACCCAGGGAGTCCTACCCCGGCAGCGTAAGGGTGGCTCATCCCCGCCACGCAGCAGAAGGTTGCCGAGCCCGGGGTCTGATGAGGGAAAAAGCAGCCAAGGTGGTTTCAGCTGTGTTTTCTTTGGTGGCAGCTGCTGGTGGTGGACCGTCCTCACCCAGGACTTGCACGGGACACAAGGAGGTTCGAAAGAAACAACGCAGAAGTAATCCCTGTAAGCCGGACGTTAAAAATACATCCCCCGTTTTAAATGCCGACGGAGCGGGTAATGCTAATATCGTTAAAGCCAGATGACTACATCAACACCAACAGCGAGTGAAAGGTTTAAGCTCCTTAGACTCTTGCACCTGGCTCTTTAATGCTCTTCGTTTTCACTAAGCGAGAGAGCATTTCAATGAGGGCTAATAAGCGCCCTGCGCACCGCGCAGCCTCCGTCCACGCGCCCCGCATGCATTTCCTCACGACCCGCAGCGGGTGTCAGGTGTGTGGGCATCGGGCACTTTCTGCAGCTCTTCAGAGAGAGACAGGAGTTTTGTCTGCTTTTCCAAAGATGCCAAACTTAAGGCCTCGAGACCCAGTTTGTCCTACCACGAGCCTGTGACAGCCCCTGGTGGAAAATGTGGGGTTTCTAGGTCCCGCTCCCCTCCTTGGGTGGGTTGACATTCTCACAGTCACCATCTCTGACACTTTATGGACCTGGAAAGCCAAGCTCAGACAGGTCCGTCCATGACCAGTTTCAAACATTCCCCATTCCAGAGTCACCTCAGCCTTCTCAAAGTAGGAGAGAGAAAGGGAAGACTCCGGAGGACACAGTGGATGATGTTTCAAACATTCCAGTTTCAAACATTCCCCATTCCAGAGTCACCTCAACCTTCTCAAAGTAGGAGAGAGAAAGGGAAGACTCCGGAGGACACAGTGGGTGATGCTGTCTTGCTCCCACACCCCACTCTTTGCAAAATGCTCTTAGCAAATGTAGGAAGGAAAAGCCAAAAGGGCATCCTGGAAAAGAAGCCAACTGCCCTTGGGAAGATCAGCCTCCGAATGTGGCTGTGGGCAACCCCCTTCACTTCCAGCTGCCTTTTCTTTGGCTGTGAAACAGCGATTGCTCCTTGTAGCTATGCTAGAGCAATAAGACAAGGAGGACAAGTGAGTGCTGGAGCGTACGGCACTGGGAACACAAGAAAAGCAAGACGGGGTCCCCCCGAGCCTTCCCACGCACACAGCCGGCGTCCAGGCAAATCTGAGCTCCTCCGTGCCCCAGTTTCTCCCCACTTGCCCAGCCGAGATCCAACTGCACAGCGCTGCACGAGCGACTCCCATTTGACACTTGAAAATCGGAGAGACCCAATTTTGCACAAGACCATTGCAGACATCAGCCCCGCAGAACTGATTTCAGTCGCCTTAGTCCCGCGGGCAGCAGGAGCCGCTGAGGCCCAGCACAGGAATGCCTCTTACCACTGAGAAAAAAAAAACCCTAATAAAAAGCCCAAATTGAGCCTTATTAGCTTCATACTTTGCCGTCCTCAACCCCTCCGCTGCCTCCCGTCCCCTTCCCTCGCCCCCAGTCCTCCTCCCTTCCCAAACTGTCATGGTTTATTTTGTTTGGGTGGATTTTCTTTTTCTTTTCTCCCCCCCGCCCCTCGCAAACAGATAGTTTTCCCATGGAGATCCAGCCCGCTCCGTGCCTATTAGCATCCTTGCGCATAATTAGAGCCCAGGGCATTGTCATGCAAAGCAGCCTGGGATGACAACACTTCAGCCTGGACGACACGCAGAAATGCTGCGAGGAAGTTTCTCACACTGGTTTTAGCCAAGGCAAACCGGACTGCGCACGGGTTTGAGATGTTAATTAACCGATGGGTGCTGGGCTCCCTTCGCAGCCCCCGCCGCCGCACGGGGAACGAGCCGCCGCCACCCATGGGCTCCCCTGCCCCCGTCCCACCGCGGGCTTCACGTTCCTCTGCAAGACTCGCGGCTCGTTAAAAGAAATTAAAAACCCCACCCCAAGCAACCACAGAACCATTGCCCGTCAGCCACGAGGGACAACGGGGCTCAATCAGTGTCTCCATCGCAGCAACGCGCCTCTGATGGGCTCTGTGCTCACTGCTCTCCCAAACATCTCACATGCAGCCAAAAAAAGCTCAAAAAACTTTTTCTGCTCCTGTGTCAACCTCTTCGGGGGTCTTCTTCTGGCTCTATGTATCTGGCGTGTTCTAGCTGGATACGGGTGGTGTCCCTTGGGACAGCGTAATGATGGTTGGGGGAAAGATGGGTGATCTGGCCCAGGACCACCCAACGGAGAAGGGTCTGCTCAGCCAAACCCACCTTCTCCTGGAAACTCCCCCTTCTCAGCTGCCACCTCCCCTGTTCCTTGGGCAGCAGATGTGAGCTGCTGGGTGCACGTCAAAGGCATAGGGACAGAGGAGCCACATTTTCCCAAGGTCCAGGAACGTTATAAATCAGATGGAGCAGATTTTCAAATACCTTCAGCAGAGTAAAGGGAAAACATCCTATCTGCCTACCCCACTGAGAACAGCCACATTCACCATATGGCAGAGCAAAAGATCAGCTCCTAAAGGGAGAATAAAGGTAAAATTATAAGCAGGCTCTGAGAAATACCTAAGTCCCATTTTTGGAAGGGATTTAACTTCCTAACGGGCAAAGTCCCATTCACTTGCAGTGGGATTTGCACGCCATGAGCTGCAGTCACTACTGCAGAGTTTAAGAGCCTCCAGTTGGAGGACTTTGCTCCAAGGGAGAACATTTAGAAGCCCAAAACGTTCACTGCGAAAACGCGCCACGTCCGCTCCGTCCTGCCCCACACCTCGCTGGCTGCGTTGCTTCCCAGCGCTTTCCAGGCAAAACCCATCTGCTTGTGGCCACTGAGTTTTTAACTTTCACCACCTCCAGGATTGCTTTTGGCAGGTGGGGGCTTTGCCCCCCTTGGACTTCAGCGTGACCTGGACAGGCTGAAGAATTGGCAGAGAGAAACCTTATGAAGTTCAACAAGGGCAAGTGTAGGGTCCTGCACCTGGGGAGGAATAACGCCATGCACCAGTACAGGTTGGGGGCTGACCTGCTGGAGAGCAGCTCTGTGGAAAGGGACCTGGGAGTCCTGGGGGACAACAGGATGGCCATGAGCCAGTGATGTGCCCTGATGGCCAAAAAGGCCAATGGCATCCTGGGGGGCATCAAGCAGAGTGTGGCCAGCAGGGCGAGGGAGGTCACCCTCCCCCTCTGCTCTGCCCCAGTGAGGCCACATCTGGAGCACTGTGTCCAGTTCGGGGCTCCCCGGGTCAAGAAGGACAGGGAACTGCTGGAGAGGGTCCAGCAAAGGGCTACAGAGGTGATGACGGGACTGGAGCATCTCTCTGATGAGGAAAGGCTGAGGGAGTTGGGGCTTTTCAGTCCGGAGAAGAGAAGACTGAGGGGGATCTCATCAATGCTCATAAATCCTTCAAGGGAGGGTGCCAGGGGGATGGGAACAGTCTGTTTCCAGTGGTGCCCAGTGACAGGACAAGAGGGAACGGGCACAAACGTGACCATAGGAAGTTCCATCTGAACCTGAGGAGGGCCTTCTCTCCTGTGCGGGTGGCAGAGCACTGGCACAGGCTGCCCAGAGAGGTGGGGGAGTCTCCCCCTCTGGAGCCATTCCAAACCCGCCTGGACGCCGTCCTGTGCCACTGCTGGAGGTGCCCCTGCTCTGGCAGGGGGTGGCACTGGGGGAGCTCCAGAGGGCCCTTCCCACCCCCACCATCCTGGGATTCTGGGGTTCTGTGAAGTGGCAGAGGCCAGAAAGACTCCCCTCTGAGTGGAACAAAGCAAACCCAAAATCCTGCCTCCGCAGCCACTCCTGACCCATCAGTAATTTGTCCCAGAGCACTGCCGTAGCTCCAGTGAGCACCGCGTCTCACAGTGGGGCTGGGGGGGACGGTGGTGTAGCAGGGGCTGATCGGAGGCAGAAAGGCAGGGAAGTACCTCCCAGATTGGGTTTCCTTCTGCCTCCTTGAACTCTAATAAAAAAAGAAACCCAACAAGAGCCACCGAAAGGCGAAGAAGCGGTTGAGTTCAGAGCGGTTCTGGGCAGCGCGGTTGGGTAATTGAAATGTGTTGAAACAATTTGGGATGCTCCTGGGAAGGTCAGAGATTAACAGGTCTAGTCCTTCCTCAAAGCAGCGCCCTGCAAGCGCTTTCCTCCCCACGCGCCAGCTCCTCTGCTCCTCCACCAGCTGACGTGGATTTTGGCACCGAGATCTCAATGTCTTTTCAGATCCCTCGACACGCTTTGCCAACATTTGCCGTAACAGTAACAAGAAATCTTTTGATACAGAAATTTCAGAGAAAACCTGTGGGAAACGGGGGCTGCGGGGAAGGACAGCATCTGCTTTGCACCGCTTCTGGTTATTATTTTTGCCGTTCTTTGCCCTCCATCACACCAACTCCTGCACGGCGAAGGACAGGGTTGCACGCATCACGCGTATACACCACAGGAGGCTTCCCAATGCGCAGAAGACAGGACCTCGCGCTACCCGAGCATCCCAGAGCTTTCCTCGGGATGCCCATGACCCTTCAGACCACAGCCCTGACTCAGGATCCCGCTGCGGCAGGTTGACTCACAGCAGTTGTGGTCTCGGGGGAGGTAACGGGGATGTTTCTGAGCTGCCCTGGGTTTAACCGTTAACCTCCGGGCTCCGCTCTTCGGTTTCACCCTGGGAATTCGCCCTCCCTCAAAGCAGAGCCCGAAGCAGCAGCGTTTAAAACGCGGCTGCGGAAGCGAGCAGGCGTGAGTCAGCGGGAGGAGGACCGGGATGTCTCCCGACCGCATCCCTGAGGATGCCAACACCCCACGCCTCCGGCTGGCCGACCCCACAGAGCTGCGCCGGATTTCAGCCAAAAATGCATCTGAGGGGCACCCTGCACATCGGTGAGTTGTTAAAGGATCTGGTACTCATTAACAGCGCCGCAGGGCTGCGTGTGCCCGGGTAACCTCCCCCTGCGTGACCCTTCCCTGAAGGGAAATAGAGGAAAAAACCGCAGTGAAGGAGCCAAGGGTGGTACAAACACCCACTTGTCCCTCCCCGCGTCCTCTCCTGCTCCAACCCGCCCTAAAATGATGAGATCTTGGCCAAGGGGACGCTGTGACCAGCCTAATACTGGTTGACTGGTGAATGCCACGGCTGATGGTGGAGCTGGCTGGTGGGTGCACATACTGGACGCCCTGCTAGCGGCGGGGAGACCGCTTCAGCTGCAATGCGCCAAGACAATAAATGAGAAGGACCTGCTTTGAAGGTGGCATCGTTTTGCTCAGCCATCTCCAGGGGCTTTGTGCTCCGCTCCCCACAGGCCACCAAAATGGAATACTGTGTCCAGTTCTGGGCTCCCCAGTTCAAGAGGGACAGGGAACTGCTGGAGAGAGTCCAGCGGAGGGCAACCAAGATGATGGAGGGATTGGAGCATCTCCCGTATGAGGAGAGGCTGAGAGCGCTGCGACTCTTTAGCCTGGAGCAGAGAAGGCTGAGGGGAGACCTTATTACTGCGTACAAGTATCTAAAGGGTGGGCTGAAGGAGGATGGAGCCAGACTCTTTCCAGTGGTTCCCAGTGACAGGACGAGGGGCAATGGGCACAAGTTGGAACATAGGAGGTTCCGTTCAAATACACGGAAGAACTTCTTTCGGGTTGGGGTGGCAGAGCAGTGGCACAGGCTGCCCAGAGAGGTGGGGGAGTCTCCCCCTCTGGAGCCATTCCAAACCCGCCTGGACGCCGTCCTGTGCCACTGCTGGAGGTGCCCCTGCTCTGGCAGGGGAGTGGGGCTGGGTGATCTCTAGAGGTCCCTTCCAACTCTGAAAATTCTGTGATTCCGTGAAAACGCCCACCACACCGACAGGCCGCGGGAAACCCCCACCTCCGCGGATGCTCGGGGCCGGGGAGGTCAGGCATCGCTCCTGGCTGGAGCTGCCCGGCGTGTTTGCTTTGCCTGCCCCCAGACCTCGCCACAGAGCCGGCAGCCGGGGCTGACCCGGCCGCTGACCCATAACCAGCCCGGCTGAGCCCCTGATTGCAACCTTCTGGAGGGGGCGAGCAGGTTTAACGCGCTCCTCCGGGATGGGGAGCACGCCAAGAGGAGCTGCCGGCAGCGTTTCCCCTCCGCGGCGGGATGGTTTGGTTGACAAAAGCCTCTTCCAAAGTCAAGTGAGGGACGGCAGAGCGGAGGGCAGCAGGGCACAGTGTCCGGGTGCAAATCCCGGAGCGTTTTCCAGGTGTGAATTGAGCCGAGGTGGCAGCCCAGGCCCTGGGGAGGGGGAGGAGGGCATTGCCGGCAGCGGGGGAAGAGGCGCGGAGGAACGGCGGAGCGGGACAAGGTTACAGTGGGGACTCGGGTCGCAGCTCTCCGGGGACGGACGCTGCAGGCAAGCCGGCAGCAGAGCAAACGCGGGTTTGCTGCCCGTACCTGCGCCCGCAGACCCCCTTCCCCAGACCGCTGCTGCAGGGTGCCCGGGGAAGTGTCCTGGAAAGGTCTCCGGGTCACCAGGACGGCTTTCGAGTTCCCTGACAGGAGAAGAGATCCCTGAGCCCTTTTCACAACTCCTGTTACTTTAGCAGCTCTTTGCCCGCGAGGTCTTTGCTTTTCCTCCTGCGAGGTTTCTTGCCTGGGAAGTGACTTTGCAGCAGGACAAGAGCCCACTGGGGTACATCCCACACGGTCGTCCCACCGCGGGACAGAAAGAGGGTGGAAGACAGAGTAGGACAATGCAAATTCCGCATATCCCCCAAGTCAACTGCTCTCTTCTCCGTTCATTTTGGAAAGAAAAAAAAATAATCCAGACAAATTAAATATTCCTTAAAGTTAAACCTGCAGCACACTTTAACTTTCAGCAGTTCAGAAAATGACAACTCTTTGTTTAGACTTTCTCCTAATTCATATTTCATACGGGCCTCTCATAATCCATACTCAATCCATCTTCCTTCTTATTTGTTTTCTCTTTCCCCCTCCTTTTTTTCCTTTTAACCTGTTTAATCCTTTTAAGTTCAAGGATTTGAAAAGCAAATACTATAAAAGATGAAAGGTGCGTTGGAGGAAATCAACTTTGATAAGAGGCTTTTATGGCTTGTAAACCTTATTCCGGCCCTTTGGCTTGAAAGGCAACACTAATTTTAAGAGCCTTATGCAAGCCTCACGTTGATCTTAAAAGAAAAAAATAAAAAATTGGGCCAGCCTAGAGATGCTGGGCACCTGGCTAAGGGTCTTCTCATCACAGCACGCTCAAGCCTTGCCAAAAGTTGGACAACCAACAAGAGGACAACTCCGGGCTTTGAACATCACCGTTTGCAAGAAACCAAGCAACGGTCAAAAGAATATTTTAAAGGAAAAAAGAAAAACACAGCCTCAATATTAAGATTAGTAGCAAAACCCTAAATAAATGCCACTGTGATACTCTCCTTAACTGCGGCCACAGCAACAAGACGTTGTCCCTCCAACCCCCCCTGCAGAGCAACGCAGCCAGCGAGCGGCACGGCCCCGCGCTCCGGGACCCCCCGCTCAGGGGGAGGCAGCGCTGAAAGCATTGAACACCCCCAACCCCACTTCATGGACACGCTTCGGCTCCCCCCGTCGCCCGGCCCCGGGGGCAATCAGCTCTCGGCTTGGCAGAGCCGCTCCGGATCGGGGCGGAAACGCGGAGAGCGCGGATTGCGTAAGGGGAGTGTTTGGAGACGGAGATGTGTTGTTTGACAGTGTAAACACACCGCTGCACGGGCCGTTTGAACGCAGGGCCACAGGACTCGAAGGGAAACGTCTGAGCGGACTGATCTGAGCTCAGGCCAACCTCTCCGAGCGGTGGACGTCCCGTGCCAGGTACCCAGCGCGAAGGGTGAGACCCAAGAGCCACCACCCTCTCCTCCAGCGAGCCCTCGGCGCTGGGTACCACCGGCAATGCCGTTTCCCCCCTTTGTCGGTGGGTGATGTGGAGTCATTCCCACCCCACCTCTGGGGGTGACGAGCCACCCCTCAAGCCAAACGCCCAACTTCAGCCCATGCTCTTACAACTGCTCTCCTCTCCTCTTAGGAGCGAGACCTTGCTCCTGCCCGAGGTCCTGGCTGCGAACCGCTCCGAAATGGATTGCTGCTGGGGGCTGGATAATTACGCCGGGAGAGTGAGTGGCTGCAATCATCATTACCTATAATGCTGCTTATCCAGAGACAGGCTTGGCGCTAATTAGCATCACGTGGGAGGCTCATGCAAAGCATTATTATGAGGGAAATTAGCTGCAATCCCAAAGAGGAATATCTACCGAGAGACCTCGAGACACTGCTCTTCCCGGAGGGATGGGGAGGTTCAGCGGTGTTTGAGTACCACAGTGCTGGAGAAAGACCATCCCGTTACGCATGGGGAGAGGAAACTCACTGAACATCAGAGCATCATCTTTCAGATACAGGGCCGAAGACTCTTTTTTAGTGGTGTGAATTATTTTAGTGATGTTTACACAGATTCCACCGTCTCTGGAGCAGGCCAGGAGGAGGGTGTCAGCATCACCCCCTACCACACGTGGTGGTGCGCTCTTGGCCATGTGTGCAGACAGATGGACACCTTCCCCATGCTGTCTCTGTGCGTCTTGCATACTGTGTCCCACCTCAGCTCAAGGTTTGAGGCAACTAATTATTATTAATACTATAAAAAGAATCCCCTCCTGCAGACGTACACCGCTTCCCCATATCCTCAGAGCTGGAGAGGAATTTGTTGATCAGCTCCTCTGAAGTTTTAGGCTAAATTTATGTCAAGAACTACCACAAAAGGAGGGAAGTAAAAAAAATCTGCTCAGCCACCGTCAAGTTTTCCGAGAGGCTTTGGGTGAGGTCCCGCCTGTGTTTTTGGGAGAGCGCATGATGCATGAAAGCACAAAGAAAATATGATCATTTTTCAGCCAAGCCCAGTGCAGAACTGAGATGTCGAGTCCTCGAGATGGCAGCTTGGCCGCGGTGCCGAGGAAGGACAGTGCGATGAGCTCCAACACCCCGGCAGAGGGAATGGCTTGATGGACCCAAACTGGTGGGGTCATAGAATCATAGAATCATAGAATGGTTTAGGTTGGAAGGGACCTTGAAGATCANATTTTAGTGACGTTTACACAGATTCCCACCGTCTCTGGAGCAGGCCAGGAGGAGGGTGTCCCCATCACCCCCTACCACACATGGTGGTGCGCTCTTGGCCACGTGTGCAGACAGATGGACACCTTCCCCTTGCTTTCTCTGTGTGTTTTGCATACTGTGTCCCACCTCAGCTCAAGGTTTGAGGCAACTAATTATTATTAATACTGTAAAAAAAATCCCCTCCTGCAGACGTACACTGCTTCCCCGTATCCCCAGAGCTGGAGAGGAATTTGTTGATCAGCTCCTCTGAAGTTTTAGACTAAATTTATGTCAAGAACTACCACGAAAGGAGGGAAGTAAAAAAAATCTGCTCAGCCACCGTCAAGTTTTCCGAGAGGCTTTGGGTGAGGTCCCGCCTGTGTTTTTGGGAGAGCGCATGATGCATGAAAGCACAAAGAAAATATGATCATTTTTCAGCCGAGCCCAGTGCAGAACTGAGATGTCGAGTCCTTGAGATGGCAGCTTGGCCGCGGTGCCGAGGAAGGACAGTGCGATGAGCTCCAACACCCCGGCAGAGGGAATGGCTTGATGGACCCAAACTGGTGGGGTCATAGAATCACAGAATCATAGACTGGTTTAGGTTGGAAAGGACCTTGAAGATCATCGAGTTCCAACCCCCCTGCCATAGGCAGGGACACCTCCCACCAGCCCAGGCTGCCCAAGGCCACGTCCAGCCTGGCCTTGAACACCTCCAGGGATGGGGCCTCAACAACCTCTCTGGGCAACCTGGGACAGTGCCTCACCACCCTCACAGGGAAAAACTTCTTCCTCATGTTCAATCTAAACCTGCCCTCTTCCAGTTTGAAGCCATTCCCCCTCGTCCTATCACTCCATGCCCCAGTAAAAAGTCCCTCCCCAGCTCTCCTGGAGCCCCTTTAGGGACTGGAAGGCCGCAATGAGATCTCCCCGGAGCCTTCTCTTCTCCAGGCTGAACAGCCCCAACTCTCTCAGCCTCTCCTCATAGGAGAGGTGCTCCAGCCCTCGGATCATCCTCGTGGCTCTCCTCTGGACACGCTCCAGAGGTCGGTGGGTGTTTTGCAGTGGGCTCTGCCGCTGCCGGGTGCTGCCAATGAGCTGCGCGTTCAGCGGGAGCAGGCTGAAACCCGGGCTCTCCTCTGCAGGGCAGTGGAGGCACAAATGGAAAGCAACGAATGATTTTGAACTTAAATGTCTTTTTTGGTCTAAAGAAGCAAAATGGATAAAGGGTGTGAGAAAATGCCACAGGCGGAGAACGCAGACTTAGAGAGCTTAAGGGATTTAGCCCAGCCGCTGAGTGGGGCCTGAAAGCCGGATTTCTGGATCCCAGCTCAGTTTGATCCCAAACCCCTTCACGCGCCGCTTCCCCGGCCATCGGGAACCGTTCCTACACGAAGGCGAATCCAACTGCGATTGTAATCGATCTCCTCGCAAGCACCAAACCAAACATCATTAGAGATGCTACACGGGGGCACTGCAAACCCTCTGCTCGCCCCAGGGAGGAGCAGGGACCACAGCAGCTGAAGGTGTTGAGATCCTGGAGGAAATGCTGCTGGGACACACAAGTCCGTTCCTAAGGAATGGACTTTTGGAGCTCAACCGTGCCCATGGGGCTCTTGCATTTATTTCCCTCGTTATTTTCTGGGTTTTTTTACTGAAAAGCAAAAATGTTTGTAAACACTGTAAGCGAGCAATTTTCACAACTGAAGAATGCTTCCAGCAGCTCTAAACAGCAGAAACTGCTTTCACTACCAATCTTCTATCTCCTGCAGATCCGCAAATCCACGAAGCGTCTGGTTAGTGCGCTGGACTGAAGCAGCACAGTGGGCTAGAAATTACAACAGTCAAATCAGTTCAGCTTTTTTCCATTATCCAGGCTGAAAAAATGCCAGTAAATAATAACAATAATGCAAGTAATCAGGGGAAAACGGCTAAGGACATTTTCATAACCATATGCAGCAGAGTTTTCTTGGAAAAGACTTTCCATCTCAAGCCAGATGTCAGGTGTTACACCGAGAATCCCTACCAGACCCAGGCTCAACTTTCAAGGGTTTTGGTTTTTTTTTGAGTGAACCAGCAAACAGAGTTATTGTTTCACAGCAGTGGTAAGCGATACTCAATCTTTGGCTAATTTTCACCCGAGAAGCACTTTAGGTGGGTCAGTAGCTGACGCGCAGAGCCACGCTCAGGCGGGTGAGGAGGAGGAGGAGATGGGACACAGTACGTGCTGTCTCTGTGCCATCTCCAGCACAAGGACGGGGCTGGGACGCAGACCCTTCGCTGCCACTCACCGCGTCCCTCTTCCAGCCAGACGCAGAAGCCCCAGGAGCCCCAGGAGCCATCAAGCTGTGCGACGATGAGGTGGGAGAAAAGCAGCCCCCGCTCATGGGATACAGAACCTCAAACCTTTAGTATCAAAGAACACTATGGCCAATGCGATGTCTTTGTACCACAAACGTCACCCTATGGGGTGACATGGGGGTCCACATTAGTCCCCCTCTCCCCGCTCAGCAGCACCAGCCACCAACTCACGGCACAGAGGGGACGGAGGAACAACCCCAGCAGCTGTTCCGTTAAGCGGCCCCGCGCTGCAAATGCAATTTGCTAACAGTCATTACAACGTGCCTGCAACATTTGGCCACCAGACTTGCTCCTTATTTGTTTTTAGAGGACGAACGATTGCTCAACAGCTGTTGTGTGGGCCTGGTTAGCCAAAAAAAAAATAAAATACCCTACCCTAAGCGGATCTCCAGGGAGACCGAGTGGTTTTTCCACTTATTTATACACCACCAGTAGCACCAAGGGATTCTTACCAAGATCAGGCCCTCGGCACACCAGCCCCACGCGGAGGGAGAGGAGCCACCCTGCCCCGCACGAATGCGGGCTGCCGGGCAAGGGGCGAGGAGGAGGAAGGACTGTTGTCCCCAGGCTGGGAGGTCACCTGGTGCCATAATGGGTGGCCGTGGCTCAGCTGGACCTAAATTTCCAAAGTCTGAGCGCCCAAAGCAGGAGAACACACTTCTCCAGCTCAAAGGGCTGTTTCCAATAAAAACCAGCATCCAGGAGGAGCGGCTGCCTGCGCCTCCCCTGCTGCGGTCCCGCTTCCCGGAGCCACCCGTCCAGCGGTGCAGGAAGCCATCGGGGCCAAACCAAGGGATGAGGTAAGGAGTTCCAACAGCCTGGGAACGGCAGCACGGGCACTGGGACCACACGCGCATCCTGCACGAGCCCTTGGCCAAACCAGGCCCTGTAGCCCAAGAGCTGGTTTGACTCACTTGAGACCTGGGAGGGACCCAGCAGCAAGGAAACGCCCACGAGTGGTATGATGGTGAGGGGTCTGGAGGACACGTCTTATGAGGAACGGCTGAGGGACCTGGGGGTGTTCAGCCTGGAGAAGAGGAGGCTGAGGGGAGACCTCATCCCTCTCTACAGCTCCCTGAAAGGAGGATGCAGAGTGGTGGGGACTGACCTCTTCTCCCTGATGACAAGGGATAGGACGAGAGGAAATGGGGTCAAGCTGTGCCAGGCGAGGTTTAGATTGGATATCAGGAAACATTTTTTCACGGAAAGGGTTATCAAACATTGGCAGAGGCTGCCCAGGGAGGGGGTGGATTCGCCATCCCTGGAGGTGTTTAAAGAAAGGGCAGAGGTGGTACTCGGGGATGTGGTTTAGAAGTGGTTTTGTCAGGGCAGGGTAATGGTTGGGCTTGGTGATCTCAAAGGTCCCTTCCGACCTCAGCGATTCTTTGATGGGACAGGCAAAGCTCCTTTGAACTTCATGAGCCCTTAAAACATTCCGTTCCAGATATTGGGGGGAAGATCTTAATTATAACGATTATTCTTACACTGCAAGCAGTTGACATGCCCTTGCTACTTAAAACTTAAGTTGGAGAAACACAGCTGCCTACATACCTGCCTTCCAAGGGTCTTCATGCCCCACAGCCCCACCAAGCCAACGCTGGTCCCAGGAGCCATTTCACCCAACAGATCAACGCCTTTTTGGATCGGAAAAGAACCAGAAACGGGTCTCTGGATTTACAGTGGCAAGAGAGGACGGCACGACAAGTGTCCCCACTCTTCAGCAAGAGCATCACATCACAGTAATGTCATAGTTGTCACCTTAATCAATAAACCAAATAATGGACTGAATAACTCCAGAATGAATACAGTGAGCTACCAAATGGCTCTGCTCCGGGTTTGGGGAAGGGACCCGCATCCTCTACGGATCAGATGCAGAGACACTTGAAACACTCTCGCAAGCACTGCCACTAAGACACTCATGGCTCGCACCTTCCTTCCCCTGCTCCTCCCGGGGTCCTCTGCCGAGAAAGGCTGGAGCTGCCTCCCCTGGCAGGGAAGCCCGTCCGCAGGTCAGTGCATGCAGTCCCATGGCACGCGGGCAGGTTTGCACGTCTGGCCCCGTGTCGTTCCCAGAAGCCGGCGCAGTCGCACCGACACCACGCAGCGAGCCAGCCCCGCGCCCCTGCGCTCGCTCTGCCGACAGCCTGTGCCAAAGTACCTCGTATCAACGTTGACCCCCATGAATTGGCAAAAAAAAAAAAAAAAAAGTACAAAAAAACCTTCAGAGATTTTATGAAGGAAATAATGAGCCTTTTCTCCTAAATTAAAATCCTTTTCTTCCCTTTTCCAACACAGCAGGACTTACACCATCCCCGAGTCTGATAAATAAAAAGAGCTTTCATGTCAAAAAGGCTGAGTGTTTATGTAGGTATCTCGAGCAACCTTTCAAGTGTTCTTTTAATTAGCAGAAGTTTCCAAAGCCTGAAGTTACACCCAAACTTTCTTCATGTAGGTGTGCTGTTGCCAAACTAGCAGAGGTAGCACCGATTTTCCGCAGTACATCCCGGAGGAGGTGAGGCTCCGTAAGTCTACCCGGGCTCCCAGCAGGACGCAGTGCAGACTGGGGCTTCGAGTGGTGAGAAAGACGGGGATGGGGAGAAAGCAACCCCATATTGTAGCAATCTTCTCTTCCCAGTCATTAATCGTATCCTGCTGGCGCAGCTCTCTCGCAGTCTGGTCCTAAAGCATGTCAAATTCGCTTCTCTCCTCCGAACACTTGTTAAAGAGGCTTTAACCTCTTCACTCCTGAGTCCTGGAGAAGTCTGCTGAGCCGGAGGAAAGAAGCCGGAGGAGAGGACCGGGGGAGCGGCACTCCGAGGTCAGCAGCCAGCGGGAACCTCAAGTGCCGAACTTCCTTCTTTTGCAAAAAAAAAAAATTGGGGAGGGGAAGGGGGGCAGATGCCTTCGCCGGGATGAACACTGGTGGGAACCCACTCCTGCTTCTCAGCTTTGGGAGGATATGGTGCCGGTTGGGGGTCGTCTAAGATGAAAGAGCGTTTGACATTTTCAGACCAAAGGGTCTTATTTTTATTTTATTTTTGAGAGCCACATGCAGTCAAATGCCTTTAATGGTGCTAGAAACAGATGGGCCACCGTTTTCTTTGCTCATACAGGGCGCCGGACATAAAAATACCATTGAAAAATGAGGATTAAAAGCTTTCCCCTTTTCATTTACTGTTTCTGCTCCCGGAGACTGGCACTGAACAAGGAAAGCAGCTGGAGTGGTCGGCGACCACCTAAGCCCGAGGTGCCTCCAAGGGAGGAATGACACCCCAGAGGAGTCAGGAGACTGGAAATCAAGGTGACAAACTGGGTTCAATTCCCAGTTTTAGGACTTTTCACAACGTGCAGTCTCCCTGGACCAGACTCATCCCCGGCTCGTGTTGAGTCAGCTCCGCTGCGCCCACTTTCCCCGAATCATCGGCGGAGAGAGGTCGGGGGACTGAGGGGTGTGGAAGGTCTGAGCGTAGCTGGTTTCTCCACACCACGTGCTTTTCTCCCCAGAGGTCTCCCAGGGGCTGAAATGGCAGAGACAGCCACTTAAGAATAGCTTTTTTTTTTCCCCAAGCCTACCTCCAGCCACCCCTGTTAAAAGGGATGACTTAACCCTGCTCAATATTCACCACTGTTGAGCAAAAACAGAAGAAGCAACAGGTCAGTGTTGTTCTTCTGGACAGGAATCCAACTCTGCCAGCTCTTCAAATGAAGGAGTATTTCTCATTTTTTATAAGACAGCAAATGAAAATTTTCAAAGCTTCTTGATTTTTGCTTTTTCAGTTCTTGGGATTATTTTTCCCCTTTTTCCTTTACTGGGACAACAGAAGAAATAAAAAAAAAGTAGTGAAGAAGTAAAAGGGAAACCCCAGGGAAGGGGAAGGGGGGAGGAGAAACCATGTTCACAGCTGAAAATCAGAAGATTCAAATCCAAACGCTTCTCCACAAGAAGTAAATAGTTAGGTTTTGGGAAAGGGGGGATGAAGCTTTGGTTGAAAAATTCCAACCGGGTCGATTAAAACAACCTGTGAGCCCTTTGCTCGGGGACGGTCCCCAAGGTCCGCGTCCCGCAGTCCCGCACCCGCGCTGCAGCCCTGCGGCGGGGCGGCCCGAAAGCTCCGGCTCCGCGTGGACGAGGCACATTATCGCGTTTGGAAACCCGCGAGCCCTCTCCTCTTCTCTCCCCTCCTTCCTCCCGCGGCACTTGCGTTATTACCGTTCCTGCGCAAAGCGTGCAGCCAAAGCAAACACGGATTCCTGGAGGCGGCTCTCGGGAGAGCAGCTGCGCGAAGCTGGCGGCCCCCGTCCTTCGGGACCCCCTCTTTGCCGTCATCCCCGCGGGCCACGTGCACAGAAGGCTCTCCTGGCAGCGTCCGTGTGCTCAGGGCTCTCGCTTGCACCCGAACCCATCAGCCGGGCTCGCGCTCCCACAGCTGGAAGTGCAAATCCAGCTCAACCAGCATCCAACCCCCACAGCTGCGAACCCCCACGGCATCCACGGCAATATTAGTTATTATAACCCGGGGTAACTTAAGCTTCGATCTGTTGTGAGTGCCCCCAAACCCAAACATTACCTCCTCCTTCGCTTTGTATCCAAAGGTGCTCTGTAATGGGCAGAAAACATTTGCATTCTGCCCCGAAGAGAAATATATTTCAGGGTAATACACTCGTGGCATAAAAGTCATCCTCAGAGCTCTGGCCAAGCCAGCCATCGCCCATCGTTTCTCCAGCGCGCTGGAAGCCGCTTGTCCACCTCTCTGTTTGCCTCCACCCCACTACATCCCCATCCCAAGATGCTGCAGGGCTGGGACCACGGTCCCACTGAGCTTCACCTTCCCCCGAATCAGTCCACACCGAGAACCCTCTTTGTGAGCCTGCTAAGGATGCACGGCAACATTCCCAGGCAGAATAAAAAGCAAGAAGAATGGGAAAAAAAAAAAAAATGGGATTGGGAAGCCTGGGGTGGAGACAGCTCTTTGGAGTGACGGTCTGTGCCCTCAGTCTGCCTGCGCATCCCTATGGAGGGGCGCACCAGGGACGGCCCGCGAGGGGCAGTCATAGAATCATAGAATGGTTGAGGTTAGAAAGGACCTTGAAGATCATCGAGTTCCAACCCCCCTGCCATAGGCAGGGACACCTCCCACCAGACCAGGTTGCCCAAGGCCACGTCCAGCCTGGCCTTGAACACCTCCAGGGATGGGGAGTCACAAAGGCGGACGTGTGGGTGACTGCCGAGAGGGCTCCTGACGTCCCCCAAGGACGATATCCTGACGCTGGTGCCAGGAGAACGCAACCACCCTGTACGCGGAGTCCCAGCGAGCGGGGCCGGACGCTGCTGCCCCTCTGCAAGGGAGAGGGGGAGGCCCCCGGAGCCTGCCCACGGGAAAACGGCACTGAGCCAGAACGAAAAAGAAAAAAAA